>OZ007543.1:2138283-2499434 GCA_963931895.1 Eupithecia pulchellata | reverse complement strand
GTAACGAATCGCGTATGCTCGAGCTTGCGCGCGACTTCGCGAGCCTGCGCGAGTAAACCGGTCTACCATTCTATTAATATTATACATGCCATGCTCTCAGTGACAACACTGAAAGTACTCGTACGACGCGACGACGCGGGCGCAGACTCGACTCTGCGCGGGGCTTCCCGTGTATCTTCGAGGACGCGCGAGGATTTTTTGTTATGTTCAAGCATGTATGGTATTTTATTTTAACCCTTCACACAACGCAAAAAAAATGGCGCTAATGTGTGCGTGTCGAATTACTCACGCCCCCCTTTCGCGCGCCTCATAAAATTACGTCATAATTTAGATAAATATTCATAAAAAAATATTTAGATATTCTATCAAAGTTCTGCAAACGGTATTCGATTCCTAAATAATTTATCTACGTGTATTTACTATTTTCGCAAGCTAATATCTACAAACAACTACACAAAAACTAAATATTACGCGACTTTTTCAGAAGCATAATTTTACTAGTACACTAACTATATTTTTATGGAAATATAATAGAATGGCTAGCAGATAGTCTATTTGTAATGTTTCAATCATAAACAAGAATAGTCCTATGAAATAAAATTGAAAAATTCGAAAATAAAATGAATAATTTTTCCTCCCATGAATTGCGCTTTTCCGTAGAGATGCGCTGCGTGCATACGATGCAAATTTTATCGATTTTTTTTTATTCTATGCAGGTAATAGTACAAGTAAAAGAATATTGTTGTAATGCGAATCAATAATTTTATTTTATTTTCAACAATTTCTAAGCAATTTTTTTATATTTATTTATCAACTTATAAATAAACACAAAGAAAACGTATCATAATAACCATAAGTAAATTATAATAAAACACTTATCTATACCAGTAATCAAAATCAAAGTGCTTTATTTCCTTTAGACCTTACAGGACTCTTGGACACGTCACAAAATACAAATTACATTAGTAAACAATAATAATAATACCTATAATATTTTTCAAAGAATTTCCGTATGAACCTACTATGTCGTTTATTTACATTATTTCAATAAAATACACACTTTTTCTTGTAATAATAATTATAAAGTGGAAAGTAGGTATTTATATAAAGAACACATAGTCATTAATTACAGTTTATAAACACTTGTGTATTTATGTACACTTACATTTTGATTATGGACATTTTAGTACAAAGGAGGTAAAAATAACATAAAATAGCTTTCCATTGTTTTCAAGTAGGTACTAAGTAAAATCTAAAACAGTTCTCCTAACACAGCGGTACATTGCTAGTCTCGCACATAAATGCAGCCTTTTGCGACTTCCGCCCATTCTGGAAGAAATTGAAAAAATAATTCATTAAACATTCCGCTCATTATCAGCTGACGTAATTTTACTCTGTGTTGTTTACATTATCCCGACCTCATACTTAGCTAACGACCTTCTACGGACAAGCTTCATTGACGCCCTTTCTATAGAGTATAAACACTCAATGAGTCCCATTGTAAAAAACGGGCTACTAGGCACTTAGCGGCAGAGCGGAGCGCACGCGCCAAACCGCGCGACAATCAAGGGGTTTTTTATGCGTTTCGCGGAAACAATCGAGCGGATAAAGGAGAAAATTATAACTATTTTTTTATTTTAATCATACCTCTTCATCACTGGTGTTGTCATCTTCAAGGTATTCTTCGATGACCTGTTAGCGTAAAGCGCTGCCGTGAAATCCGGACGACTTTTTCCACTATTCCTCATTATGTATCCTAAAATATATAAAAATATGAGTTATATTATAAGAAAACTACGTCTTTTTTATTGCTGGATCATCCAGACAGAAACCACTCTATACCGGAACAAATATCTAAAGATCGTACAAATATTTAATTTTGTCCCGAGCCGGGAATCGAACCTGAACCTATACCTTCTACGTCCACACCGCCGTAAATATTGTCTTCAGTAAAAATAATAAATCAACAATAATTATGTATAGGTAAATAATTAAAAAAATAATGAATAATGCCAGACAAGTCACACAGCATCATCTAGCCCCAAGCTAAGCAGAGCTTGTGTTATGGGTACTAAATGACCGATTTAATAATGCTATATACATAACACAATATTATTACATAGATAGATATTTTTACAATACATAGAAAACGACCAGAACACCGTGAACAAATATCTGCAGATCGTACAAATATTTGGCCCGAGGCGGGAATCGAACCCGCAACCTCTTGCGTCGCAGGCAGACCTTCGCCCACCGCGCCACGGAGGTCGTCATAATAAAACCCAGATCAAAAATAGATACCTAGCAAAAAAAGCCGAGGCGATTATTGTACCCGCTAGTTTTGCTCGCTATTCGGCCACTATGCCTCGAAGGTCGTCTTTTCATCC
Organism: Eupithecia pulchellata; assembly: GCA_963931895.1. Taxonomy (NCBI): domain Eukaryota; kingdom Metazoa; phylum Arthropoda; class Insecta; order Lepidoptera; family Geometridae; genus Eupithecia; species Eupithecia pulchellata. The sequence continues at coordinate 2,497,047 of OZ007543.1, read as the reverse complement.
CAACTATTGAAATATGTATGTATAAATTATTGGATAATAATAACCTACGCATTTGTACTTATTTTAAAATCTCAATATGAGACCTAAATCATAATCCATGAACATTACGAAACTGATGATGATGATAATATTATGTCGATAACAAAAAAAAAGATTCCCATCACTGTTTTGTACAACCCTCCAAAAAGTTTCCGGCCCAATGCGACAGACTACCAATTTATTATGAACCCTAACGACCAACACATAAAGCTGAGATTAGCGTAATGGAATTAAAATTTCGTTCGCATCATATTTGCGTGAGCGTACACCGGAAATATTGATACTTTAGAAGGGTGATTTCTCCGTTTTATTCCATGAAATAAACAAATACTTGCATGAATAATAATTGCAAATACAATTATGCGGCCTATTTCAATCATCTAGCTGAATATTTGTGAGGAAATCACATGAAAAAGACTAAAATCTTGTTGCGGTTATTTGAGGTTCAAAAGTAAGATAATTACAAAGAAATTTACTAATCCCATTACGTAAATAGCTTTATTACACCTAAATGATTACAAATAATACTAGTTATTCAATAAAACAATGCACTTACCTTGATAAAATCCAAGTTGTAAAACGTAAACAAAACAGCGAGCGCCAAAATTTTGTACTGAATCAAAGACAAATTTCATCATCTTCTTTTGTATTGGCCTGCCTTTTTAGTGTTGCAATAGGTAGAATGAAAATGGTCCTTTGGGTTTGTCAAAAGTTGTCCAAACAAACATAAACTCTAACACAATGAAAAAACGGTTTGCAATCGTCCGGGCGAGCCGAGCCGCCGGCGGCTCGGCGCGTGCGAGGGCATTTTTACGTTCAATCTATAGCCGAGCCGCCGGCGGCTCCGCGCGTGTATACGGGTTAACAATTTTAAAGTTGATTTTCGAGTGCGTTATAAAAATCCTCTCCGCTGCGCTCCTCTCTCGGCTGCGCTGACCCTAAAACTGACAAAATGCCATGGTGTTCGCTGAGAATGGCAAGAAATTCAAATATTTTCTGATTAATTTTCAACGTTTTTTACCTACAAAATGAACCGTTTCTTTTAGATTGTTAAAAATTCGGTTCAAAGTTTTTAACAATAACTTTATCTCATGTTTTGCTGATTGCTTGATGTAGGTAAGTAAACTTTATTTAAACTTGAAACAGTTTTAGAAATTGCATTCAATGTTGTTGTTATATATTATGCGAGATACGAGCATTATTTACTGTCATTGAGAGTTTCGATCTTTTTCTGCAAATAATGAACAAAGTAAATATTAGTGTTCTGTGAAAGTAATGGTCTACCTACATACCATAACATTCGTAGGGTGCCATGCCAATCTCATAACCCTCCCCATCTGGTAATCAGTAAAAGTTATCAAATTTGATTTGATGTAGGAGTTCAATGCCACACGTTAGTAGAGAAGATTAAAGCACCAATGCCTAGTTATTTGATAGATAGATAATTATTTTATTTGGTTCATTTGGATTTGCTAATCCTAACATTTATTTTTCTTCTAATCTAATCTATAAAGTCTAATAATTATTAGAAAATCAAAATGATTGCCAAATTTAATAAATCTGTATCAAGCTGATGCTTTATTTATAATTTACTGCAAAAATTTAATTCATAACATTATGCATTTGAAAAGGCTGCTGAATTTCACATCACTTGCTGACAAATTAGTAATTTTTGGTGAGTTTGCCGACCACTGGAATGATGCAGCTCAATTTACTTATCCTACTAATATCTATTTTTCGGTTGACGTTTTAGTCGTTTTACTCTTGAACTTACCGCATAATAAAAGATTCAATAGTCTTAGTTATGAAGATAGAACTTACATACATTCTCTTTTCGTTTCCTAATGAACCTTTTATCATTCCTATCGAAGACCTCTGTAGTGCGGTGGGTGAAGGTTCGCTTGCGTGTTCGATTCCCGCCTCGGGACAAATGTTTTTAGGTACGTTCTGCAAATATATTTTTCAGGTGTTCTGGTCGTTTAAATATATTTTTCGGGTGTTCTGGTCGTTTTCTATGTAAATATAGTAAAAAAATATATCTATCTATGTAAATATTGTAAAATGTATATCAGTCATCTACGAGTAGTACCCATAACCCAAGCTCTGCCTAGCTTAGGGGCTAGATGATGCTGTGTTGAATCAACACTGTTGATTAGATTGTCCAGCATTATTTATTATTAAACCAACTTTAGATTTAAGATAGAAAATCTGCTAATAAACCAGTTTCATCTAGGTAAGAAAGAAAAAAATCTATTACCTACGTATTTATAATGTTTTTAATAATGAAACACGCTACAAATTTTAACATATTTTATGTATATACATATATATTCAGTCTCTTCACTTCAAAGCTATTAAGAATTATTATTACCTAACTTACAACTTCCTAGGTAGGTAGCAAAATAAATAAGGAAAACGATAATACCTAACGATAAGAAGCATCTCCATAACAATCATCATTATCTCAGAAGTGATTATAGGCATCCATTAAATAATATGTCATTGATAGGTAGGTACCTATTTAATAGGAGTTCCTATTCATAGACATCATCATAGAAAACTCAAATTAAATAGAACATCAGACTGAACATGAACCAATTACATTTTGTAGGGCATATTTTATTATTGCCGTTTATACATAGCTAGCACCCAAATGGATAGGAATAGCCTACCGTCAATCCCATCTAGCGTATCGTCGTAAAAATCACAAATCAATCAATGTTAGCATGTTAGAATCTGAATCTCTGAATCTGAATCTGCTTGTTGACCAATTTCTAATAGTAAGTCAAATAAATTTTTGCTCATAATTTCGTATTCCAAAATGTACCTTTACGGATTATTTTCAGAAAAACAATTTCAATCTAAGACTGTAGCCTGGGAAAGCCCGGTTAATGGTAAAGTTTATACAAACTAACAATTGGGCCCGGCTATTGCTACTGACGCACAACACAGCACAATGGCCAAGTTGAGAACACTAAGGGATAATTCCACCAAAAAACTCGATTCATGCTTGGTACAAAAGTAATTTGATCACTTCGTTAACGCTGGCGTTCACTAGAATCCAAATACTCCAATTCTAATACACTGTTGGTTGCGAGTAGATACCACTGAAGATCACAGTCGTTGTAGACTTCTCCATCACGAAGTAAACAAAAGGCCTGTTGCAGTAGAAGGATGGCGCCGAAATCCTATCAGTGAAAGTAGCGGTACTAACTGCCGATGCCACCGTTCCAGATTCAGTGACCTCAATATCAGCCTTGTGCACAATGGCAGATACGAATATATTCTGCTTAGTCACCTTCTGAAAACTTGCTAAATCCGGCTGGAAGATGTCGTACACACCCATATTGTTCAGAGGCTTGTTCAGAACGAGGTTGGTGCTGATGTGGAACCTTGGGATCTTTAGATCGACGTCATCCAAGCCATATGCATCCTCGTCAGCTCTCAGCTTGTTGAAAATATCCTTCAATGTCACTGTTGCGAAGTTTCTGTACATGTCCGCAATTTTAACGTTTGCATAGGGAAGGATAAACAACATGGAGTACTTCCCGCCAGTTCCATATGGTAATTCCGCGACAAAAGCTTTTAGATTCTTCATGTTGGCGAAAGGAAACTGTCCCTTTTGGAACATCATGTTCACACTGCCGACTACCACCTTATCTTCGTTGTAGAAAGGTTCAAGTTGGGTGTCTGATGCGTTGAACGGCAACCCCCACAATCCTTTGAACGAAATCACGTTCGTTAGAATCATCCTAGCCTCTTGGAAGTCGTCTGAACGGAGTACATTTGATACTCGTCCCCCAGATTTCTCGATATAGGAGTTTGCTACTTTGGCTGAGTTAGGATCGTCAAAGTCTAGGACTTTTATTGAAGCTGAAAAGTCGTTTTGTAAGACACTCCTAAAAGCCGGATTCACAGTGAAATCGTTATCCAGGAAGACGAAATTCTTGCTCATCATGCTGACGCCACTGGACGGTGGAGGATCTAACACTTGAGCAGTCAGATCCCTATATCCTGAGACCAATGTTTTATAGTCCCTCGGGAGGATAAAAGCTCTTGCAAGTTGACTGTAGCTGTTCCCAGAAGCTCCCAACGCGATGCCTGTCATCAGAGTCCATATTCCAAATGGGGAGATCACCACATGGCCTCCCGTCTCCGCTTGGGTGTGGTGGAGAAGCTCGATGCTGAAGTTCCGAGGGCGTTCCGTGAAGTCCACAGCACAATAACACGCACCGAATAAACTCAAAAGCGGAATCACTGACAACATCGTGTCGTCCTTGCCCGTGGCTTTTTACACACTGAGTATGAACACTAACGATGCAAAACAAGATCTCTGCTAATTTATACTTGTTTACAGTTATGACGTTGCCGGGGGAATTTCGTTCTTATTGCTTGAGGATAAGACGTTGACGATTAAGAAGCTCGGAACCGGTATTGGTCATACATAGTAGGTACCTAGGAGGTAGGTATTTATTGGCTTTTTATTATTCTGACCACGGAGTTTTAAAATAAGTCTGGCACTTTGTTCTTACCTACGCGATATATTGCATACCTGCCCAGCTTAAGATGCCAGCGCATAGCGTAAATAAATTGTTGCATTGTAAGTATTTTAAGATTTGATCGAGACGATACTTATCGCGAGTCATCACAGGTCAAAGTCAAAACTCAACATGCTTGATCATAAAACAGAATAACTATAACTTAAGGCCCTGTATAAAGACAATATTTAGGTATAAGTACCTAGTATTATTTAGTAGTTCGTAGCGCTTGACAAATAAAGTTGAAAATGGTGATGCGTTTGATTTAGTTGAATCTCTTGTTCGACAATGTCAACATTATTTATCGGTTTTAATTTATTTTAAAAGTAAATACACCAGTAAATTAAAATCTTTATACATAATTCTCTAGATGATAAAATTACCTTTCTTACAGTAACAAAATTATAAAATGTTATCACTCAAAATATTGAGCATTTCGAGACGAAAAAATATTTTCGTGTTCTTTCTTGCGATATTTTTTTCAAGTTTCTAGATGGTTTTTATGAAATATTTTTGTATAAGTCTTTTGTCCATACACTTGACTATAAACTGTATTTTTTTTGGGCTTGTAATATGTCGCAGTAAGCCTAACTGTGCGACGAAAAAGTGGTCGTTTTACGATGTCTGTCGTATGGCAGCGCCTTAACTATCGTTCTTTAGGTCGGTATGTTATATCCCAACAATCAGTTCTTTAGGTAGGTTCTTATAATGTAGGTACCTACATACTACATACATACTTACGATCAACGCTGTCCAAAAACCATTTCTTTCGCTATTCCGTGTAAGGTTTTTACTGGATGCTATAGCTTTGCATAGCACAAAAACAGCAAATGTTTCATCATCTTGGGAATTACAATTTCATTTGCTGATTGGATTACAAATAATTGGTCTTATGGAAATATGAATAGGAAATAAAATCAAAATATGTGCCTCCTCGGTTTCACACTTTTTTTAATATCCTGTAAAAGTACAGATATCATACCTATTTTAGATTCCAACAACTATTTAGGCTTACAAAATAAGCACTCCATAAACATGAAATTTTGTACCATAAATTATAAAAAAATAAGAAGACGAAATGAATTAATTTTTGTCGTAAATTTAATAGTAGATAAATGATTTTTTTGTCGTATACAATAATATTCCTTTCAAAATTCAGCAGCAAAGATTTTAAAAGTCAGAGTTGGACATGAATGTAAACTCAATTTTCGAAATGGGCGAGTTCAGCTTCAAACCGTTCAGCCGTAGTTCCCTGCAAATGCCTGCTGGATTATCCTAGTATAAATAATAGGACACCGTTTACATGTCCGGCTGTTGCAGGTTCTTTTATCACAAGCAACTCAACAATTTATTTTCTTTGCTTTTTTAAATGTGGCAAAAAAGCAAAGAAAATAAATTCGAGCTAGTATTTACAATTGAGAACTGCAGACTGTTGCAAACAAACTACAGGTAGTGCAACTGATCCATATCAATACCAGTTGGAAGTGTACCCTAGACGCTGGCTGCATTGCCTCGCTGTATGGCAATGCTGATGCGCTGCGCCAGATTTTCCTGGTTCCGGGGCATTGCACCTCATACAGCTAACTTGCAGGCCACAAACTTTTTCAAGGGCATTTGCCCCTTATAATATAACCTAACACCGTGTTGCTATGTTGTAATTAATTGATTGATGCATGATGGGTGAAATCTTTGACCCACTTTAGCATAGGGGCTGCAGTTGGATTATCAGGAAAACCCAGAGCAGGTTTTTACCCAATCGCGTATAAATAACACAAGAATAAAGTTGGAGAAAGTAGGTTAAGTACCATCCAACTTTTTAATTCACCGGGTTAGTGCAGTCGTTTCAGTTTTAAGATCACGTCGACTTATGGTCAACGACACACCTCGGCGCCGAATAAGATTGTAGACAAATCAATACGAGGGTAAAAAATGTTTTTATGGGCAAGTAATTTTTAGACGAGTTTGTGTGTTCAATTAGATAGGTACATAGGTTGACGATAAATTTCGAGTCGGTAATTTGCTTACATCATAGTATGGTAATAAAATGGTACCTCATAATTTGCCTACTTTTTGTCTAGACTAAAGTCATTTAAACCGGGATATTTACCATGATTTGATTTTTGAGTTTTCCTATATTTCGGCACAGTTTCATGCGCCATGATCATGATGTTTCTCTAGACATAGTAGCACTTTGGCTACACTACTAGCAGTAGGTACCTAGAGCTTAAGCTACCTACATAATAATGCTCTTGTAAACAACGACGTAAAAAAGTAATAGGTGTGTGTCATTCCTTAATTTTTTTTATTATAATCATTATTAAAGCTACTTTTTAAAACATGATGGACCAAAACAGTGAAGAGGAGCAATAAAATATTTTTATTTATTTATTTTTCAAACTAGCTGATGATAATAGGCCGTGTTCCCCGAAAAACAAACCCATTCACTTCAAACGTTCACATCACACTCGACACATTGTGTTCGTTTTATATATGTACACTGTGGTTTTATTTTGACTTTGGTTCTGGTGTATTTAGCCCCTAGGTCTTCGGTGACAAACTCATGATGATCCAAGTAGGTACCTAGGTGCCTACTTATTCTTACGTGCAATTTTTAGTTATACAAATACCTGACTCAGTGGTATTTTTAAAAGGTTAATCTAGACGTCGTTATTACGTGTTACGCAGACACTTTTAAAAGCTAGGGAAAACCATTTAGTTCATTGGAGATACCTACGTACGTCGTGATCTTGTTGGCTAAGAACCATGTCACGATTCCATACAACCCTGGCTTACTGGCTATTCAAAGAATCTGGGTTTCTTGGCTTACCAATGTACAAATTACCATAAGCCTATACCTATAAGAGGAGATAAGGCAGGTATTTTGTATGTTTTCAAGGACTTTGTATATTTTCAATAACGCCATCTGGCTGCACTAGATAGAATTAAGTCAATGCCTAGGTGAGCCTCAAAATGACGGCCGCTCGCCAACGCCATCCACGATGATGTTGTGACTTTGTGAGTGATTCTCCGTCTGCGCGCAGTTGTAAATTGTAATGCAGAAGTAAAGATAGTTTAAGACAAAAATCACAGATGGCGCTTTACTAGCTTGGAATTGTTAACAAATTAAAGAGATTATTTATCGAATGCATATCGCGTACCTTTTGTTTTATTTCTAAATAGTAGCTAAAGATTGTTTGATCAATTAGCTTTTTTTGGGAACTACTGTTATGCAACATTTACTATCAGACCTTGATTCTGGCATGGTTCTGGCTGGCGTACCATCACAGGGGCGATTGGATAGTCATAAAATTGCGCTAAACCAATGACTTAATTTAAAAAATAAATTTCTTAAACCGTTTTAATGATCAAGAAACCCCAATAATCTGCCCATTGTGATAACTTGCCTCACTGCTGCACCTTGTACCTACTGGCAATTTAATATCCGACATTGTATAAGACTAAAAGGTACTCTACCCATCTTTGTTTGGGAGGAAATCTATTGTTTATTGTGTTATGTACTTCGGATTAACTAAACAAAGACAAATAAGATGCCTTTCCCTATGTGACCTTTACACAACCTCCCTCAGAGGTCAACCTACCGAAACCCTAAGGTGATGTGTGTGAGCTTAATTTCATTGGGAAAAATATTGATATTTGTTTCGGATGACCTATCTACAGCAGTGGGGTAAATGGTGACATAAACAATAAAAATACTAAACTGAGGTTTGCTAATAAATGTACCTATGTATAAGTAAGTCAATTGAGACTCATGTTCACAGGACTTACTATGGTCTGGTATATCTGACCTCACCCCGGCCATAGGGCATGCAATATCGGAATGTTTTCGATTCCGGAACTGAGTTCCGATATTGGAGGCCTAATTTCGGAATTCCGAAACTGGTTCCGGTATTGGAACTTTTTATTTTGAGGAAGGGATCGAGTAAACTGAATGTGTTATATTAACAGTCTTTTAATCTATTTAGGAATATATATCAAAATCTTACGATAAAACACGAATAATATTAGTTTCACATTTTAAAACTTACATAAACTAATAATCCGTGATAGGAATAGGTAGTGCAATTTGCCGAGACTTCAGAAGGTTATCTTAACATGCCACAAGTCCCGGGAATTGAATGAGAAATTATTATTCCTAGTTTTGTACTATGTAAAATAATATTTTAAATATACAATAAAAAGATTGATATTATCAATTCATCATTATTATCAACGAAGATAAACTTGCCGCCATATTGGTATTTACTTTTAGTTAAGGCTCCGGCGACACGGATGAATTTCCCAAATATATACAAACAACACCAAAATGATTTGTATTTTGAGCAAATTTTCAAAATGATCTACTATTATTTGTTTCAAAATTGTATTAATGTAGGTAGGTTTCTACCACAATTTTTTTCAAAATACTTTACCGAAAATAAATTGAACTGAAACCGGATTTACCTAATCAAAGAAAACACGTTTTCCTATTATTTGTGTACATAGGTAAGCATTTTCAATATAGCTTGTGGCAGAAACCTAGATAAATACTATTACAAATAATATCAGATCATGGCGAAAATATGCTCAAAATACAAATGATTTTGGTATTACATTTGTAGGTATGGGAAATTCATCCGTCGCCGGAGCCTCAAACCAAAATTATTATGGAATGCATTGTTTCGACTTCACGACGGCGGCGATAAGTGAAGAAGGGGTTTAGGCAGTAACAAAGTTCGTTCGTTTTGTTTATCCTAATAATCTAACTTACATTTTATAAAAGAAACTTACAAAATACCGGAAGTGTAACATAAACGATTCTCGATCTTTTTCCCGGAATTCCGGCGCGTATCCATACTATTGATAATGTTTGAGGTCATTAGCCATAGATTGCACTACCTATTCCTATCTCTGCTAATAATAAACACAACAATATTAATTTGGTAATAAACTGAGAAAAAGATTAACACTTGACTTATAGAATTTTCACTTTGAGAGGAAACGCTGTTCTTGGTAGTGCGTTTTCAAGAATAACAATGCATCTAGCATTTTGTCAGAGAGCGAGCTTCTAAGTCTGTTACAAATGTAGCTTGCACTCGAAAATACTCTTTCACATTCGACACTCAAACGCTACACGCTAGATGCACACCTCGTTGTCCTCCGTTATAAATAACACATTTATTTCTCTACTTTCACGAACCCTGCAAGGTCAAAATTGGTCCTTAGATTCTTGCGACTTTTTTGCATTCATCCAGTTCTTTGTCTAGCTGCTCTTGCAGAGTTGGTTCATCAACTGCAACGTCTTCGTCAGCAGGAGACGATGAATCGTTTATTTCGAGCTCGGAGGACACGGCGTGTGTAGGATTAAGGTAGTTAGGATCAGTGTTTTTATTAATATCGGAATTCCGATATTCGTCTCAATTCCGGAATTGAAATATAGTAAAAAACTGTCCGAGATTCCGGAGTTGCGAAATTCCGGAATTTCGGAATGCATGCCCTACCCGGCCATCAAGCTGGCACGTCATCACTGGTACACGTTTAATTTTTTTTGTCTGATTGTCAGATGAAATTTTCTAATATAAGGCTTATTTGATAGATAGATAGATATAGCGTTCATTAAAAGAAATTATGACATATTTATGATTATGATTAAGTAGCATCTTAAATCCTAAATTAGGTAGGTTTATCTAGAATTCTAGACGCTAGAGTTCTCTAATATTACAATCCAAAAAACACGCTTAAAATCTATGACAGATTTGTCCATCTGAATGCAATTAGTGTGTTAAAGGAATGAGAGGTCTGCCGTATGCCCTATAAAGTAAAACGTAGATTGAATTGCCGTATCAATAACAACGCTGGTCTGAACGCAGAAATTCAGTTAGCAGTAAAATCATCGACACGACGACGACGGACGCAAGCGTCTCTGCGGCGGCGGGGCGGCGGCAATTGTTGTTTCAATGGTGTGTTGTATCAGTCTAATCTACGAGCCCAAGTAAAGTCACTCTCACGTTCTTGTATTGTAATTACTTGGATTTGGATCTAGGCTGCGTTTGCGCAGCTATCTGCTGTTCTGCCGTCCTTATCATAAGTGCAATAACTAGGTCAAAGCTACTTTCGAGAAAAACGCGTCTAAAGATTTTTTTTTTGTTTTTCATATATCTCAATTTCTATTCAAGATATCGACTTGAAACTTTCACAAGGCTATAGATAAAAATGTATAGAATATTATGTAGTACCTTGAATTGGTAAAAGTGTTAACTAAGGTACTTAAAATCACAGAATTCTACTTATGTTTAGGACTTTAATATAAATAGACAGAATGATTACTAGTCATAACCGAAATAAGTAGTATAGTTATTTCCCTTATCATTAGCAATTTAACATATTTCACTTTTGAGTAGCAGGTAATTCCTATTGTTTCTAGTATGTTCAACCGATTAGTGCAATAAAAGTCTGACATATTTCGGTTTTCATTAGTAAAATAAGCTTAGATGTCAGTTGTCATACTCCAATTAAATTAAATATCCAACTCCTTACAGCCAACACCTACATTTATTCTGTATAAAAACTTCTTTCTACTAAGTTAACTCTAGAAATCTCACTACCACTCTAAACGGATAATATTTTTTATAACAATGAGCCGTACTATCTTAGGTACATATATGCAAACACTAGCTGACCCCCTCGCAATTTTATTTGCGTGGTTTAGGGTAAAAAATCTTGAAGAAATCATCTAATACCCTATTTTAAGAGTCGGAAATTCCTGAAACCCGCTTTACAATTATGTATCACGTAATCCCGTTATAAGGGTTTTCTTTAAAAAATAACCATTTACTGTATTTTTTTCATAGTGAAAGATAATGACACGATGGACTTCAAACATTCTACTTTAGCCCATCTCAAACTTGAATAACCGTATTTATACCATTTTCAGGATTATTTTGAAAAATCCTAATATACGTATTCAATATTTTTGTTTGTGTAGTTTTCTCTGTAAATTTTTAGCCAATAACAATGGTTGATAAATTTCACCACAATAACCTCAATAGTTCGACTTCCTTTTCATACTTATATAGTAAAATTTTTGAAAAATCCTGAAACACGTGTTTTGATTTATAGTTTTTTCAGTACATACTGTCAGTACAGTTTCACGTCATTAGTGTGCTATATTAAAAAGTTATAGACATTTAAATACGGAGCCAAACTACGAATCTCAAACATGAATAACCCAAATCACCCTATTTTCAGGAATATATAGAAAAATCCTGAAACACGTGTTCAATATTGTTGTATGTTTAGTATTTCCTGTAAATTTCAAGAAAATCGAGCCACCGGTTACAGTGTTACAAAAAGGACGAAAAAAACTTCCACCCCCCTTTTCACCCCTTTAGGGGTGGAATTTCCAAAAATTCCTTCTTAGCGGGTGCTTGTGTTGTAAAAGGAACCTACCTTCCAAATTTCAGCTTTTTAGCTTCAGCGGTTTAGGCTGGGCGTTGTCGCCAGAAAATCGCCTGTTCAGATTAATGTAATAAGGCACAACGAGATCAGCTTTAATCAGTCTGGCAAGCTTAACTCTAAAAAGTCATATTTATGTATTAATAAAATTGTCTCAATGTTAACACTAATAATACAACTTAAGAACTTAAAACGAAAACAAATCTCACTAATACCTGTTTTTAAAACAATCAGGGAAACTATCTTAGGTATTTTACCTTATTTATGGCATAACGAGATCAAAGTTTTAAAAGACTAAATACAGTTTCAATAATTTTCACTACACAAAGTAAGATTAAACTTAATTTAAGTGCTTAATTTAAGTTTGGCACCCTGGAAGATTCAGGTAAATTTAACCAGAACGCTCTCCTGGTTATAGGCATTAAAGGTACCAAATCTGCTATGATTCGTTCTTTGCGCTCTATGGTTATCCCTCTTACGGAACTTTTATATGGAACAATAGGAAATTATTGGTTTTTTTATTTTTATTTGAAGGAAATCCAATTAAGTAAAACTGCAACAACTCATAGTTATTTCACTTATGTCTAGTAAATGTGGCCTATTCATTTTGAATGTTCTTACTAAAAATAAATTAACCATATTTATTGCAGTTATCGTTAGTAAAATAATGGATTATTTTAGCTTACCTTGCCACAACTCAAGTTATTTCACTCTTGATAAGTAAACCAAGACCAAATCCCTAATATATTGCGGTTATGCTTAAAAAAAACGGGAATGGTAATAGATACGTAAAAACTGTCAAAGAAGAAAACGTAGATCTCATTTTGCTGATCACGAATATGTATATAACTCTGTTTGGCCCAAAACTCGAGTTATTGCACTTATGATAAGGACGGCAGTGTTGTTTATGGACCTTTGCGTAATGCCATAATATGTCCACATCTACGAACCGCGCCTGCAATACAACACGAATTTTGCATTACATTGCCGGCTTTCTGGCACATCTACGAAGCGAGCCTGCAATGTAATGCAAAATTTCGTGTTGCATTGCAGGCAGGCGCGTTTCGTAGATGTGGACGCGCCTTAAGACAAGATAGGTTTTCCGTGAATGAATTGGTATCATGGAAGACTCTTTTGGATTATGAGAAAATTCCCAGGGAAGGATTTGCATCATAGAAATTTAGCTTTTGGTGGAGTTTTTTTGAGAAGCCTATGTTCAACAGTGGACATAGGTAATATGTTTCGATTATGATAAAACTAACTTTATCGCTTGAGTGAAACGTTTAATACATTGGTGTATACTATAATAGTACTTTAATGGTGTATACTAATATTTTAAAGAGCAAAGATTTGATTGTTTGTGTGTTAAAGTGAATAGGCTCCGAATATACTGGACCGATTTGAAAAATTCTTTGACCAAAAGAGTCCTTAACTTTCAGTGATGAACCTAAGCATATAGAATTTTTTTTTAAAAGTTAGTGTTCCAGGGGTAAATATTTTTTTTGTTAAATACCCGTGCGAAGCCGGGCGGACCGCTAGTAAGCTATAAAATTCTGTAAAATATTGTCTAGAATTTTGAAATGAAAATAGCAACATAAGAAGCCTTTATGACAATAAAAATAAGATTCTAGAACAAGAGTACCTAAATTAAAACAATATCTTAAATAAAAATAAAAAAATATGCCTAAATCTTAAGATAAACTGTGTCCCATCTAATTTTTAAGCACATTTTTCGATAAATTGAATCACAGTTTCTACGATGGATTTAAATTCGGAGTATTTTTTTAAATGATCGCCATTTACAATATTTAACAAAAAATAAAAATTTATTTCCAATTCCTGTCACTGACAGTTTGTTTTAAGTTTCACTGTTTCACTGCCTGCAGTGTAATGTAATGTGCCTAGCAAAGGACTTCCTTTGCCAAGCCGAAATCGCTGTCCCACTGCATGCAGTGTAATATAATGTGCCTAGCAAAGGACTTCCTTTGCCAAACCGAAATCGCTGCCCACTGCATGCAGTGTAATATAATGTGCCTAGCAAAGGACTTCCTTTGCCAAGCCGAAATCGCTGCCCACTGCCTGCAGTGTATTATAATGTGCCTAGCAAAGGACTTCCTTTGCCAAGCCGAAATCGCTGTCCCACTGCATGCAGTGTAATATAATGTGCCTAGCAAAGGACTTCCTTTGCCAAACCGAAATCGCTGCCCACTGCATGCAGTGTAATATAATGTGCCTAGCAAAGGACTTCCTTTGCCAAGCCGAAATCGCTGTCCCACTGCCTGCAGTGTATTATAATGTGCCTAGCAAAGGACTTCCTTTGCCAAGCCGAAATCGCTGTCCCACTGCATGCAGTGTAATATAATGTGCCTAGCAAAGGACTTCCTTTGCCAAACCGAAATCGCTGCCCACTGCATGCAGTGTAATATAATGTGCCTAGCAAAGGACTTCCTTTGCCAAGCCGAAATCGCTGTCCCACTGCATGCAGTGTATTATAATGTGCCTAGCAAAGGACTTCCTTTGAAAGCCAAAAAAAACATGTTTGACAAATAGAGCAACATTTCGTGCCAACCTACCGACCTACCGAATGAATAATAATGAATACCTACCCATAAAACCTATAGAAGTGAATCGAGGATTGAAGAAGAACATATGAAATGTCTTACGATTTGCGGCAATTAACTTTTTCACCAATTTTATTAAATTAGAAACGTAAAAATCCCTGATTACTATCCTATATTCCGCGCAATGTCGATCATCACATCGATCCACCTTCATGTGCTGTGACTGCGCATGCGCAAGTGTTAATGGAGTGATTGTCACCCTGCCACGTCAGCCTATAATAGTCCACAGCTGGACACAGGCTTCAAAGGACAATGTTCACAAACAAGCGGCACCTCGGGAACATAAAACTCCCTAAATTATTCAACACAGAGGCCTCCCCTCATGAACGCCATAGATGGCTTTATTTATCTTTTGGGGGTTATTGCCCATAATCCCCACGCTGGGCATGCGGGTTGGGGATCGCAGTTCGGTGGAGTTGTTCTGCAGAGGGCACTGCTGCCCCCCCCCCCCGTGTGTCTCCCTTAGTCGCCTCTTACGACACTCACGGGAAGAGTTGGGGTGGTGAAATTCTATGCCGGCACCACATATTGACACCAAGTGTGTCAATGTCAATCACGACAACCACTGTGGCGCGGTGGGCGAAGTTCCGCCTGCGACGAAGGAGGTTGTGGGTTTGATTCCCGCCTCGGGACAAATGTTTTTAAGATCTGCAGATATTTGTTCAGGGTCTTCTGGTCGTTTTCTATATATAACAAAAAATATCTATCTATGTAATCTATTGTATTATTTATATCAGTTATGTAGTGCCCAGAACATAAGGTCTGCTTATCTTGGGGCTAGATGATGCTATGCGAATTGTCCAACATTCATCATCATCATCTTCATCAGCCTATAATAGTAGTCCACTGCTGGACCTCTAGGTCCCGTAATGACCGCCATAGATGGCATTATTGATCATTTGGGGTTTATTGCCCATAATCCCGACATTGTCCAACATTATTTATAATTTATTAAACAACTGGTGTCAATGTCAGGGAGTGGACCGCAATCCTCATGGATGGCAACCGTCATCTTTCTTGTATGACAATAACACTAAAATGACCGTAACCTTCAAACAAATCGCCAAATATAACTAAAGATTTAATTTTACAATGAAACATAGTTTTTCGTTTTTCTCACGGTAATTTAACTCTGACATCATATAGCAAAAACTTATTTATAATGTATCATGACTGTAACGTTATTTAGCCAGACCAATCCGGTTTGGCATCGTCTCTGGACTGGACATCATCAGTACAGTACCTACAGCCTGACTAGCCACTGCTGGTCTAAAACTTCAACTTCTTTTATGGAGATCATACATCATACTATATCACTGCCGTGTGGTGCCGGCATAGAATTTCACCACCCCAACTCTTCCCGTGGGTGTCGTAAGAGGCGACTAAGGAAAACACACCGGGGGATGGGCAGCAGCGCCCTCTGCAGAATAACTCCACCGTACTGCGATCCCCAACCCGCATGCCCAGCGTGGGGATTATGGGCAATAACCCCCAAATGATGAATAATGCCATCTATGGCGCTCATTTGGGGAGGCCTAGAGGTCCAGCAGTGGACTATTGTAGGCTGATGATGATGATGATGATATCATACTCCTGGTCTAAAAGTCCTCTCAATTTTAGGGTTATTTGGTAGAACCTGTGATATCAAAATCCCACAGCTGATTAAATAGCGGCACTGTTGCTTGGAGATTGGAGATTTAATAATTAGGTATACGTTCTCAGATTAAAATGCCTATCAGACAGCTGACAAAAACGCATGTTGGTTTTTGTACATTTATTTTAAACTAGCGACACCGCCCCGGGGTTTCGCACGGGTATTCAATTAAAATTATAGTTTTCATACGGAACTCTAATTTTTTTAAAAATAATATGTAGCCTATGTTCATCACGGAAAATTTGGATTCTAATGGTGAAAGAATTTTTCAAATTGGGTCACTTTAGCGACTCGGCGGTAGAACAGAACGAATAAAAACAAAAAAAAAATTGACAGTCCACACAGCATCACCTAGCCCCAAGCTAAGCAGAGCTTGGGTACTTTCTAGATGACTGATATACATAATACAATATGTTAGATAGATAGGTACTTATAGATAACCACTAGAACACCTTGAACAACTACTAATTATAATAAGCGACCAGAACACTCTGAACTGATCTGTAGATCGTACAAACACTTGTCCCGAGGCGGGAACCAAACCTGTAACCTCCTGCGTCGCAGGCGGATCTTCGCCCACCGCGCCATAGAGATCGTCAAAATATGCTTACGTCAAATAGGTGTTCCACAGACATCTTATTTTATCGAAGACAGCTAAATTACTGCATAAAACCCAGCTACATTACTTGCAAAAGTTCCGTGACATTTACTAACAGGCCACTGGTAGTTTACTTCAAGGATACTTTGTGATTCTCGTGCATTTATTGGTATACCGGAACTTTTAACACATAAAATGTTATTGGAGTACGAAAGAATAAAAAAAAAGACGTGTTTTGGTTTTGTAGTTGTGAGAGGCTGTTTTTATTCAATTACAAGATTATCAGATTACTATATCCGGGTGTTTCTACAGTTTTTAAACAGTGTGTAGGTAAATTATATAAAAAATTGTCTATTGGTATGTAGTCATTATGACAGTGTTTTTTTTGCCATGTAACGGCGAAAATACAATATTATTTTTTAAGTTTTTGTTATTATAGTGCGTAAGCGCTCGCACGCGGGGTAATATCTAGGAAATTAAATAATATTCGCGGGTTCGAGTCCCTCAAAAATCGAAAATTTTAATTTTCCTAGAAATTATTTTATCTTCTAAAGATATATTGAAGCAATTGTACATATTATTCTATACTAACCTTATTCTATTACTTATTAGTTTCGATACAACCATAGGTAAAATACAAAAGCCTCTCCACACTCGCGGTCTAATATCGGCGCGGATCACGATGCGAAACTGCCAAGGTCTTCACAATCGCGCGCGAATCACGCATGCCAAGAACTCTTTACTGTCACAGGACAAAAAAACTGACAAAATACGGGAACGAGACGCGAAGTCGCGGACACGACGCGAAGCCGCAACGATTATGCAAGTGGAATTCTGACTCATGTTTCAGTTTTATTTTTAGTTTATTTATTTAAAAAAATTACATTGTGTATGAACGAACATAATTACAAAAATCTTACAAGTTAACATGACTCGTCTTTGGTTCGCGGCTCCGCGCGTGGGTGTAGAAAGGCTTTACAACTAGGTCTAAATAAATGAATGAAAATAAGTTAATAGGGATAATAAATACAATTTTACATGCGGTGAATAAAAAGCGTGTAGCTCAGTTAATTTGTTCTCAGCTTAGATTGCAAGTCCGATAAAATAAAATGTCTAAAAAAACCAAAAGTCAAAGGTTAAGACAATCTAAATTACCGTAAGAAACCGTTGGATTTTTTATTTATATAGTTTTATGGTTAGTTACATTGATAAATTATTTACCTACATCATAAATAACAAGATTTTGACCTTCGTGACTTCGTGAGCTGCAATGCAACGAAGATGTTTTGAAGAGAGGAATAACAAATCACGGTTACTCATTTGAATTTTAACACATAAAATTATGTCATCAATTAGGCAAGATTTTATCAATACCAAACAACATTGACATAAAAAATCCATTTATATTAATCATGGTTTAAATTCTGAAGTTCCATTGGGACTTATTGAAGACTGCTTTGAAAAATCTAAATACCGATTTAGACTCTCATAATTTTACATTGTTTTTAAGTTTTGCGATATAATTTATCCCTCGGCAATAATAAGCAACGAAAATTACAAATAAATAAGAACCAAATTAGAACTAGTATTTACAATTGAAACAATTTCGCTGCTGCTGACTATTGCAAACAGTCTACAGGTAGCTCAACTGATCCGTATTTAATTATAATATACATAGACCCGCCAAACACAGAAACTCCTCCTTTTTTCGAAATTCTTTAAAAACATGCACAAAAACTTACCAAGAAAAATGCATCACAGATTATTATGTTACCAAGGCGAAAATGATTCCCAAGATTCTTATTCATATATGATTCTATCTTTATGTATCACGGGAAATAAATTCCAGCGAACTTTCGATTTACATAACTGCATTAAACTTTTACTATGGCCACGTAACACCGTAATTCTACACCCTATCTCTAAACCACAGACGGTACCTCATACACACCAGAAAACAATATCAAATTAGATTTCCTCTCACATATTAAGAACACAAAGTCTCTATTCGCTTCAAATCTTTGTCCTAAGATCCTATCTTCAAGTCCAACTACGGTCGCAGAAGCAGCAACTGTCCCCTCCTCTGTTACTTCTATATCCACATTCTGTACTGCTGAAGAGATAAACAACGGGCTCTCAGAAACACCAGGAAGTTCCGCTCTTTGCACATCAAACACTGACTGAATCCCCAAGTATTGCAGAGGAGCAATCAGGTCTGTTTTTGCTGACACTTTAAATCGAGGAACGTACACATCTAGTTCTGGAATATCGTCCTCATTTTTAGATCTTAGTCTGTCGATCCAAGTTGTCGGTTGTGCTGCTAAGTTTGACAGCAGTGTCTTTACCGAAGTTCCATCGAAGGGCAAGAGAATAAGCATAGAAAACTCTTCGTTCTTCCCATAAGTCATTTCTAGTACTGTTGCCTGAATTTCATCAGCATCTATTATGTTATGAGGAGCTTTTTGGTACATCATGTTCACTGATCCAATACTCTTTCCTTGGTAATTGTAGAAATCTTCTTGCTTTGTCTGAGTGGCGTCGAAGGGATGCGTCCAGTTTGCTTTAAAGAATAACGCGTCGACTAAAATAAGCCGAAGGTTCTCCAAATCCTTTGATTTTACTGCGTTTGTGATCCTGCCTTCAGTAGCTAAGCAGATGAAATAGTTGATATCGTGCTCCAACTTTGTGGTATTCTTGGGATCGACGGAGTAGATATCAGTGCTGTACAAAGCTGCGGATTCACAGAACTCCGGATGAATTCGCAGGGAATTATCTGAGAACATCACCGATTTTCCTTGTAGTAACACATCTTGGAATCCATTTTTGAGAAGATTATTGGCAGCCAAATGCAGATTTTGAGTCGCTCTCAAATCGTTGGGTAGCCGGAGTTCTTTCACTAGCTCTTGGAAGGTTGGACCGGAGGATCCTTCAGCGAGTAAAGAGAAGAGACTCCAGATTGAGACGGGGGAAATAGCTTTGTTGCTTTGTCCGAAGTTTTCCTGATGGCTGTAAGTGTGGTCCAGGAGTTTCAGCGCGAACTCGTTTAGAGGACTGAAGTCTACCGCAGTGGGAATCGCCACAGCGTAACTGATAAACAAGATCGCGAAGGCTTTCGACATTTCGCACGGTTCAAACGAGCGTGCGTTGTTCACACGGCGTATGGTTTAACTGATCGGTCTGTGTTTTCTGCCGGTTATTTAAGTATGGTTTTATTGTGATAGGCATTTGCTAGCGTCAGTTTTAGTTATCTGCTGATATTTTTGCAGGATTCCGCGGATAGCATTCAATGTCATATTAATTCTTGAATTTTATGAATAGTAGAGCTATGTACTCGTATATTATGTATATCAGTTATCTAGTACCCATAACATAAGCTCTCCTTAACCTGTGGCTAGATAATGGTATGTAAATTGTCCAACATTATTTATTTATTTATTATTTATGTACCTAACATACCTTAAGATAAATATATAAATGACGTAAGTCCTTGAAAATATAGGGCATCCGAATTACTATCTAAAAAAAACAAAACAAATAGTTTTTCCACATTTTACTGAATCGTAGGTTCCGTAAAAAATCTCAAGAGGTACAAATCGTATTTATGACTTTTTGAATGATTCGTGTAAGCGTTGGAAATAACAATTCGAATTACACGCTTGTAACCTAGGTCATAATTAGCTACTCATTATCTAGTCATAACAAGGTTCCTAACTTGGAAAACCTAGGTTTCATGTTGCTATGTGATGTAGGTATTTAATAACTACCTACATACAATTATGTAGGTACCACAAAAAGGATTTACAGTAAAATAATATAATGAACAGTAAAGCAAGTATATAAAATAGTAGTCACAGACTCTTTTACCTACGACTGCAATATTACTTGTTTGATAATCTCTAGCCTTGCATCATCACCAGCCTATAATGGTCCACTGCTGGACATAGACCTCCCCTAATGAACGCCATAGATGACATCATTATTTGGGGGTTATTGCCCATAATCCCCACGCTGGGCATGCGGGTTGGGGATCGCAGTTCGGTGTAGTTGTCTGCAGAGGGTGCTGCTGCCCGCCCCCCGGTGTGTTTCCCTTAGTCGCCTCTTACGACACCCACGGGAAGAATTAAAACAAAGCAAGACGTTAATATTGACTATAATCGACGAAACAAGAACAAAATAGAACTACCACAAACTAAACTGAAACAGGCTAGTCAAAGCCCATACAATAGATTAGCAAAAATATATAATAAAATACCGGAAAACTTAAAAAAAGAAGAAACAGATACACTTTTTTATAATAAACTGAAATTATTTTTATTAGAAAAATGTTATTATTCTGTTCACGAATTTACTAGCGACAAACTAAAATGACATTATCCAATGAAACAATGACTACCTGACAATTCTGGCTTCTAAATTCACTCCAATCGATTCTAGTTGAAAAAAGCTTAATTCTATTTCATGAAATGTATGTATATTAATGTTAATAACAATTTTAAAATAATTTTTGACATAAATCTGAACTCAGTTTTGCAGTGCCCTTCCAGGGTGCATGTACCTAGTGAAAACTAGGTATACTAACCATTCAATTAGACCTAAGAATGAATGTACATGTAAGCAAAAACAAATGAAATATGAAATATGAATTGGGGTGGTGAAATTCTATGCCGGCACCACACGGCTATAGCCTTGCATACCTTTATATAAATTAACAATATAATTCAATGTAGGTATCTAGAATTATATAAATAAAGGGGTAAAACCGTTATTATCAAAGAAAATTCAATTAAATAACCAACTTAATTTACAATTGGAACAATCGAGCTATATGCAGACTGTTGCAAACAAACTATAGTAAGCTCAACTGATCCATATCAAAACCAGTTGGAAGTGTCCCCAAGACGCTGGCTGCATTGCCTCGCTGTATGGCAATGCTGATGCGCTGCGCTAAATACTGACCAACTCTCGGGTCACACGTCGCTTCGTCCAGACGCTCAGATATTTTTTTAAAACCAGGAGAGCTTCGTTACCTCACTTAGAAGTAATATTATCATTAAATATATTTTAGGTTTTAGTTTATGTAGATGTACCTAAGCAGAGCTCTGTCCCTCGCACTAAACCGAACTCAGTAGAAGTTCTCTGTAGAACTTTTGTGGCGAAATATTTCAGCGATCATTTGCTAAGATTGTGTTTTTCACATCTTGTGGATGCAATATGATTGGGATTTCGACAAGTAAACAATAATTTATCTTAAAAAAAAATCAATAACATCTCATTTTTATTTTAGAATAATTAATTGTTTAATTTGTCTTGTGTAAGTGCTTATTTTGTAAGCCTAAAGAAATAAAGTTATTGGAATCTAATTTTCAACAACAATCGCCAACGCGTGTATCGTGCCATGCGATGACATAAAGCAACTGCTTATGTTCTGCTTGAACAATCTTGAAACAAAAAGGTTATTTATATACGCACATAAATAAACATTGAATAATTATCATATAATTTACATGGGATTTATAAACATTGACGTACCCTCCGGAGAGTTTTATCTATGATTGTGTGGAGATACTTCCTAATTCTTTATTGCGCGATTAAATACACACTAAAATATTTAGATATAAAATAAAAGCAAAGGCGAGCTTAACCCTTAGAAGAGTTCTCTTCCAGCTACATCTATTATAGAGTTTTTTTTGGTAACTAATTTGATGACGCAGACATAGATCCACACCGTTAATATTAAAATACTTCTGGTAAGATTACCAAGGAAAATTATTAATAGTATTTAAACAATTTTTTTTATTAACTTTTGGCGGCTTTAGTATCGCTGCGGCCATTGATAGGCCTATTGTGATCGCCACTTCGCAGGTTCACCGCCGAAGATGCGGCGTTACAGTTCGCCACATACCCTTGCAGCTGCTAAGAACTGTAGGAATTTATTCGGGGTGATGTTACGTAGTTCATCTGGGTTGAGCAGGTGCTTGCCCAGAATGGTGCTACGTTTATGCATCAGTGCTCCACATTTATTTGTACTATCTGGCTAAGTTCTATTTGTATATGTATATAAATGTATATGATTGACATTTAAGATTCCTTTCTTATTAATAAATGAAATTGACACCTTTCGCTTCGGATCTCAAAGAAATATAATAACAGTATAATAACAGCATAAGGTCATCGAATGAACGGATCGGCCGTCCTTCGTTTTGTACTATCTGATGTTATTTATTTTTAAGTGTTCTGTTATGTTAAATATACATATTTTTATTTACTATCATTTGTACATCCTCTGCCTTTCTTATATTCAAATAATTCTTTCCATCCAAAGGTTGCATTGAAGAGATCGCTTCTAAGCGATAAAACCGCCCGTTGTACTTGTTATAAGTAATATCTTTGCTATTTTCATTTTCTGGTGATCAATAAAATATTTTTGTATTGTATTGCATTAATCATTAGAGTCATTTATAACGGGATATTTACCATGATTTGAGTTTTGAGTTTTCCACATCAAATCATGGTAAATATCACGTTAAAAGTTTTGAAAGTAGGTCCCCGTGTCGTACTATCATCCATCTTCACCATAAATCAATACAGCTTAACCTACCATAATCATCCAATAATATTATGTAACATAATACCTCGAGCTAGGCCTAATCTAAACCTAATATCTCAAGTTATGGAGTAACCTGATTAATATTGAGTGGTACGGTTATAGTAGTCTATGTATGTACCTATGACCTGATTAATTTTGAATTAAGTTTAATTTTATGTTGTAATGACCTGCTGGTTAATAAATAAATAATGCTGGACAATCCACAAGGTATCGTCTAGCCCCAAGCTTGCGTTATGGGTACTAGAGCCCCAAGTTAATCAGAGCTTCTGATGAGTACTTACAAGATGATATATGTAGATATACTATGTAGACTTAGAATATTTCATGTACTTATGTACATTCATTCTTATGTCGAAGTGAGTGGGTTATTCACGCTCGTCCCCTCGTTTCGTCCCCAGAGGGGACGAACGGGAAGTTAACTTGTATAGTTTTCAATAGGT
Source organism: Eupithecia pulchellata (assembly GCA_963931895.1). Classification (NCBI taxonomy): domain Eukaryota; kingdom Metazoa; phylum Arthropoda; class Insecta; order Lepidoptera; family Geometridae; genus Eupithecia; species Eupithecia pulchellata. The sequence goes on along the minus strand of OZ007543.1, from coordinate 2,473,098 downwards.
ACATGCACCCTGGAAGGGTACCTACTGCGAAACTTATGAATCGATTTAGATTTTTTTTGCTATAGTATGTACTTACCTAAAATAATATCACAAGGCAACAATTTTTATTTATGTGTGATTGATGGTTATTTGTTTACAACATTATAAAATGAAGGTATTCGAATTTATAATATTACAGAGAGGAAAGATTTAACTGTTTATTCGAATTAAATAGGCTCCGAAAGTACAAAACCGATTTGAAAAATTAATTCGCCACAATACCTGCTAAGTACATTATCCCCTATGAACATAGGCTATAGAACAGTTTCAAAACAGGGATTTTCTGTTTTACGGATCCCGTACTAGACTGATATAATAAGTATATCAGTCTAGTATTTATACAGGATGTAGATAGATACCCTACTTCCGAGTTGCCAAGCACCTTGGCCACTTATCATTCGCTAATATTGACCAAACACTAATTGGCACAGTCCCAATGAAAATAACGATAATAAAATAAGATAAAAATAAATGTCTTCCGGTTTTCCTTGATTGGGAGGAAAACTGCCGGAAATTGTGGTAGGCATCCGATTTTGTGCGATTATAGATATCTATTTACCCACTCTGGGGTATCCTAATGGAAAAATATGGAATATAATTCCTGTTTTGCTTTTGCACGCATTGTTTCCATGGAAACGTAGCTTGTGATTTAGTGATGAATTATAATAAATAAATAAATAATAAACAGATGGACGATCCACACAGCATCATCTAGCCCAACGTAAGTTAAGCAGAGCCTAAGTTATGGGTACTATATGACTGATTATATTTAATACAATATATTACATAGACAAATATTTTATATTAAATACATAATGATTATACCAGAACACCCGAACAAATATCTGCAGGTACATACATTTTCTGGACTTAGGTTGATTTGTACCGGGGCTGGAATCGAACCCACAACATTTTACGGCGCCACAGAAGTCGTCAAAAACATAGTGTGTAAAAACTAGTAGTAATAAAATTGTTTTTCAGTGTAAATTTCTCAATTAATTTTCCCTAGGCCAGCGCAACCTCCAATTTTTTATGTCTGATTTTCGGATCCGATTGTTGAATATGAATAGGTGATTTGTGCATTTACGGAACGAACGCCTTCAGATTCAAAAAGCCCTTATCATTCATCATCATCACACATAACTTCGTTTACAGCTTAACACGCCTTGACAACACAGTCATTACCTGTCCAATGAGATAAATCATGACGCAAGCTTTCCTTACGAAGACGCGTTTCAAATATTACAATTACCATAAATACCTATACATTCTGGTGTTGATATGCGGGCTTGATTACCATAGATAATGAATTACGCGTATTTGTTTACGTAAGTAATGTTACCCACTGTTAGATAGATAATAGCGTCAGTGGCTTTTCCGATTGATAATCTACGGGTAATGGTTTTTGTGGAATATGGTTTTCAAGAACTTGGGCTACTGTAAAATCTTCGATTCAAAGTGATTTATAATAAATATGAGCAATATTTTCGTACGCTTACTCATATAATTCCATCAGGCGCACGGTCATTATTCTCTCGCTGGTAATCAACATACAAAACGTAAAGTTGGTGATATCGAGTTGTAAAGTTTAGGAATTCAGCTATGATATTGTACTCGCAATATTTTGAAATTACCGTCACTTCTTCGAAATTAGATTTATCAAAAACCATCAAAGGAGACTGGGTTATAGGTAGGTACCAGTTGTTTACGCGATGATGTTTCTGTATTAAAGTCGGTTATTCAAAGATATACCGAAACTTTATAAGCAGCTCTATTGTATAACTCAACTGGTAATCGTAATCGCCTTCAGTTTGGCATTTCAAACCTAGCCTCGACTTCGATTGTCACTTTCCTATTGTGTAAATATCTGAAACCGAAGACCAGTTAAATACCCTATACGACAACATTCTGAATGGGTCTACAACTGGTAATTGTTTTGAAGTTCACTGGTAATGGATTTCAAGTTAGACAAGGCTGCAGATCTTTTCTGATTTGGTGATAGAACTATGACCTCTTTGCGTATTTGCCAAGACGTGAGCTTCGTATGGAGAAATAGGCGAGTTTCCTTAGAATATTTTCGGAGCAATAAAACTCACATTTCACCTGAGTGTCACCTGAGTCCTTTCTACTCAACAACGTCCAATTTGCTACCTACATTTGTTCAGCTGCCACTTGTTTGGGAAGAGCATAATAATAACTTTCGGGTAGGCTATAATCATAAAGCGAGTAATCATGTCATACAATAACAGGAGTTAATTAAACCGACATAACGGGTCGACACTAGGTCGACACACTACAATATAGTGACTTATGATTATGACATAGTAACGGAAGTGACGGAAGATTCACTCTGAATACCTTAGAAAATAAAGTGTATTATTTATAAGTATTTATGTTGCATTGCACAGAAAATACAACTAAAGATCATAATAAAACGTGTATAAACTTTCGCAACAGACCTAAAGTTTATTAATAAAAAAGAGAATTGACATAGGTCTCACATTAAATTCATACAGCATCATCTAGCTCCAAGCTAAGCAGAGCTTGTGTTATGGATACTAGGAGGCCTGATATAGGGTAGACCGAGGCGATTCGGATCACAGGGCGAATCGGATCAAAGTAAGAAATAAATTAAAATTAATAATACCGCGCTACACTGAACGCAGACACAGCGACACGTCACTGCTTCCCCTCTCCCCGCGTCGGTTGCTATTCGTTGAATTTTGATACCTCTCGTACTTCTTTGCCGGCGACCGCTCGCGAGCCATTCAGACGTGGTCACTACGGCAGTTTTCGCGCAAATGTAAGGTACGTAATAACAAAAACTTGTATTTTTGTTAAAAACATTGTGGAATTGCGAATGTTTTCTTGTAATGTTATTTAGTATGTATCTAATTTTGATAAACATTATGTATAATCTATAAATTATTAACGGTATTCGGACTAAAGTAATTTTTGTGAATGAATTGATATGGGGCGAATGGGATCAGCTCATTCGGGGCGAATCGGATCAGTTTTTAAATTATATTTTAGTCATTTATATTCAATGTTTCATTGTTTTAGATGGTTCGGACTTATAAGAAAAAAACTGACGAAGGTCAGTGGTCTCAAGAAAATATGAAAAAGGCTTCAGAAAAAGTCCTGACTAAAAAACTCTTTACGTAAAGCAGCCGAGACCTATAATGTTCCTTATACGAGCTTACAAAGAAGAACGACTCTCTCCAGGGGTGTTATCAAGCGTCGAGGTGGTAAACAAACAATGGATGACGACACTGAAAAAAATTTTGCTGATAGAACCGAACCGAATCCACGATTTGATAAATGTAATAACATTTATCAAATCGTGGATTCGGTATTACCCCAAAAGCTGTTCGTAAATACGCCTACCAATTTGCCGAACGTAAAAATATAAAACACTCGTTTAATATTATATATTTATTTATTTTAGTGTACAAAAAAAAATTTGTTCATCCGCCAACAGAGGACTGGATCCAGTGCAGTGCCTGTGAAGAATGGTGTCACGAAAACTGCGCTGACAGAAATGGTGCGAAAGGACCGTACACTTGTGATTTATGTGCTGATAACTGATTAAAGTGATGACTGATATTATAATTAAGAGTTAACCTAGTTTTAAGTATGATTATAAACACATTTCTGTGAGAATTTTATATATGAAAGATTAATGAATGTTAGATCCAATTCGCCCCGAATTTTGGGGCGAATCGGATATTTCTCGTAGTTACGTTTTTTTTAAATAAAAATGAAAATGTTACTTTTAAAAATTTTTAAGCATGTTAAATGATAATAAGAAAAACTACTGATTAAAGCCAAATTAATAAATACTGTGATTCTTTGAAAAAAGTAGTTTTTTTTTCACTTCAAAGTCAAATTGATCCGATTCGCCTCGGTCTACCCTACGTCATATTAGGGATCCGTAAGAAAAACTTCAATAATGTAATCTAACGTGTATATGGGTGTAAGTCTTTGAAATTCTGTTACCCTTGCGAATTCGGGGCGGATTTTATAATATATAATGCATAATATAATGATTAATAATTAACGACTATTTATCGCGTTTTTTTTTTCAGACTTCTCGTGATCACGACAGAGTGCTAACCTATTGAAAAGTCGAGAAAAAAAAACGCGTTAAATACCCGTTAATTATTAATCATTATGTGTTCAGAACGCGTAAGTTTAAAAGCATTCACTTTATAATATAGAAAACAACCAGAACACCATGAATGAATCTGCAGATCGTAGAGGTATAAACATTTGTATAGAGGCGGTCATCGAACACGCAACCTCTTGCGTCGTAGGCGGACCTTCGCACACCGTGCCACAAATGTCATAATTTCCATAACTTTTCCATAATAATTTACGTTTTAGTGAAATAGCCCTTGCGTATACAGGGACAGTGGCTCGGAAATTCTGTGAAATAACCGAGGAACGTCTCCTCATGGGGTTAGGTTAGTTAATCACCACGGTCGTGTTTCTAGAAATAATGAGAGGTTGTTTGATGTTATTATAAACTCTAGAGGATGAAGGAAAATTTCAGAGTACCTGGTCTATAAATAGTTGTACCAAAAATTCCCTTGCTGGATGATTTATCTTTAGAATTTGAGGCGATTTTGAAATAATTAAGAATAATGTAAAATTCAACTATATAAATGATAACTAACATAGGCTAAGACTGCACTCATTTATGGATCTATGTAATCTGAACAGTAAATAAATAATTATTATTATTATGAAAGATTATTTAGTCTGAAAAGTTCTAGACTATCTTCCAAAATCCAATTTTTCGATAAAATAGAAAGAAAGAAAGAAAGAAAATAGTTTAGTAGACAAAACCTACAAAAGACACATATAGAAAGCATCCTACACTATGTTTGCCGAGTCGCGGTATCCGCTCAACAAAATAAACATTTCGTTAAATATCTCGACATTTAATAACTTTTTAAAAGTCGCCTCAAAAAATCGGCCCATTTAACCTACTTCCATATTTTAGATGACACACGCCTTTCCAAAGAATTTCTGTAGACGATGGAAGAGAATAGATACGGCCAATGTACGACAGCTTTAACAAAGGTGGCTGGTCCATTATTTTCTGTAAACCATGGCACGAATCATTGCTGAATATTAGAAAAGTGACGTATGCTTCATTTTGAAATTTCGAACGATGACGTCATTGAAGTGTGTCGTCGAGTGATCATTGTGTTGCCACTTGTGGTAAAATGTTTCATATCGATAAAATTAATTTATATATAGTTCATAAAGTATTAAATTAAATCATTAGATAGAATAGTCAAAGCATGGCGAATTAGCCTGGTCATATTCCTTTCCCGTTTTTTAGGGAAGTAAAGCAAATAATAAAAAAAAGTTCTAGTAAAAATTCTATAAAAATATTACTGGAACTATTAAGGTATTATTTTTAGTTCTCAGTTATTTTTAGTAAATTATTTATTTATTTACTATTGATTTTAGGGCCATCTAAATTAATTATTGTATTATTCTAAGTGTGTGTTTTTGGGGTTCAAATATATATAATATATTTTTTTCTTCTTCTTTCTAAGTAGTTAGGTTTAATTACCTTTTGTTCAAGCCGAATTGACTCCATTTTAAGTTGTTCAGGTAGTTGAGTGATCTAGCCTCCACAAAAAGCTGTGGCAATACTAAATTCACTCGGTACATTAGTTCAGGCGCAATATATCAAGCTCCAGTAAAAAGATAGATTAGGGTTGTCACTTTACAGTTTAACGGGATATGAGGATTTTCATTCTCCGTGACAGAGTTTTATGAAGTGTAAACTGAAAAATGTTGTGATAAAATGGCGGGAAAATGTTAGGCCTTTTGTTTTAGCATTTACCAACCAAGTACCTTTCTGTATGAATGGCTTTGCGTCTAAGGATATTCTAAATCGCCTAATACTAAAAATATATATTTGGTGAGGATTTGACTTCGTTCTTAAAATATCGTGCGAGGCGTGGTACCCGCCATAGAATGGTAAAAAGAATAGAATATAATATTTACTTTCTACAAATGATTGATGTTTTATTTAGTATAAAATAATATAAAGAAATCGATTATCTATTCATATTTTTATCATTAACCTTTTATTTTATAATTTTTATCATTTTTATCATTAACCTTAAAAGACCAGGGAACATAATAAATCATATCATCGCTTACAAAATATTAATGAGGTATAGTTATTTATTTGTTTATGTATTTTTAGGGAAACCTATACACTGTACATAAATGGGTGGTACAATAGAGAATTTATGGGATATTGGTAGAAATCCACAGATAGTTAATAATGTTACTCGAAGGAACATAAGATATGTACGTAATGCAACTAGGTTTCACATTTAACATGCTATGTTAAAATTGCATTTTTTTACAACAATAGAAAGAAATAACAATACATGTATCAAAAGATAAAAAAATATCACAATAAGATACGAAAATTAATAATATTCAATTCAATTCAATTTATTTAATTCAGATTCACAAAGTACATGTTACAGCCATAGAGAGTTAAGAGTAAGAGAAGGTACATAATTTAAAAGACTAAAAATAAAAACATTTTTATAGGAAGGGGACACATCCTATAATATGTATTGTTAATAAGGATAATTATGTTCCAAATCATCGTCATCGTGATAGGCTCACGTGTTTGCCCACTCCTGGCCATAATCCTCCTCAAGCACCACACTAAAAACAAACTATGCTTAACTTGCGGTTAGATGATGTGTGGGTCGTCCAACAATATTTTATTTATTTTGTTCATTTATTACCCCGTTTCCGAAACCTTCTGACCGCGACTTCCCATACGAGAACGAGGAGCGAATAAAAATATTATAATTATTCAAAAGAGTCCCTTCATTGGCCACTTTATATTTTTTGCAATAGAATACTTTACCACTATACACATAAAAAATTAAATTCTCCAGCTTCCAAAAGAAAGTATAGTACAGTTGTAAGACGCAATAAATTCTGTAACAAAATAGAATAAAGAAAAAGGTTTAAAATCAGCAAAGGGGAAGCGACAGCCCTATCTCATTTGTCTTCTTTTGTCCGCGCGATTATTCCGCACGGTCGAAACTTATGAATAGCCGAGCTGTTCTCAAGTACCTACGTACTTTATTACTGTACGCGTTACCTACTCGACTTAAATTCGCGGTTTCAGATTTCAATCATGCGAAAAATTATATAAAAACGGTGTTGGCAGATGTGTGCCGGCCATATTTCGCGAAGAACCGATAACCGCTGGGGTAAACGTGTTCTTGAGTGGAGACCGCGACTCGGTAAACGTAGTGTAGGACGCCCTCCTGCCAGGTGGGATGACGATCTGCGAAAGACTGCTGGCAGATGCTGGATGCGACAAGCCGAAGACAGGGTGCTATGGCGCTCATTAGGGGAGGCCTATGTCCAACAGTGGACTAACACAGGCTGATGATGATGATGATGATGATGGTGTTGGCAGCGGAATTGCACGTGATTTTTAATACTTCTGAATATTATTGATGAAAACGCTAATCTTCGATTAATTGTATAAAATATAAATCATGTTTTACCTGTAGGTTACATTATAAGTTTTTCTTTTTATTATTTAGATCTAATTGAGCTGTGGATTTTGTTTCATAAATAAAAATAACAATTATAAATATTCATTTATATAAAAGCGTCTCGCGCGATTAAAATACTTATATATACTTATATAAATAATGCTTGACCTATACAGATTGATCAGCATGATCTAGACCCAAGCTAAGCAAGCTCTGCTTAGCTAGTGTTCTGAGAACTAGATGACTGATAAACTTTAAACAATATTTATAACAAAGATAGATATTTTTTTACTAAAAATAGAAAACTACCAGGACACCCTGAGCCATAAATGAAATACCTTCAGATCGTAACAAGCATTTGTCCCAGGGGAGGAATCGAAACCGCAACTTTCTCTGTCGCGCAGGCTTCAAATTTCGAAGTGACTTACCTATTTGTAAAAGCCTCTCCATACCCGACCATACTATGCCATGTCTGTCGTAAATTTTAATAATAAGCTACTTGTCATGGAAATTCATCATCAAAGGTAAACTGCGTAAAAACTTTAAAAACTAAATAAATTTGAAATTAAATAACATTAACGTATTAACGTTTTTAACGTTAAAGTTGCAATGCAGTTACACCAAACTTAACATAATTTGATTCGCAGCGTGCTTGAGTTTCAAAGCTCAGTGATTTCAACAACCTCTTTCACAAACCTGCAGGGTGATAGACTTATGGATCGACATTACTAAAAAATGCCGTAATGCATCAGCATTGCCATACAGCGAGGCAATGCAGCCAGCATCTTGGGTACACTTCCAACTGGTATTAATATGGATCAGTTGAGCTACCTGTAGTTTGTTTGCAATCTGCAGTTAGCTCAATTGTAAATACTAGCTCTAATTTTTTTTTGTAAATAAAGGATTTCTTGTAAAAATTTAAAAAAAAAACTAAGAGAATTGTTGAAACTCTTGAAAGTATGTATATGCAGTAACTGCAAACGTCATGGTAAGCCTATGCCAATGCCAATGGGATACTCGGACCTTCCATTGACGACCTCAGAGGCGCAGCGGACGAGTATCCACCAGCGCAGGAAGTTGTCCGTTCGATTCCACGGACAACTGTTTGTACGATCTGTAGATATTTCTTTATATATTTCAATAGTGTTTCCTAATATGTACATCACGTAGGTACCTCCTTTCAATTCAGAATATAAAGACAACACAAATAAAAATAAAATAAAAAAAAATCGTTATTGCTTTAATACGTTATTGCTTTAAAACCGTTACCAACAAAGAAAATAAAAATGAAATAATCAAGTTAGAACTTACACAACTGAAACAATGGCTACGTTAACTTAATTCACCCGAGCTTATTCACCTAGGTGTATTGAGCGAGCTGCAGACTGTTGCAACTAAAGTACAGGTAGGTCAACTGATGCATAATATAGTAATAGCATTTGGAAGCGTCCCCAAGAAGCTATGGCTGCATGAATATAACTTCAGAACATTTTTTTTAAAAGTCGGGATTATGATTAATCTATCAAAAATCGCACAAAAATTAGATAGGTTAGGTTAGGTTAGTTACCTACCTATAGGCGTCATATTTTTAGAGATTTCAATGATACACTGTCAAATGCGATTACATGCTCAAATGCGATTAGCATATGAACATAGGGGGTCAATTATTTAGAATTAACATAAACCGAATAGGCAGTTTAAAATATCGATTTCTAGTTTATGCTCACATTGCTGTTTCAGACTATTGCACAAGGAGTGCTATGCGGATTTAATAAATCCATTAAAATCTATCGTAAAAAGAAAAAATACGCAAAATTTTTTAAAAACTAGCACAGTAATAGCAATGATATTTAAAAAAAATATAGAAAAAATATAGTTTTAAGAACGCGAAACATAAATGATAAACCTGTGGTAGTGGCACCGTTCATGGCAGAAGACAAAGAATGAGGGTAGAAAAAAACTCGCAGACATACCGATCTACTCGCATAAGTTATTCCGTGATCATGGCGCATGAAACTGACGATATATTGGAAAGCTCAAAACTTGAATCATGGCAACAAATAAATAATGCAGGACAACTCACAGAGCATTTTCTAGCCCCAAGCTAAGCAGAGCTTACAACAACATCAGCCTATATAGTCCACTGCTGGACATAGGCCTCCCCTAATGAACGCCATATGTGGCATAATTCATCATTTGGAGGTATGGGCAATACCATAATCCCCACGCTGGGCATGCGGGTTGGGGATCGCAGTTCGGTGGAATTGTTCTACAGAGGGCGCTGCTGCCCGCCCTCGCTGTGTTTCCCTTAGTCGCCTCTTACGACACCCACGGGAAGAGTTGGGGTGGTGCAATTCTATGCCGGCACCACACATACAGAGCTTGTGTTATGGATACTAGATGACTGATATACATAATAATAAACGAGTACATACATAGGTAGATATTTTTTTTTTATAGGTACATAGAGAATTACAATGAAAAAGTTGGGTTCCATTGCTACATTTAGCTTGCCGCATCTAGTACCTGCCTACAGTCTTTCTTAGGTTGCCATCCCACCTGGCCGGAGGGCGTCCTACACTACGTTCGCCGAGTGATATCCATTCAAAAACACGTATACACTAGTGGTTTGCGGTTCTTCAAGTGATTTGACATGTCCACTGGCATATTGCATTGGTAAAACGGAGGTCTATCAGTTATAAAAAAAAGTTAGATAATTATTTCAGCTATGTAACTTTGGTTCTCTGTAGAATGTATTCGTTACGAATCGGCACTAGCGCACATAACTACACGATATAACACTTGGTGCAATTTCTGAGAACGTTGGTTAAATTTTAAGTTTCTTTATCGCTGGCGAAACAGGTATATGAGTAATTTTCTCCCTTTGTTACTAATAGGAACGATCGGGAGCATTTTTTCTCAATTGTTCCTAGTAGGAACGAAAGGTTCCTTACCTTTGCGGTAGGGACAATCGGAATAGGTGCTTCAGAGAAACTTCGACCTTAGCTTTTACCGCTTGAGCGACTTTGAACTGGTGGACCAACCCTACCGTTAGACCATCCCTTAGTGTCTACGTATGGACTTCGTCAGTCATTTCAGGAAGACTGATTAAAAACTTTCGTTTTTGTCATTGCGGTATAGTAGATGAGAAGACTAGATGTGGTAGGTCTCTAACTCTAAACAAACTCTAACAAAACTCCAAACACTGCCCGTTTACAGTTGCAGATAGATAGATAGATATTTTATGGGTAAAATTTGTTCACTTGCTCCAAGTTGCGATGTTGGTCTGTTTCATATAATAAGTAAGAGAACACTGAATTAAATAATGATATAATATTTATGGACGTAATTGGGTGTACACCCAAATAAACTTATAAACCCACTTATAAATAAAAAAAATATAATAATAAATGATTGTAATCGACACAACTACATTAATTACATTCAGTAAAAATTCAATTGTTCATAAAATATAGTAATTAATGTCAATTATAACAGCGCAGCTCCTCCTCAAGTCTTTTCCTCGATGTTTTCTATATCTATCTTTATCTATACTAATATTTTAAAGAGGAAAGATTTGATTGTTTGTTTATTTTTATGTTTGTTTGAATTGAATAGGCTCCGAAACTACTGGATCAATTTGAAAAATTCTTTTACCATTAGAATCCTAAATTTTCCGTGATGAACATAGGCTTTCTAATATTTTCAAAAAAGTTAGGGTTCCGCATGAAAAATTCAATAATTGAACCGTGCGCTGTAACCTCTTTTTCTATTATAGATAATAGAAAAAGAGGTTGATTATATAGCGCACGGTGCTTGCTTTTTCAATAGTGTATAATTTCTGAAATTTTTGTTTAATACTTGTGCGAAGCCGAGGCGGACCGCTATTCATACCTATCAGTAATTATAAAATGTTATGTTCTTCCAACCTTTACTTTACTAACTGCTGCAATTCAACATTTGCTCTAAATATTGCTGTAAAATCGCTATATTTTCCTGTAAAATGTTTAACCACTTGAATTACGAAATTGCGGTTTCGTATTTCACGTATTTTCGCGGCCCGTCATGTGAACATTTCGCAGCTTGAGCAGTTAAGGGGGACATGAGATAGAAACGCTCCCTGTCGCGTTATGGAGTACATAATACCTACAGAGTTATAAAATAAATAAATAATGCTGGACAATTCACACAGTAGGTACATATGTATACTGTGGTATTATCTAGCCCCAAGCTAAGCAGAGCTTGTGTAATGGGTACTGGATGACTGATATACTTAATAATATACGTACAAAGATAGATATTTACTATACATAGAAAACGACCAGAACACTGGGAATCAAACCCTCAACCGTTGCAGGCGGACCTTCGCCCACTGAGCAACAGAGGTCGTCAAAACTTCTCAAACATCTTCATGTATATTTAGGTGATCGGAATTCTGGATTTTATTTCGGTCAACGAATTAGCATCGCCTTGCAACAATGCTGGATGACATTTTTAGGAAATAGATAGCGCCATAAAACTGCGCCAAAATATTGGAAAACTCAAAACTCTAATCATGGTACATATCCCGTTACAAATGACTTTAGTGTTAACTAGCGGCCCGCCCCGGCTTCGCACGGGTATTAAACAAAAATTTCAGAAATTATACACACTAAAACGATAGGTTTCAGTTTTCATACGGATCTCTACTTTTTTAACAGCATTAAGGTTTTTGACATTGACTCAACATTCCAAAACTGACACTGGCCGTAGAGAAAAAGCAAGCACCGTGCGCTATACAACCTCTTTTTCTATTCTGACGCGCCATAATAGAAAAAGAGGTTGAATATACAGTCCACGGTTCAGTTATTGAATTTTTCATGCGGATCCCTAACTTTTTTGAAAATATTATATAGCCTATGTTCATCACGGAAAATTAAGGATTCTAATGGTGAAAGAATTTTTTAACTCGGTCCAGTAGTTTCGGAGCCTATTCAATTCAAACAAACAAACAAACAAACAAACATACAAACAAACAAACAATCAAATCTTTCCTCTTTATAATATTAGTATAGATAACCATGATAGTTTGAAAAGTTTTATAGATATACAAATATATATGAATGTATTTACCTAACTTACTAGGTGGTAATACCTTCAATATAATTTTTTTTACATACCTTAAAGGCTGAAGCTTACCGAAAAACCGAATCATGTTTTAAGTTAGCTATTGATTATGTAATTAAGTAATTACTGTAATTTATCAATAAATGAAAAAAATTAGAAAACTGCGAAATAAAATAAACTGTTATTTATTTATTTTTATAAATTAATTAAAATAATTGAGCACCACGGACACAGCAAAACAAACTGAATTTATTTTTATTTAGTTCTGTAAAATTTTTGACAAGTATTATAATTTACTATTGCGTTTTTTCTCTGCTCTCTTATTTAATAATACATATTACTAAATAGTAGATTTTTACCTCAAATAATTAATTATTTTTTATAATTTTAAGAAAACTAAAAGTCCTAGCCTATCCTATCTAAATATAACAAAAGTGACTGCTAATTATAACTTTCCACAAAAAAATACTATGAAAAAATATCTTAAACGATAAAATAAAAAAAAAACCTAGTGAGTTTGTTTTTTATGCTCTATCTAAGCAATTCAATGTTGTCCGGAACATTAACCCATTTGACGATATATCCCCCGGCGTATAGCGGTTAGTTCTTGGCACAAACTTCTGCGCAATCATTTTAAAACGAATTTCACCACGTAGCCAGTTTAGATTACCAGTCAATAAAGTATTGCCTGTCAAAATAGGGATTTTCAGCTCAGTGTCGTCGGGGCACGATTCAATTTCCAATATCTACGTGACGTGTATTCAATTTTCAGAGATGATATTTAAAATGTTTTCTGTTTGGCTATCGGCACGTGCGCGAGGAATATCGAAGATTCGATTAAAGTTTATTATTTTTAATTTTCTTTTACGTTTATGGGAACGGTTGATTTAATATTAGATACAAGCTGCGCCCCACGGTGTTGCCCGCTGTGAATCAGTTTGTGTTGGAATTATTTCATCATCTCATGGCAACACTGCACTTTTCCGGGATCAAAATTAGCCTATCTTTAGTTATTCAGGGTATATGATAAGATGTTTTTATTGGTAGCTTAAAACTATACCATTAATATACCTACCTTATAAAAATAACCAACCCCAGTAAACTATTCAGAAATACTAATATACACATCCACTATTTATGCTATCTTTGTAACAATCTTGTACGCCTAACAAACATGCACACTCACAGCGAATGCTAAATTATGCCCCGTAACAACAGTCCTTATGTACGGAAATGAAGACGCTCGCAAAACGAGGTGGTAAAGTCCACCCGCACACGGCGCGGCGATGGTGTAACGTTTTATGCTCGCAGCAAATTCTCAATTATGCTCCGTAACAACAGTCAGAGGTCCGGAAAAGAAGATGCTCGCAAAACGAGATTCAACACACGGTGCGGCGACGCCGGCGGACCTTTGCTTTGCTGCGAATGGTACAATACGCACCTTAACACCAGTCAGTAGATGAATTTAGCTTTAATAAGATAAAGCAAGGCGTAGGGAAAAAAACCAAGAGGACGTTCCCCATCCAACTCGTTGGTTTGACCAAATTAAGGCAATAATAGGACTCTTTGCCTGCAGCCCTGAGACAGGCTGATGATAGAGTAGTGTGAAAGCGGTTCAACAGCATCTTCGTGAAAGTTTTCCTGGACACGACCTTATGCAATGAAGAATACAACAAAGGAAAAGATTAACATTAGGATATCAAGAGAAATAGTAACATATCTTGTTGCTGCACGAAAACCCTCGCATCTTATAAAATGTTATCCAAACCGCGGTACAAAGTAACGGCACGTAAAGATAACAGTTTCTGGGTCGTCCATTTCACTAGTGCATGCTTTCAAAGGCTGCTAGGGTGGCTGTGTTTTTCATATTTTTGCGGACATTTTATGTTAATTCAGAAGTCACAAAAACTTAGGTACTTAGATAACACTAAATGTGCTATGATAGACGTAGCATATTTTTAGTGTTTTTAAATTAATATGATATCACTTAAAATTTGCCTATTTTTTATAGTTAGGTTAAAAAAACTTAACTATGTAATAAAAAAATTATAGTTCACTTAAAATAAGATAAATCTAAACAGTAACTATGTACTAAATCAAAGTTTAGGTGGGTAAATAGCTCTTGAGCTCTCAGGCCTAACTTAAATTAACATAACTAATGTTGTTGTTTTATAACGAATGAATAATATTTTTTTGTCCTTTTAAATTAGTTAAGTTTTGGTAATATCTGCATTTACATTTATTATATTGACGGATAGGTACCATTGCAATTCATAATCTGGTTGACGAATCAGGCAGGCCTCTATTACCAGAAAGTGTTAATACCGTCAAAAGAGGTTTTATGTTGATTCAAGATTATAAAGAATTTTAGCATTTTTCATAAGTTTAAATTGAAAAACTTGCTCTATTTACATTATAGGAGTTCGGAACATATTTCCAGGTTTACGTCGATTTGTTTCAATCTGAAACCATTTTTTTGCCTTTCATATGAAGACAATTTCAAGTTCTAACATAGTCTATGAAATCAAATGACTCTGACTGAAGGTTTAATTTGATTTGTAAACAAATTAAAAACTAAACTCAAATTCAAGTGCGTCGCGGGAGGTTGCGGTTTCGATTCCCGCCTCGGGACAAATGTTTGTACGATCTGCAGACATTTGCTCCGGGTGTTCTGATCGTTTACTATATAACAATGAATATATTGTATTATGTATACAGATATATAGCACCCATAACAGAAGCTCTGCTTAGCTTGGGTGATGCTATGTGGATTGTCCAGCATTATTTATTTAAAATGTTGTTGGTACAATCGGGTAAAATCTCTCTACAATCGAAATTGATAGAAAAATCTTGGATATTTCAAAATCTGTTGCCAGGTTCGCACAGCTCATGGACACCCTACCTCCCCTCAGGTCCCTGTAATACTAGGCTTTCTCCATCTCCGGCAAAGAAACATCGTGTAAGCACTTTCTGGAACGCCCTTGACATTGTGCTTAGTTTGTTTGTATTGTGCTTAGTTTGTTTGGCTTGCAACATTAAGAGAATTTATTATAAAACTGTATAAAAAAACATGTGACTATACAATTTTTTATCAGGGAACCATTATTACCGAATAAAATTGCAAGTAACTAACCAAATTTAAACTAGCATTTACAATTGAAACAATTGAGTTAGCTGCAAACAAACTACAAGAAGCTCAACTGATCCAGTCGGAAGCGTCCCTAAGACGCTGGCTGCATTACCTCGCTGTATGGCGATGCTGGACTGATAAAGATAATGATGATGATGAAATTATAGGTTATTTTGGGATAAAATTGAAGAAAATAATTCATAAATCATTATATTTGCAAATTATGTAGGTCTTAGTAATAAAAATAAAAAACGTTACATTTAGTCTCAAAATTCAGTGTGCAAAATTCAGAAATTAGACTTTTATATAATATTAAGCAGGCTATTTAATATTCTGCATTTTTATTCTCAGCCCTCTTTATTTAGGTAAACTCAGTAAGTTCTTATCTAAATTAGAACTTATAAAAAACTTTGCTAAACAAACTTTACGAAAAAACCGTAGTAAATACAACTGAAACCTCATTACTTTTAATTGTGGATTTAACAAAAACATCTTGAATGAATCCCGCCATTTCCACAGTATTCGTAGGTAGGTACTCAGTCGAAACTTGTAGGTTTATCAGACTGTTATGGAAATCCGCAAATTTTTATCAAGTTGAAGAACTCGTTAAATCTGCGATCGCGTTTGAATCCATTATTCCGCCGATAGCTGGCCGATGAAAAACTTTCCTTGTTAAGAATCTGCCAGGGGCTTTTCGGGTTTCAATTCTTTAGGTGGTCGGTGAATTATTTTAGAAAGATTTATAGGCCAGAGCTTTTAGTATTATTTTGCATAATACCTAAAGGGAAAACGCGTGAATGGATGTAGCGGAAAAGCTGACTTGACGATGATTAGAGATATAAATGCAACTCACTCAAAATCATAGGAAAACTGCAAGCGAGTTGCAAAATTACGCACAAGAAATTAACAAAAGTTTCGAAAATATTATTTTTAACTTAGACACATAAAGCTAGAGTTTAATTATTGAAGTTTTCATACCGATCCCTATTTTTTTTGAAAATCTATATCTTATGTTCATCAGGGATAAGGCAGGATTTTAATGGTATTTTTAGGGTTTTGCCATCGGTTGCAAAACCCTTATGGGATCGCTTTTTAGGGTTTTGCCATCGGTTGCAAAACCCTTATGGGATCGCTTTGGTCTGTTTTGTGTTTTGAATCCTTAATATCTCAGAAACTACTGCAGCTATTGACTTGAAATTTAAAATAATAATACATTTTGTGCGCCCGCACATATTTATAGAAAAATAAATGAAAATAAATGAAAAATCAAAATGAAGATTTTCCAAACAAATTTTGAAATCAAAATTTTAAATGGGACATACAAAGTCGAAAGTGGTATCAAATGAAAGGTACTCTGAAATTTTGGTAAATTTTATACTTTTTAAAATATTTTGAAAAAGGTCAAAAAAATTACCATACCCCCCCCCATCTCCGAAGATTGCAGAGCGATCGACGTGATATGTAGCAAGTGTTTGTAGATATGGATCTATATTTTACAGGAAAAATATAGAGAAGTCTGTTAAAATAATACTTTTTGAAATATGGTCAAAAAAGGGCGGGAAAAATTTCTGAAGGGGTGACTACCCCACCGAGTTGGGTATCAAATGAAAGGTATTGGTTTGTAAATTCCAATACAGTTTTTGAAATTTCGATAGATTTTACACTTTTTGATATATTTTGAAAAAGGTCGAAAAATTTACCGGTACCCCCCCTCTATCTCCGAAGATTGCAGAGCGATCGATGTGATATGTACCAAGTGTTTGTAGATATGGTTCTATATTTAACAGGAAATATATAGAGAAGTCTGTAAAAATAATATTTTTTGAAATATGGTCAAATAGGGGGGGTGGATAATTTTCTAAAGGGGAGACTACCCCCCCGAGTGGGGTAACAAATGAAAGGTATCAGTTTGTACATTCTAAAACAGTTTTTGAAATTTCGATAAGTTTTATGCTTTTCGAAATATTTGGAAAAAGGTCGAAAAATTGACCGTCCCCCCCCCCTCTATCTCCGAAGATTGCAGAGTGATTGATGTAAAATGTACAAAGCGTTTGTAGATATAGATTTATATTTTACAGGAAAAATAAAGAGAAGTCTGTAAATATAATACTTTTTGAAATATGGTAAAAAAACTAATTTTCATACAATGGGGGCTATTTCATTGAGAGTAATATCAAATCAAAGGTATGGATCTCGACATTTCAAAACAGGTTTTGAAAATCGTCTAAGTTTCATACTTAGTGAAATAGGTTGAAAAAAGCCGAAAAAAAATTGTAGGTACCAACCCACTTACCTACCCACTAATCTCTGTAGTAACTGTTATAGTAGTTCCACAGCGTACCAAAACCGTTGTTCTCAAAATTTTTAAGAAGATATATGTATGTATCATAGATAATCCACACAGTATCATTTACCCACAAGCTAAGCAAAGCTTGTGTTATTAGTATTACTACGATAGCTGTTATAGTACTTATTAAATTATAAGTATCACATTAGATGATTTATTTTTGTGTACAGAAAAGGACTAGAACACCCGAACAAATAATCTGAAGATCCTACAAATATTAGTCCCGAGGCAGAAATCAAACCGCAACCTCCTGCGTTGTAATTGTAAGCCCACCGCGCCAACAGGTTGTCATATACGTACCTACCTAAACGACAAAAGTTCAAAACCCTCGGCGCGCGAGTTACACTCGCACTTGTCGTACTTGTTTTTTTTATCGAATCAGTCCAATAGTTTCCTATCCTATTATTGAATAGTCTACGAAACTTGTTCTTTGTTTGGGTCGCCGTAGAAATAACAAAACACTCCTCTTTATAATATTAGTAGGTACCTATAAATAAAATTTATAAAATAAGTTAATATAAGTATTAGTTGTTATGATATAGGTAAAAACTACGTGCATTATTATAAAACTCACAATGTAGAGTGCGCGTCAGAATTAAGTACCCCCCTTGTATACAAACTATTTTCGACTACTTATGATTCCCTTGTAACTTGTCACAATTTTTCACATGCAAAAATTTATCACGCCGCTGCTCTGGATCGTACTGCCCTTCCATAATACTCAAAGTCTGAAATTCCCAACAACAGAGATACTTTTCGTATCATGGAACAGAACTCTTCCGTATTTCGTATAACTTATGAAGTACATGTGTAGTAGGTACCTACCTCCATACGACAATCAGCATCAGAGCCATAATAATGCAAAGTAAAATCTTCAGCACAAAAATTTAAAAAATATTTTTATATTTAATTAAGCAATCAATTTATAATCTGTTGTGCCTACTAACATAGTATAAGTTTGTACTAACAATAATATGGATCTGTGTCTGAAATAAAAACATTTTATTATTATTATTTTTTTAAAAGCAGCTAAAACATTCGGCTTCCTCCGTTTTTTCCAGATAAATCCAATGAAATTCAGTTTTTATCAGTTCCAAAACACCGCTTCAATATTCAGCGAGCGAACAGCCCTGAATATCAATGTAATTCTATCGGATAGTCCGTCAGTCTGTCGATTTGTATCATTTATCTTCGCTCCGAGAGTTTTTGTTACATTTTTTATAATGTTTTCTAAGAGATGAAGCCTGTGGATCTTTTTAAGTGTCATATTATAAATAAATAAATAATGCTGGACAATCCACACAGCATCATCTAGCCCGAAGCTAAGCAGAGCTTGTGTTATGAGTACTAGATGACTGATATACATAATACAATATTATGACATAATATAGATATTTTTTACTATACTTACATAAACAAGTACGACAAGTGCGAGTGTAACTCGCGCGCCGAGGGTTTTGAACTTTTGTCGTTTAGGTAGGTACGTATATTGACGACCTGTTAGCGCGGTGGGCTTACAACGCAGGAGGTTGCGGTTTGATTCCCGCCTCGGGACTAATATTTGTAAGATCTGCAGATTATTTGTTCGAGTGTTGTAGTCCTTTTCTACGTACACAAAAATAAATCATTTAATGTGATACTTAAATATACTTTATTAAGTATAACAGATATCGTAGTAGTACGAATTACACAAGCTTGCTTAGCTTGTCGCTAAATGATGTTGTGTGGATTATCCAGGATACATTACTCTTCTCATATTTTTTTGGAGCACGGTGGAATTCATGGATTCAATAATCTTATTATCTAAATATTCTTCGAGCGCAGTGGAATACATTGGGTATGGACTTTAAAATTTTGAGAACAACGGTTTTGTGGCGCTGTGGAACCCTACTATTACAGTTACTACAGAGATTAGTGGGTAGGTAAGTGGGTTGGTACCTACAATTATTTTTTCGACTTTTTTCTACGTATTTCACTAAGTATGAAACTTAGACGATTTTTAAAACCTGTTTTGAATTGTCGAAATCCATACCTTTGATTTGATATTGCTCTCAATGAAATAGCCCCCATTGTATGAAAATTCGTTTTTTGACCATATTTCGAAAAGTATTGTTTTTACAGACTTCTCTATATTTTTCCTGTAAAATATAGACCTATATCTACAAACCCTTAGTACATTTTATATAGATCACTCTGCTATTTTCGGAGATAGAGGGGGGGGAACGGTCAAATTTTCGACCTTTTTCAAAATATTTCGAAAAGTATAAAACCTATCGAAATTTCAAAAACTGCATTAAAATGTACAAACTGATACCTTTTATTTGATACCCAACTCGGTGGGGTAGTCACCCCTTTAGAAATTTTTCCCGCCCTTTTTTGACCATATTTCAAAAAGTATTATTTTTACAGATTTCTCTATATTTTTCCTGTAAAATATAGATCAATACCTACAAAAACTTGGAACATATCAAATCGATCGTTCTGCAATCTTCGGAGATAGAGGGGGGGTACCGGTCAATTTTTCGACCTTTTTCAAAATATATCAAAAAGTATAAAATCTATCGAAATTTAAAAAACTGCATTGGAATGTACAAACCAATACCTTTCATTTGATACCCAACTCGAGGGGGTAGTCACCCCTTTAGAAATTTTTCCCGCCCTTTTTTGACCATATTTCAAAAAGTATTATTTTGACAGACTTCTCTATATTTTTCCTATAAAATATAGATCAATACCTACAAACAATTGGTACATATCACGTCGATCGCTCTGCAATCTTCGGAGATAGGGGGGGGGGAACGGTCGTTTTTTTGACCATTTTCAAAATATTTTAAAAAGTATGAAATCTACCGAAATTTCAAAAACTATTTTGAAATCTACAAACGAGTACCTTTCATTTGATACCACTTTCGACTTTGTACGTTCCATTTAAAATTTCGATTTCAAAATTTGTATGGAAAATCTTCATTTTGATTTTTCATTTATTTTCATTTATTTTTCTATAAATATGTGCGGGCGCACAAAATGTATTATTATTTCAAATTTCAAGTCAATAGCTGCAGTAGTTTCTGAGATATTAAGGATTCAAAACACAAAACAGACCCAAAGCGATTTCATAAGGGTTTTGCAACCGATGGCAAAACCCTAAAAACGACCAGAACGCCCTGAACATCTGCAGATCGTACAAATATTTGTCCCGTTATAGCAATGCGGTACACATCGCGTATAGAATCCTACTCACCCTGAAGAAGTATGAACCGTTGGTGTTCTTCCAACAGAAATTAGGTTCGTAGTAAACCCGCTCACATCCGTAATGAACTCCAATAATACCCCTCATTCTACCCCAATCATCCGCTCAAATAAATACTTCCATTATTTCCGCGGCCGCCATCTTTGATCCAAGTATTCCATCGGAATAATCGATAATTGAACAAATCTGTTACGATTCATCGAGACGACTCAAGAATCTTCATCCATTATGGGTATTACGAGACTATGTGGTTTGGGATGGGGTCGGACTGCTGGCGATAATCAGATGAATCAAAAGTCAGATGATTACAAATCGCTAGCGGCCACCCACCCCGGCTTCGCATGGGAAATTAACAAAAAAAAATCATCTGAAAACCTAATTTAAAAAAAAAAATATTATATAGCCCATGTTAATTAGGAAACATTTAGGATTATAATGGTGAAAGAATTGTTCAAATCGGTCCAGTAGTTTCGGAGCCTATTCAATTCAAACAAACAATCAAATCTTTTATCTTTATAATATTAGGTCCTTACATATGAAATTGGCGTTTTTCGTACTGGCCACTTTAATCACAAATTTCTCCTCTTTGGAAGCGGATCCATCGCAAACCACGTCCGAGTTAGCTGCAGGCTGCGGTGTTAGTGATAAAACTGTTTTAATTCACTTGAAGCAAATTGGGAAGATTAAAAAGCTTGAAAGGTGGGTACCTCACGAATTGACTGAAGCAAACCGGCAAACGCGCGTCTTCGTAACTGCTGCGTTACATTACTAAACCGGCACAATAATGAAGGTATTTTAAACTGAATCATTACCTGTGATGAAAAATGGGTTCTTTACGATAATCGGAAGCGCTCAGCGCAATGGTTGGATCCTGGCCAGCCAGCCAAATCCTGCCCCAAGCGAAAATTAACCCCAAAAAAGTTACTTGTAAGCGTTTGGTGGACTAGTGCCGGTATTGTTCATTACAGTTTTCTCAAATCTGGCCAGACTATTACGGCTGATGTCTATTGTCAGCAATTGCAAACCATGATGGAAAAGCTAGCGGCTAAACAACCTAGGCTGGTCAATCGCTCCACGCCACTGCTGCTTCACGACAACGCTAGACCACACACTGCGCAACAGACGGCTACTAAATTAGAAGAGCTTCAATTGGAAAGTCTAAGACATCCTCCGTACTCCCCGGACCTTGCTCCAACAGATTACCATTTTTTTCGAAATTTGGATAACTTCTTGCAAGGGAAAAAATTCAACTCCGATGGGGCAGTCCAAATCGCCTTCAAAGATTTTATTGATTCCCGTCCGACTGGTTTTTTTAGTAAAGGGATCAATGAACTACCTATAAGATGGCAAAAGTGCATAGAAAATAATGGTTCATACTTTGATTAATTAAATATATTATATTAAAAAATATTCGACTTTTTGTTCCTCCCATACAAAACGCCAATTTCATATGTAAGGACCTAATATTAGCATAGATTTTGATATTACGTTTGAATGGGAAATCCATCCCTTGCCGGAGCCTTAATAGATTTGTCACACAGCATGGCAGTTTTACCTAAACAAAAGTGTATAAAACCATAGAGCATTAACATATTATAAAAAAAAATCACTTCACACCATTGTCTTTATGTATGATTAGACAACTCAACGGATTTATTTCAAACTAGCGGCCCGCCCCGGCTTCGCACGGGTATTAAACAAAAATTTCAGAAATTATACACACTAAAACGATGGGTTTCACAGTTTTCATACGGATCTTTACTTTTTTTAACAGCATTGGGGTTTTTGACATTGACGCGACATTCCAAAACTGACACTGGCCGTAGAGAAAAAGCAAGCACCGTGCGCTATACAACCTCTTTTTCTATTCTGACGCGCCATAATAGAAAAAGAGGTTGAATATACAGCCCACGGTTCAATTATTGAATTTTTCATGCGGATCCCTAACTTTTTTGAAAATATTATATAGCCTATGTTCATCAAGGAAAAATAAGGATTCTAATGGTGAAAGAATTTTTTAACTCGGTCCAGTAGTTTCGGAGCCTATTCAATTCAAACAAACAAACAAACAATCAAATCTTTCCTCTTTATAATATTAGTATAGATTCAGTGATTCAAGAGAAAGATTTATTTATTTATAAAGTAGTGTAAAGTATAGATGAAAATGGAGGAGAATTTTTTTCTAAAAAAAAAAGCTCTGTCTGTCATTTGTACATTCTGTCATTTATTCGTCTTTCGCTGAGGGCAGTCGATCACTTCTCTTGGGTCTCTTGCCCAGTGCCTTTCGTTATTTTGTGATATACACTCCTCATTAGTTTTTTTAAATTAGTTTCTGATTTATATTAGTATAATAACATGCATTACTATCAACATTACGCTAATTCACCTTATAACATGGCCGGACAACTCTCCGTGGAATAAGTTTTCATTAGTAGGTACTATCTTTACGATAAACCACACCCCTGCACCAATGGGTTTCCTTTTTCATTAAGCTAAAGGAACCATTTAAAATCGGCAGAACTGCAACCAAACGCGGTTGCCGTCAGCATTATGTAAATCAGAAGCCCGCTTGTCTTGTGGATTCGAATGGGATCCAACCATCTTCTGAATCAAGATGTGCTCAAACTCACGATTTAATGTAGGTAAATGTGATGATAAGGATTTAGGTTTTTACTGAACGTGCTATGAATACTAAATGATGAAAGTAATACTTCAATAATCACAGTAATGAATGCTTCTTGCTACACAACACACATTGTTTTGCAACTCGTTCTCGAGGTTCTGGCTAAAAATCAGTGTTTTTGCTTTTTAGCCATTTTTAGCCTTTTTAGCCATGGCCTTTTTGTCGTGCAGCACACTCAAACGTACTTGCACATGGTTATTTTTAAGTATACTTGCCTTTATAAACTTGGTAATGTTTATGTGATTATTTATATCTATTATGTTTTTGAATAATATTTATAATAGGATAATTACAGATTACCTATCTATTTTACATATTAAACTGACTTTTCTAGAAACCGAATATTTTATCTTCGATGAGTTTAAAATTTGCCGTGTGGTGCCGGCATAGAATTGCACCACCCCAACTCTTCCCGTGGGTGTCGTAAGAGGCGCCTAAGGGAAACACACCGAGGGCGGGCAGCGCCCTCTGTAGAACAATTCAACCGAACTGCGACCCCCAACCCGCATGCCCAGCGTGGGGATTATGGGCAATAACCCCCAAATGATGAATAATGCCACATATGGCGCTCATTAGGGGAGGCCTATGTCCAGCAGTGGACTATATAGGTTGATGTTGTTGAGTGCAAAATAATAATGAAAAAATTTAGGTACCGGTAGTATTTAAAGTGCCTCTGAAAATCCTTTGTACCTACAGCATAACTAGTGCTGGGTGATTTTTCCATACAGAAGTTTGAACATCGCATAAATTCAAAAGAAAGGTGTCTGTGTGACTTTCTAAGAAATCTACAAATCCTATTTGACGAAATTGAACGAGGAAATGTAGACTTGCATACTTTTGGAAAGATTTTAAAAGTTCAATAACTTTATTTCTTTAAGTTTACAAAAAAGCACTTGGACATGTGAAATTCAGATATATGTATAAGGTTTTATTCATTTTCTCCTCACTTAAATTTTCTTTCTACCAAGGGAAAAAATTGTAAGCTTTGAGTAGACTTAGGTTCACACTTAGTTATTTTGTCAGCATTAGATTTTCCAAAATCAATAAAAACCATTCAAACAGCATCATTTAGCCTATCAACTAGATGAACTATACCTAGATATAATATTAAAAACATGTTTATAAAGTGTTCGAGCGAGTTTATAAATTAGCAGAAGCCATTTAAGATTTCCGTTCCATAAAACCTACGTTATGCTATGAAAGCGGAAAATGCAGAAAATATCTAAAAGAAACATCACTGCATTATGAAAATTCACTGCATCCTCCAAACTATGCTAAACTGCGATGTTCCCGCCAAAACGCCCAACAAAATGGCCGACACAAAATGGCGTTCGCGCCTTATCTCCGACACGAACATGACGTATCACTGAATATACCCGCAAAACGGTTTATACGTGGGCACGGAAAAATGACTCTTTATACGATACAAAATGTCTGATAAATCGCACGTAACGGGTTTTTAAAATTTTGTTGAAAGTTGAGAAGTTGTATTTTGTTGTTAATGGGTCGAATTCATTTCAGTGCAGATGCTTCATTGTGTCTCTTTATAAAACGTGGAATTGGACCTCGGCCAGATATTTTTTTGTTTTCGCAACTTACAATCTGTCAAATTTGTAAAAATATCAGATATGAGTGATATTTATTTCTCCCTATTCTAAGGCTCCCTTAATTGAGTAGCTTGTTATTTCTTTTTGTAACGTATAATATTAAATAATGTAGAATAAGTGCACCTTTATTCTTAGATATAATTTTAACGACGAAAAAATTTAAATTCAGTTATTTTTTGAATTTCTATTTTATTTATTTTATTATTATGCTTTATGGATTGTGATCTGAAATAAATGAGTTATAATAATAATAATTTAAATTTTTGTTTTCTTTCTGGATCTCTTCCACTAAGTCAGGAGGAGGGCGTTGTCATCTTCAACACAGTTTTAAACTGCTGCAGATGGCATCGTTTTCTATTTTTGAACCTGTAACATTTGTTTTATGTTCCCTCTTGAACGTCCGGCCCGCGCGGCGACAGGGGGTAGCATACGTCCGAGCATACGTCCGCGCTTGGCGCCATAAAAAATTCGCGGAAAATTTCGCGACTTTCCCGAGAAAATAATTTGCCAAAAAAAAAGTATTAAAGTTATTGCAACACGAAAAATTACATTGTTTTCTTTAATATCTACCGAATAAGTTTGATTTAATATCAATTCAATAAACCGTTACCTTAATAATTAAAAAAATGCTCAAAAAAATACTAGGAGAAATTTTCGGCCGGTTTTGATTTAAAATTTTATAAACTTCACAGAAATATTAAGTATGATGTTCATATACCATTAAAACCGGCGTTTTATCTAAAAAACATACATATATCACAATCAAAGAAATAAACAATACACAATAAACAATCATTAGGAAAAACCCATTACGGTTTTCAAGGTCAATCACCAATGTTTACATTTTATTTTTGACAGACAAAACTTTGTGTAGAAATGTCAATGTGACAGCTTTATTCGTTCAATGAATGATTTCCGCTTCCGTTAAAAAACAGGCTATAGGCCTTTGAGCCATAGTTTTAGAGTAAAATCATTTTTTCGACTGGGCGAACTAGTGGGCACTGTAGTACCCGGGACGTAAGTCGCCTACTTTTTTTTGGGCACTGTAGTACCCACGAACGTTTAAGTGGCTAGAAACGATTTTATTTATTTAATAATTATCCATTAAAAGAAACGTACTTACCTCCTATAACTGGTTATTCGTTTGCTAATCACCAGCTAATCATAAATCAAATCTCTAGCCAACGCCGATTTAGTTTCCCCGAAATTAATATCTTTTAGCCCCAAATTAGATTTTAATTTCCTACATTGCTACACATAAAATCCAAAATGTCTGACGAACATTAATCCCATAGATTAGACCTTTGTAGTATCAAATATGAATTATCCTGGAAGTGTCAGCATTATTAAAGCCTATTCTGGCCCACATTCAAACGAAATAGACCAAAGAGTAAAGACAAACAGCTATAGATCCTCAAGGTCAAACTCATATAATAATCCTATATTATAAACGCGAAAGTTTGTAAGTATGGATGTTTGTTACTCTTTCATTCATAATTTCTTCATGCATAAACTACAAAACGGATTTTGATGTTACTTGGTAACAGATAGTTTATTTTTTAACATATTGGATTTTTATCCCGAAAATCCGACAGCATCGGGAGTTACGCGGGCGCACAGATAGTAATAAAATAAAATAATGTTGGACGATCCAAAGCATCATCTAGCCCCAAGCTAAGCAGAGCTTGTGTTTGGGTGACTGATATACAAAATACTCTTCATTCTGCCCCGTCCGAATAATCCTTCTTGTGAGTGTAGAAGTTTTGAATAGCCACAGCCGCTATGCTAGGTTTAACTCCTGGCCTTAAACTCTGGTCCCAAGTATATCTCATCAATGCAATGGAATTGCTACGGGTGGGTTCTTCTACCTGATGAGTTTCTTTAAAATTTTGAGATGTCTCTACAGTACCTACACCAATCGTTGTTTCCCATAGCTTGCTAGTTCCCTTCAAGATTTTGACCCATATATTGCGTTAATTGTCACCTACAGTTGGGGTACATATTGCGTTGCGGCCAGAAATAATTATGTGCGGAATTCAACCAAACAATATGAACATGGATCTAGTTCTATGGTGGGAAGTACATAGGTACAAGAGGTATGGTCTTCAACTTCAAAATTCAAACCAGTGAATGGTTAGTGCTTTTGACTCTGTCAAGAAAAATATTCCACCTATTTGGACCCATTGTAACATTGTCTTTATTTCTGTTTTTCTCTTGTGTTTATTTATTTCTTTATTCTACCTGAATTTCTATATTTAAGTGTGTGTTACTAAGTTTCTAATAAGTATTTTTATTTTCTTTCTTCTTTCTTTCATTTACACAGATAACATCGGTGTTATTTGTGCGTGATGTGAATAAATCACCTAAATCTTAATCTCATACATACCTACTTATATGTAGGTATCTCAATGTTCCCTGAAGCTTAATACCCTGCCACTCAAATCAAACTCCTCCATTAAACACAGATCCGTGTGATGTCTGCTCGTGACGTCACTCCGTCCCCTATTCGCTGTGAAATTACCTACGCGCTACGCATAACATAACTATGGAATAACATCATGTTGTACCAACTCTATACTAATCTCATTGATTTAAATTAGATAGATAGATCGTTTATTAAAAGAAATAATGAAACTTTTATGTTTAGTAGCATCATATAACCTAAATTAGGTTTATCTAGAAACTAGAGTTCTCTATTATTACAATCCAAAAAAACACGATTAAAATTTATGACAGTTACGCTACAGGCAAAGCATCCAGAGGTGATCGGAATGCTGCCTTTAGTTTCTGTCAACGAAATATAGCATTGGCATCCAACGTGGCAATGCTGACAGCATTCTGGGCACTCTGCCTTCTGGTCACGGCTTAGATTTTTAGAAAATAGATATAGTAAGTGTATATTCTAGTTGTGATTGTTTTATTCTATTATGTACTGTAGTATATAATACATGATTGTTATTATAGTGTTGTGTGCGACTGTTATTAGCAATGCTAGCTATGCCCTACTTATGACGCTACCATAGCCCAAATCAGTGCCAATACCTATTTTATCTTATTTTTACGTTGAAGAAAGAAAAATTCAAAAATTTCGTTTAGGTGTTTGTGATACCTATAACGAGGTTTTACTAAGGTCACTGTATTTTTTTATTTTATTTCAAGATATGAGGTTGTCCATTTTGGCCACGAAACTTTTATTTTCACATTTGGCTAATCTATACAAAGTAAAAGTATTTCAGTAGTTAAGAAAAAGCTTGTAATAGGCATAGGAAACTCACCAATTTGATCAACAAGTTTTGAAATTTTCTTTTGTTGAACGTATACTGTTATTAAAAAATGTTATTCAAATATGTGACAGCGCTAATAAGGGTCAGGGAAGCGCCTTTAATAAGAAGATTTTCTGAGATTTCAGATTCATCAGGGATGATATAAGATAATACTTCTACCCTGTTGGCGTTTCTTTCTTTGCAATTAAACGTGGCGTTCCGCCCCAATTTTTGACCTAAAATTTTCATAAATTATGAATTCTAACACACAATGGCTTACATTATTATTTTTCGTACGGAACCCCAACTTTTTTGAAAATATTCTACAGCCTTGTTCATCAGGGATGATGTAAGATTCTAATGGTGAAAGATTTTTTAAATGGTCCTGTAGTTTCGGAGCCTATTCTATTGAAAAAACAAATCTAGTATTACTATAAGTAAATAAACATCATGTTTAAAATGTTTGCTTGGATTTTGAGGTCTGTAATAAACGATTTATACAATAATCCTTAATTTCTTAAGGATTATTATATAACTCCTCTGATCCATTGTAAAGCTGCGGCGAAACATTATGTCAAACACAGCAAAAGGGATTCTGTGTTTTATCTGATAAACCTTTGGTTATTTTGGTAATACATATTAATATAACAATCAAGTTCATCAGCTACTGAAAGTTTTGACGATTGCACATTTTGTCGTTTGTTCCTTTGGACCTGCATTTTGGACATACAGATTGAAGATTGAAGTGAACAATAAATCAAAGTGATCACTTTATTTCCCAGTATTACTAATGTAATTTGTGTTTTGTGACGTGTCCAAGAGTCCTGTAAGGTCTAAAGGAAATAAAGCACTTTGATTTTGATTTTTGATTTTGACAGTGCATTTTGATATAGTATCTTTATGGACCCGGCGGCGCCGGCTATAACTATGTATACACAGAATTCTGAATAGTATAATAAGCCACTATTATTCATATATCTGTGTATGTATACATACATATAACTGTTACGTGTATGAAGCGTATTTACAAATTATACTACAGAATATTAATTAGAAAACTCTAGTGTCTAGAGAAATCAAATTTTTGATTTAAGACTACAACAAGAACAAAGCTACAAACCCTTAAATATTACAAAGAACAAACAAAATTTTGGCAGCCATTTTTGGGCCTCCTTTGAAATTAATTTAATACCTACTTAGATAGATAAATAGCGTAATGTTTAACAATGACATTTAACAAAGAAATGTTATTAGCTTTGTTCTTGTTGTAGTCTTAAATCAAAACTGTGGTTTCTCTAGACACTAGACATATTTTTTTGTGAAATGTCATAGTTAAACATTAAGCATCTATCTAAGTAAGTATTAATTTAATTTTGAAAGGGGGCGCAAAAACGGCTGCTAAAATTTTGTTTGTTTTTTGTAATATTTAAGGGATTTGCAGCTTTGTTCGGAATTAAGTAAGGTTCTTCTTCAAATGTACGTGCGGCCTTCGCAAATCCTTCCCCAAATGTTTAGTAAAGATGAAAGACATCATCCCATATCAAAATGCAACACAGGTTCTACATTCAAAACAGGGCCTTGTAATTAAAGCCACGGACCCCACTCGACTTCCAACCCTAACCCATAGGAATAGAGTCGAGATCCCGAGTACCTGGCTCTCCATTGATGACAGGAGGTTAATTGGAGGGCGCATTGAGGCTTTAATGACGTCATCGATCGCTCAAAGGTTTTTTTCTGAAAGGATCCGGTTTCAGCGGGTTAAAACTGCTTACTTTGGTGAAAAGATCTGTCATTTTACTGTTATTATTTTGTGTAAGAACGTTGTCGGCTGTACTTGTTAAAATAAAGGAAAATTTACCCCTTACAAAAACAAACAAACATTGTTTTTAAAATTGACGTTAATTTTGTAAAGTTTTACAAACAGTTAATCTGCAGTAAAGCTTCTAAGCGATAAGGCCGCCCATTTCACTCGTCTTGTGTAATGTCTTTTGGTTTCTTTTTCTGGTGTATAAAAAGACATTTTTGTGTTGCAATGTATCTTATCGATTTCAGGTCTTTGCTACATAAAATATTGTTAGCACTTATAATATAGGTACTTATTTCTTTACTCCAAGCAAGTGAATATTAGTTTTGTTTGTTCTCTACTTATGTTCCTATTGTTAATATAATTACTACTACTATATTTCGCAGATCCTGTATCTCGAAAGATTTGGGAACGTCTTGAGTATTTTTAATACTAACTTCCAATGAGATGTCTATGAGGCTGTTTAATTTCAATACGAATGAAAAATTATTATTATTATTTTTTAAACGAGAGGAAGCTTTTATTAACAAAGAAAATTACAATCTAAATATGTACATAACTCAAAAATTGACTGAAAGGACTGACTGACTGACATAGTGATCTATCAACGCACAGCCCAAACCACTGGACAGCACTGGACGGATCGGGCTGAAATTTGGCATGCAGGTAGATGTTATGACGTAGGCATCCGCTAAGAAAGGATTTTGATTAGTTCTACCCCCAAGGGGATAAAATAGGGGATGAAAGTTTGTATGAAACTTTGTCAAATTTTAAGCCGATCGGGCTGAGACATGCATAAATCTACTATGACGTAGGCATCCCCTAACGCGAGCGAAGCTGCGGGCAAAAGCTAGTTATACATATAAATAAATTAGAGCTTCTAGTATTTACAATAGAAACAATTGAGCTATTTGCAGTTGCAAACAATCTACAGGTAGCTCAACTGATCCATATCAATACCAGTCGGAAGCGTCCCCAAGATGCTGGCTGCATTGCCTCGCTGTTTAGGAACCTAGATAAATACTATTCATATACAAATAACAGCAGATAGTGAAAATATGCTCAAAATAACATTTTGGTATTACGTTTGTTTATATTTGGGAAATTCATCCGTGTCGCCAGAGCCTTACCAAAATATTTTTGTAGATCGCATCGTTCACTATTTTGTTTCTATTATACCTACTTTTAAGGCTTCGGCGACCGACGGATCATTCGTAAATGATTTTGGTACCTACTACGTTTATAAACACGTATAAACAGTTTCCAGTTTCTAGGCAATTTTTTAAATATATGAATACTCATATGTTTGGGAAATCGTCACGAAAATGGGCCCACCTGTAGCCTGTTGCGGAAACTAGGCCGGTTACAATGAATATTTGGGAAATTGCCTGAAACTAGGGAAGTTTCAGTACCTACTCTAGGAACTAGATTTAGGTTCCAATCTAAGTGGTTTTATGGCAATTGAAACAAACTTTGAATTGCAGTCAATTCATAACTTAGTTTCGTTCCAATCTCAGTCTCCGAGTGATTTTGCAAAGGCACACCATTTGAAACTTATTTAGGTATGCACAACATGCACTAACTAAGTTAGGACCAAGTTACCTCATCGTGGTAGACCTCTCTGATTTAGACCGCTCGATTCGTTTCTACTTAAAACTGGACTCGGTTGGAAAAGTAGGAACAGAATGCGACAAACTTAAGGGAGCCAATTTGCTATCCCCAAGAATTATCTATAAATATTTTGAAAAAGTATTTCAATCCCTTTACCTTTGAAATGATTTTGTTATCTATGGTAAAGCTGTAGCGATCTTCATAGTTATTTGTTAGGAATTGCTTGATTGAGTTTTTTGGTTTCAATGTATCAATTTTAATCAATTTATTTCAGACAACAATATTTGGTTGTTTATTTGAATCGAATAGGCTCCGAAACATATGGACCGAATTGAAAAATTTAGGGATCAATCTAAACAATTAAGGGATCCATTCAATAATGTAAATTAGTCCTAATTATTCCCAACGTGTAAATTTAACCTTAAATTACCAGAAAATTAAAATAAATTTAAAAATTAAAATCATAATCAAAATCATCGTTAATGTCAAAATTACAATTATACCCCAAAATACGTTTAGAACACTGGTCAAAAGAGCACAAAAATACGCTGCTATCCAGTGTTCCATAAAGAGACAGTCAGTGTTCAACTTGCGAGCAATGAGCTGTTGGTGGCTGTTCTCGCTGTATCAGCAGCATCTAGCGGTCCCTTATCTATTCAGAACTTGCTACTTTGAAACTTTAATTTTCGTACACAGTTGGAAAATGTAGAGGAAATTCAGGATGAGTAGGAAAATTTGGATTTACCAACGTTGCGGTAATGGTAGCTCAGTCACACTAATTATGTATGCTGACATCCGCCCGCGGGTTTGTGCGCGCACCTGGAGCCTTATTGTCTATCTTGAAATCCATTACCAGTGAACTTCAAACCGATTACCAGTTGTAGACACAGTCAGAATGTTGTCGGTATTGTGTAAGGTATTCAACTGGTCTTCGGTTTCAGCTATTTATACAATACGAAAGTGTCAATCGAAGTCCAGGCTATGTTTGAAATGCCAAACTGAAGCCGATTACGATTAACAGTTGAGGCAGACAGTAGAGCCGCAGGTCGGGTAACTGTAAGAAAATATCCTTACTAATATTATAAGTTCGAAACGTCTGTCTGTTACATTTAGCGCCTAAACGGCTGAATCAATCTTAATTAAATTTGGCAGGAAA
Source organism: Eupithecia pulchellata (assembly GCA_963931895.1). Classification (NCBI taxonomy): domain Eukaryota; kingdom Metazoa; phylum Arthropoda; class Insecta; order Lepidoptera; family Geometridae; genus Eupithecia; species Eupithecia pulchellata. The sequence goes on along the minus strand of OZ007543.1, from coordinate 2,439,534 downwards.
TGATGTCCCTTGGACGGACGTAAGCTAATTGAAAAGCGCGCGTGATGCCGCCGGCGGAAACTAGTTTAGTTATAAACCATGATAATTTTGTATTGCATGATAATTTATTTGAGAAACCAAAATGTAAGCGTAATAATTTGTGCATGCAACAAAATTAGCTATTTAATCGAGACCTGTATCAAATCTCAAATATCCTTGATTTCCGTTTTTATTTTTAACCCACTATTATTATTAAAATACTTATAGGAATTGTTTTAAGAAAATAAAAACATACTAATTGTTTATCAAAACAACTTTTTAGTAAAATTTTAATCAACGTATTTGTCGCGTTTGTTTACCCATTTTCCCCAAAGTTTCAACACTGTCGTGGTCACAAATTAAAGGAAGAACAAATTAAAACGAAACTGTCCCTAATGTTTTTCAAAACAACTTAACTTAATCAACGAATTTGTCGCGTTTATTTACCTATTTTCCCCGAGTTTCAACAGGTTTCCCCACTGTTATAGGCACGGCATTACTGGAAAACTTTGTCGAAACTACTAGAACAAATTCTCAAACTTCAAATTATAATGATAAGTACTTTTTTAACCAGTATTTTTTTTTCGTCACCTCGTGACCACGACAGATTGCAAACCTGTTAAAATGTCGAGAAAAAACGCGATAAATAACCGTTAAAATAGTTCTTATCATTAGAATAGAATAGAATAGAATATTATTTATTTGCAACTCATACAAAAACAAGCATACAAAAGTAAAAAAGAAGAAAAATATAAACAAAACAGACTTATTTTTGCAATGAGTCACAAAACGGTCTCTGTCTCAGCATGAGCTGGTTGTACACTTGTTACAACCAACGCTGGTCTTCCGACAGAGCCGTTTCGTGACGTCACGGAGATCAAAAACGCTCGACACAAGGAAAAACAGACATTATATAACATAAGATAGGTACATAACATGACAAGAAGAATAAATAAAATCAAAAAAGCATTTCATACATCCAGAAAGCATTAGCATTATGTGTTTAGAACGCGTAAGTTTAAAGATCATTATAATGGCGGTTCCGTTACACACTTTCGCGGTATTTCACCCGTAAAAATGTTATGAAACAAAATATTCTATCTGAGACTCTGATTACTCGATCGAGGCGTTCGTTATATTTAATGATATTCAGAAAGTTCTCGAAACTCGGTAATTTATCGGCAAACAGAAACTTAATACTTTAGAAACTTGATATTGTTACTTCGGGTTTGTTTTTGCTGAGGGTTTTTAGGATTGAGGCGAAATTTGAGAAAGTTATTGTGGAATTTATTCGCAGAAATTTATGAAACATCATAATTTGTACCAAGGCTAATAAAGTAAGAGGGGTTACTGACTGGTGTTACGGGGCGTAACATTCCATCTGCAACGTACATGATACGTTACGCGGCGTGCTAAACCTTTCTCGTTGCTCGTTGCGAGCGTATTCTATCTCCATTCTCTCTGCACGAATGCACCCTGGCCGTGTTACACGTTGCATTACGCCATATAACATCGGTCAGTATCCACCTAGAATTTTCATTTAGGCAGGTTTCAAACCTTTTCATTCGAATTCTCATATTCGTCCTTGGTTTTGCGTGTTATATGCGTGTTCTCTTATTAGATACTCAGTAGGCATTAAGCGTGTTTTGAAATCATATTCAAGAACTCTTGTCTAGATGGCTAATTTAGGACTTAACACTCTGTTTACCGTGAAAATATTATCCTTTTTTACATAACCGCTTTCCACCTGGTTTAACATATTTTTTCCGACTGTGACACCAAATGCTATGTAGGTAGATTATTCTTTACACACTGGCACACTTGCCACTACTAAATGTGTCTTTCAAACAAGGGTGTTTTACCTTAATTACCATGCTTTGAAAGCGGGCTAGCAATCGTTTACTTTACAAAGGTCTTGTTAGGTCTAAAGGAAATACAGCACTTTGATTTTGATTTTAGGTAGCGTGCTAAAAATATATAGAAGTAAGCCGCCATGATCTGTTCGGTGTTCTGGTCGTATATGTAAAATAAAAAATAACTACCTATGTACTTGTATATTATTATGTATATCAGTTATCTAGTACCCATAACACAATCTCTGTTGTTCATCTTGATCTAAGTCGCCTTTAAGAGGTTATTGATCATCTATACTATACTAATATTATAAAGAGGAAAGATTTGTTTGAACTGAACAGGCTCCGAAACTACTGGACCGATTTGAAAAAGTCTTTCACCATTCGAATCCTAAATTTTTCTAATAAACATAGGCTATAGGGATCCGCATGAAAAATATTTTTTTGTTTATTACCCGTGCGAAGCCGGAGCGGACCGCTAGTCTACCTATAACCCTGTATAAAAAAAATATATAAATATAAATAAAGATGACAGAAGTACTAAACTTCAGCATCAGGCTGTATGGTTTCACCGTACATTAGCGATTTTGCGCACGCGGCGATTTAGGTAATCTGTGTCGCACGCAATAATTATTTATCTACATAGACTAATTATTTTAACATCAGTACGTGACCTACTGCCGCGAGAGTGACATTCAAGGAAAGATTTGCCTTAAACTAACTGTGTTAACTAACTTTAATAAACTTTACTTCAGTGATTCTTGTGTTTAGTTTACGTGCTCAACAAACTATCCGAACTTAACTACGTCACCAACGGTGACATCACAAAGTGAGGTGCTATAGGTAAACTGCCTACAACTACAACCTCTACATGTAAAGGCCTTAACTGAAGTCCTTAGACAGGCATTTCATAAAAAAGCTATGTACCCAAACATAAATTAAGTTTAATAATGAAGAGATGAACAGCATTTTGTTTAAAATTTAGCGCGGAATGGTCTAAGTTTGTGATAAACTGCTAAAGTTGCAATGTCCCGGTTTACAGAATTGCTTATTCATATCGATAATGTAGAAACTTGTTTGCTTGTTTGTAACAATTCTGAAGTTTATTAATGCATGTTGTTATTGGATGTGGAGGGAGGCCTTTGCTTGTTCAGCTGTGGGGATGGGCAGTCACTTCCGATAGATATTCATCATCATCATCAGCCTATGTTAGTCCACTGCTGGAAATAGGCCGATAGATTATTAGAAATAATTAATTCCTCTATTTTTCTTATTAATAAATAATTTATGCTGGACAATCCATACGGCATCATATAGCCCCGAGTTAGGCAGTTTGTGTTATGTGTACTAGATAACTGACAAACTTTACAATACATTACAATAAATAAATACATATTTTTTACATGACCAGAACACCCTGAACAAATATCTCCAGAACGTACATACATTTGTCCTGAGGCGGGAATCGAACCCACAACCTCGCAGGCGAATGTTTTGAATGAAAAGAGAAGACCCATAGAGTATCTCACTCATACTATTTTCGGAGCTTATAAGCTGATTTTATTTTTTCGAAACGCAGCCTTTAGAAATCAGTCAGCAGGTAAAATGTGAAGCGTTATTGTGATCGTAATTTTATTCTTTCAATACAACTGAATATAAATATTTCAAACTGAATATAAAAAGGCCGTCCATCTTTACCTCGCTTTTCACTTCCTAAGAAGCAGAATTTCAAAAGATATAAACCAATATTCTCAGTAAAGGGGACTCCAGATTCCCGCCAAATTGTGTTTATCGAATGGTGAATAAACTGGGTGTGGGTCGCTGATTCGATTCCCGCCGCGCGTGATGCGAATACTGCTGGTTAGAGATGCTCAAACTTTTTTAAATCAGTATAAAATATTTATTTCGTGTCACAATTATGTATGAAACAATACGGTATGAGCTGGGTGTCCTAAAACGAGCAAATTTTGCTTAAACTGCAAGGTGACTATAGAATCAAATGTATGTTTTTATGAAATAATATTTTTTTTATTTATTCAAACAACGAAGTAATTCTAACTGTGTAGTCCTTGGGCCCTAAGTTATGGGTTTTCCTTCTGAGGCAAGGGAACATTAAAACGGATAGGTTGTAGGTCGTCGTACCAAAATTTGGCGTGTTTTAATAACTGTAGGTGTCAGACATGGGCGCTAACAAAATATCAAGAAAGCAAGTTAAAAGTCTGTCAAAATTCTGTAGAAAGGAGTATTTTAGGAATAAAAAGAAGAGATAGAGTGAAATTAGAAGAAATTAAAGAGAAAACAAAATTTAAAAACGTGTACACAACCTACAGACAACTGAAATGGCGTTGGACGGGACATATGTTAAGAGAAAGTAAAGAGAAATGGACGAAGCTGGTAACAGAATGGTATCCAAGAGATAGCAAAAGAAGCAGAGGTAGACAAACCAAAAGATGGGAAGATGATTTTAAGAATATAGCTGGTCCGGTATGGACACGTCTAGCAAAAGACAGGAATACGTGGAAATCTTTAGAGGAGGCCTTTGTCGACAGACAAGCTGTTCCACACATACAACTAGTTGCCAATCATATAAATAAGAAGTAGAATTAATTAAATCAACTTAGTATTTTACAGTACCATGTATTAATTTGTAAGAAGGAAACAGCAATAAAGGCAATTTTTTTTTTATTAATAACTGTAGCAAATTCCTGATTATGAATATGGGAAAGAAAGCAATTTAATACCTTCGATAGCGTGATATAGTTTTCAATCAACATCCAGTTAAATCGAATTTTGAGCAGATATGGCTTCAAAGTTATAATTTTTACACAGCATTATATTACCTATCGATGGTACCTACAAGGTATGAAGCGATAAACCGTATTCATTTTTTCATTCGTTTAATCCATGTGACACATGGAACTGTAAATGACACATGGATAATAAAAAGATGTGTAAAAACTATTTCTCTGAGTTATGACGTACAAATTTGTATAGCTGGCGATCTGAACAAGTGAAAAGATAAAGAATTTGTAGCTCAAAGTTATTTTAAGATAAGAGAACTCAAACTTAGACTTAAGTTACTAAACTGTCCCAGTTTTGTAACTGTTACTTACTTGAGTAACAGCAAAGTTGGTCGGAGATATTTACTGCAAACGTTCCCTTCTGTTTTAGTATAAGTTTTTGAGAATAAAGCATTATTATCTTATCTTATCTTATCTGTTCAGTGGAGCTAGTTATATGTAAGTGAGAGTTTGCGCGATATTTCTTTTTTAACATACAACTTCAACGCTAGCAACATCACAAATCTGTCGTAACTGGAAGCCACTCTAGTTCTTTTCATGGTTGCGAGGTGGGACTGCAAAACAATTAAATAAATTTTAAAAGGCCTACAGATACCTTATTTATTTATTTATTAATAAGACAATGCCAACAATACCTTAAACAAAATACGATCGCACCGGCTACCTATAACTTAGTCAGTATTATGCTGAGTTAGGGCCAGGTAACAATATGCATGTACTTTACATTATAAAGGCCTTAAGTATGTCCTGTTTATTTCATCAACAGCCTATAATAGTCCACTGCTGGACATAGGCCTCCCTGATGAGCGCCATATGGCATTGTACATCATTTGGGGGTTTTTGCCCATAATCCCGTGGATGTCGTAAGAGGCGACTAAGGGAAACACACCAGGGGGCGGGCAGCAGCGCCCTCTACAGAACAACTCCTGTTTATTTACCTGATTGTATTGTTGTTATAAACAAATATCTTTATATTATATACCTAATATCCATGGAACAGTTTGAGAGCCGCTGCCCCTACGTGACACGGGTGACAGCGTGATGCGATCACGTGACAGCGCAACAGCGAGCTCCAAATGAGGCTGACAAATATTGAGTGACGTAAATTACGACAACTGTCTCTAGAGAGTCAAGTTTCCTATCGACTTCTTGAGCTACGAGTATCTGCAACAGAAAATATTTTCCACCTCATCAGCACAGGGTGAGTTTTATTTCAGGACTACTAGAGGAAGTGTGAAATCGTGAGAGTTATCGAAAAGTCTATCTATTCATTTCTAATACCAATGGTAAACGGTAAATTCGGTAAACGTAGTGTAGGACGCCCTCCGGCCAGGTGGGTTGACGATCTGCGAAATACTGCTGGCAGATGCTGGATGCGACAAGCTGAAGACAGGGCGCTATGGCGCTCATTAGGGGAGGCCTATGTCCAGCAGTGGACTAATATAGGCCGATGATGATGATGACTACTGATTTATTGATGTCATAAAATGATATTCCTAAAGAAAAACAAAGAAGTCTTTAAATGAAATACAATATCTATTCCCAACGAATACCAAAACAGAACTTTTGGTACAGTCACACTTTTCATGTATGGAGTTACGTACTCGATTTTGAAAAAAGAAGCTCTGCTATTAAAGAATACGAAGAACTTCTTAATTTTATAATAAATAGGAATACTAAAATCATTTCTTTAGTCGATTAAGGTGTAAAATGTACGACGACTATGCGTCCATAGTTGTTAGAACACCTCAAAAAGTCGAACCTATTTATAATACAAGAAGTACCAATTTGAACTCTTAAGATTGTTAAATTTGGGCCAAGTACGAATTTGACTCGGATTTACCAAAACTACTTAGGGATACTCCCTTCCTATTTCGCTGAGGGGTCTTTACTAAACAAACAGTACACAATAACTTTCTGTTACTAAGTAATACAATAATATTGGCGTTTGATATAAGTTGGAATGTAGACTAAATCTGATCTGTGTGAAATTTACCTGAAAACTTTTGCTCGCGCCTTCGATAAAACTAGATGCTATACTCTGTTCACATATTTGTTACCTTTCAACCAGTTCAACGAATTGTTATTTTTTTTCTCAAAATATCACCATAGGCGATAGATGCGTTGCTGTCCGCTTATTTGTTACCTTTCTGTCAGTTCAAAGAATTGTTATTTTTTTTTCTCAAAATATCACCCACAGGCTAAATGTTTCCTCGTCGCTTCTTTAGCGAGTTTACATAATATGTTTATCGTAGGGACAGAATTAAAATATGTCACTTTATTTCTGTCTACAAATTTTAAGAATTTGACCTTTCTTGGTATCGGATTGAATTTACGAAAATACAGTTTATAAAACATTTTTGATTGACTGACAAACAAATAGTCATAATGTTTAGCAAGCACTTGCGTGCATCGATTTGCTACGTCAACACATTTTTTTATTTTACTGTTTCATGAATAATCTTTTACAACTAGGGACCCGCCCCGACTTCGAACGGTGCAATGCAGATACTAATGCATGTTATATAAATAAAAAAACCTCTTAAATCATTCTATCAATAAAGAAAACCGCATCAAAATCTGTTGCGTAGTTTTCAAGATCTATATAATACATGAGACAGACAGCGGGAGGCCGATTTTATACTATGCAGTGATAACTTTTTAGAAATGTCGTACTTTATATTGACACTAGCGGTCCGCCCGGCTTTGCACGGATATTTACCAAAAAAATAATTATTCATACGCAACTTTTATTTTTTTTTAAATACTCTATAGCCCATGTTCATCACGGAAAATTGAGGATTCTAATTGTTTAGGATTGACTGTCAACTTCTTGTTGGTTAGGTTGAGAGCTGCCAGGAGCTGCCTTAGACGTATCTGACACTAACTTTGACATCCCTTACGTCGCGTACATTTATGACCGTTAGTTTTTTCCCGCTCATAAGTTTAAATAATTCATTATTCGGTTCTTGGATCTCGAACAGAGCAGTAACAATTTTTCGTGCACACGCTATAATTAGATAAACCAAATTCTCGTGTCGTTTCTCGTTGGTAATATCTTCGTGTAGACGTGCAATCCCCCTTTTTGATGAGAAGTGTTCGATGGTGATTGTGATCCAGGCTACAGGACTCCACGCTGTGTCATACCCGGGACAACTGGCCGACATCATATTGAACCAGGGAGTATACGACTTGCTAGGTATTTTGTTAGTGCTGTAAGTGAACCCTAGGTGGTGAACACAGACCGACTCGCCGCATCACATCGGACAGAAGGTTAGTGGAACCCTAATTGCTAAAATCACATAATTCATCTTCACACTCATCACAATCCATTTCACTGTTTTGCCATCCCATAAACTTCATCGAATCAACCACATGTCATAATCATCCATTTCGTTTTCGTATAATACAGTCCACTATATTTAACCTTAGCTCTCTAACTGAGTTCTCGAACATTTGGTCCTACGGCCGGATTTTATTAGCTTTAACTTTCGTTATTTTATTAATTTTGCATCATTGTTTTGTTTGTAATTAGTATTGGAATCGGTAAAGTTGTCGTTTGTTACCGTTCCAACCTCCAACATTATTTTATAAAATTTCGTTTCGCAAAAATATTGAGGGTATTTTATTTCAAACAATCCAACGGTCTTAATAACTTTACGCTTATTTCTCTTTTTTGCTTGATCCTTTTTTCATTGTCAACCTAGTTTGACAAATAGACGTCATCTTGACTTGACTGACTTCTTCGATAAGGCACGTCAATCTTTGTAGACTGTCAGTTGTAGTGTCAAACTAGACGTCAGTTGTCACCCTCATTACAGTGTGTTTTCAAACGGTGAAATAGCCTCTCGTGTTTGTTTACGTTTTTGTTAGTGACTTACTTAGCAATACAAAATGGAAAATGAAGGCGGAAATAAATACAGAATCGCTCGAGATTATTGTTATATGCGGTTAGAATATCTAGAGTCCTCGGATCTCGAAGGAGTAACTGAAGAAGATCTCAGCATAATCAGTAAAGAGTTTCACTCGGCGCAAATTCACGTATTGTCAGGTTCGTCTAAGGCAGATCGAAACACTGAATTTTCGCATACCATTTCTTTTGATAAGAAGCTATTAGGTATTAAGTCACGGCTTATAAAAATACGCGGTCAAACAAACAGTCCAACTATCCAAAGTAACAGTATGTTGGCTAAGCTGCCCAAGATAGTCTTAAAGCCATTTGATGGAAAGTTGGAGAACTGGGTGTCTTTTAAGGAGCTTTACGATTCGCTTATACATAGTAGGGAGTTGGCAGAGGTAGAGAAGCTTCATTACTTGCTGTCAAGTGTGCAGGGCGCTGCATTTGACCTTATCAAGAATTATCCCTTGACAGGCAGCAACTATAGGGCAGCATACAATGCCTTGCATAAATATTATGATAGGAAGAGGACTATTGCCAACACCTACTATGAAAAGTTACTTAATTGTGAGTCAGTTAAGAGTAAAAGTGCCTCAGAGTTAGAGCGGGTTCATCGGACATTTTTGGAGAACTTGGCCATACTGTCACGATATGATCTTCCAAGCCAGGACTTCATGCTGTTCCAGTTGGTTGGTCTAAGTTGGATGCTGCTACTCGAGAAGCGTTTGAGCTTCAGCTGAGCCCGGCTATTGATATCCCGTTGTATGAAGACATCATGGAATTCTTGGATAGGCGTGCTAGAGCACTAGTGAATTGCCATGGGCATCCTGCACCCTCTAGGCCTGTACCAAAAAACCGAACTTCATTAATTGTGTCCCCTGACTCCACCTGTGAGTTCTGTCCGAATGAAGGCCATGGTTCGGAAAATTGTCCAGAGTTTTTGAAACTGACTCCAGCAAGTAGGTTCCAGGATGTGAAGGGAAGGAGACTTTGTATTTTGTGTCTAAAGCCTGCACATACTGTCAAAAATTGCACTGTCAAAGTGACATGCGGTGTGTGTAGCCAAAAGCACCATACATTGCTGCATTTTGATGAAGCTGCCCCAGTTCCCTCTACGTCTCAAGAATCGGCATCGCTGCCAGTGTCTCTGACTGCATATTCATCACATACCGCCTCATTATTTTCTACCGCTGTGATTTTGGCAAAAAATAATAATAATAAATTTGTTAAAATTAGAATCTTGCTTGATAGCGCTAGCGCTTGTAATTTCATGACGTTGTCGTGTGCACGCCGTCTGGGACTAGAACTGAGCCCTAAAGCACAATCTGTCGATGGGATTGGCCGAGTATCTACCAACACACTGGGATCGGTTATGTGTGAATTAGGATCTAAAGGTCAGGACTTCTCAGAAAATTTGGTTGTAGAAGCTGCTGTGCTACAGACCATTTGCCAAGACATGCCGCCTGGTTTTATTGACACCTCATCATGGGAACATCTCGATGGTTTGGATCTTGCAGACCCTAGTTTCTATAAACCAGGGCCCATCGACATGCTCGTAAATGTCAACATTTTGGCATCGGCAATGAGACCTGGTCTAGTAAAGGGTGCTTCAGGTCAACCCGTAGCTATCCCCACTATTTTCGGGTGGATAGTGATGGGCGAGTGCACTATGGGCACCGGATTCGATCGCCTTGGCAACAATGCCAACAAATATAAAAATTGTTTTTTCGTTTCGAACCTATCGCTAGACAATTCAATAAGGGAACTGGAAAGTGTCGAGCCGCCGAGATCAGTCACCTTGTCGACGAAGGAAGTGGCTTGTGATAAGAACATGGAAGTAAATAGTTGTCGGAATTTCGAGGGAAGATTAGATGTCCCGCTTACTTTTGCTGATCCGCAAAATAAAACAGTCGTCTCCAACTCTAGCGATTGCGGGGAAACGGTTCCTACACCCAGAGCGTAAATTTAAAGTAAACGTCCCTACCACAGACAATCCAGCCGATAATGGTTCGCGAGGTTTATTATCCGAAAATTTAATCCCGTGCCAGTCATGGTGGTCGGGCCCCAACTGGTGGTTGAACCCTCGTGCAGGTTGGCCGAAAAATTCGTATGCTGCAAACAATGAATCCGCAGTCGATGAGCGAAGGATCTTGACGTCCTTGACAGAAAATAACATAAATTTTGTAGACGGACTTTTAAACAAGTTCTATTCACTTTCGCGGATAGTTAATGTCGTCGCCTACTGTTACCGTTTCTATAAAAATTTAAAAGCACCAGAGAGATCAACTGGTTTGTTTTCGGCTATCGAAGCAAACCATGCGTTGCAGTTCTTGGTGCGACATGTGCAGGAAGTTGTGTTTGCGTCGGAGCTCCGTATGCTGAACGAGGGCACCCCAAATTTGCTCCCCAAAACATTTAAAAAACTATGTCCATTCGTAGATGCAAATGGGTTGCTCAGGGTGGTCGGCCGTCTCGCACACGGTGATCCGAGTTATAGCCAGAAGCATCCGCTGCTTCTTCCTCGAACTCACCGTCTGACCCATCGACCGCAGACATTGCAGAGTCTTCTCGCACAAGATTTTTGGATCCTTTCGTCAAAGCGTGCAATTCGCTCCGTAGTCTCGTCTTGTGTCAAGTGCTTTCGTGCAAAACCACGATTGTCCGCACTTCCCCGGATGGGAAATCAGCCGTCTTACCGTCGCGGTCAACTTGAGCAATTTTCGTCGGCTTCAGTTGACTATGCCGGGCCATTTGACATATCCCTTGGGCGTGATCGTGGCGTTCGAACATACAAAGCGTATGTCTGTGTCTTTGTTTGTACGGCCACTAAGGCAATTCACTTGGAGCTCGCTTCGGAACTGACTTCAGAGGCATATTTGGCATGTCTGAAACGGTTTATCGTTCGTAGAGGTCGTTGCTCTCGACTGATATCCGATCAAGGCACAAACTTTGTTGGGACTAGTAATTTATTGAAGGACTTAATGTCGCAGGCGACGCAGGCCGAGAAGGTGGAGTTTACGTTTAACCCTCCTGGTAGTCCATATTTTTCGGGGCTAGTCGAGGCAGGAGTTAAATCGTTTAAAGCTCACCTCACTCGTGTCGTTGGTTTGCAGCGCCTGACTTATGAAGAATTTAATACACTGCTGGTCCAAATCGAGGCTCTGTTAAACTCACGGCCAATTTCGTCTCTAAGTTCCGACCCAAATGATATTGCGGCTTTAACCCCAGGTGTTTTTCTTACACTTGAGCCTTTTAACAATTGCGCCTGAGGAATTGATCGTTTAGATAATTTGTAAATAATTTTGTTTGTTATTCTTTTATTTTTGTTTTTTCGTTAATATTTTCGTATTGGTATTTTAAATTGTATAAGTTTGCGGAAAATACTGCGTATTTTGGTGGTCGGAATGTTTAGGATTGACTGTCAACTTCTTGTTGGTTAGGTTGAGAGCTGCCAGGAGCTGCCTTAGACGTATCTGACACTAACTTTGACATCATGACTTTGACATCCCTTACGTCGCGTACATTTATGACCGTTAGTTTTTTCCCCGCTCATAAGTTTAAATAATTCATTATTCGGTTCTTGGATCTCGAACAGAGCAGTAACAATTTTTCGTGCACACGCTATAATTAGATAAACCAAATTCTCGTGTCGTTTCTCGTTGGTAATATCTTCGTGTAGACGTGCAATCCCCCTTTTTGATGAGAAGTGTTCGATGGTGATTGTGATCCAGGCTACAGGACTCCACGCTGTGGGTTAGGGTGTCGCAAAAAGGGTCCCACACTTAGAAAAATTTTCATCGATTTTGTATGGGGCTGGGACTTAGAAAAATTTTGATATATTTTTTTATATATATATAACATATATTTTTTCTTATGCCATCGTAAAGAGGGTCACTAGGGGTGCAACTTTGGTTCAGCTGATTGACCCCAAAGTTCTATGACCTCGGCGCTAGAGGTCAAAGTGTGTCGTTCAGTTTCAAGGCGAAAAAGACTTAGAAAATTTTCAACATGTATTTTTTTATATATATATAACATATATTTTTTCTTATGCCATCGTAAAGAGGGTCACTAGGGGTGCAACTTTGGTTCAGCTGATTGACCCCAAAGTTCTATGACCTCGGCGCTAGAGTTCAAACTGTGTCCGATACAGATACAGATACCGATACAGAGCATTCCGATAAGAGTTGATTAGGTTCAATTTGAGTGGCGGATCCGACACAGAGTACCCCGACTCCACGTGGTCTTGTGCGTGGCGCCCCTAGAGTGTATATAATAAGCCGGAGGCGCGAAGGGAGTGCAGCCTCCGCCAGCCGTAATAAGGGACAGGCACCGCGCGAGCCGCAGCGGCTGAGGCTGGTCGCCGAAGGCGACCAAAAAGCCGAAGCTGCGGAGGTGAGCAGTGGTGCCTGTCCCTTGTTACGCAATGGCGGAGAGGCTGCACTTCCCGCAGCGCCGGAGCTATCGCGAACGCGATTCTTTACACTCGTCGTCGGGGACAGTTAGGCATCGATCAAAATTTTTCTAAGTCTCAGCCCCATACAAAATCGATGAAAATTTTTCTAAGTCTAAAATAAATATTTTTTTTAGTTTTTCCTGAAAATTTCGGCTATCTCTTTTGTAACTATTACAATATTACTAATTTAAAAAAAAAAAAAAAAAAAAAAAAAATGTATGGGACCCTCTTTGCGACACCCCGACCACGCTGTGTCATACCCGGGACAACTGGCCGACATCATATTGAACCAGGGAGTATACGACTTGCTAGGTATTTTGTTAGTGCTGTAAGTGAACCCTAGGTGGTGAACACAGACCGACTCGCCGCATCACATCGGACAGAAGGTTAGTGGAACCCTAAAAGAATTTTACAAATCAGTCCAGTAGTTTCGAAGCCTATTCAATTCAAACAAACAAACAATCAAATCCTTCCTCTTTATAATATTAGTAAAGATATAGATAGACTAAGTAATAGTAAAAGGTGCATCCTCAAAGCCCCTATGTAATATATTCATGATTGTGTTGGTAAACAAGGCTAAGGCGAGGTACGATATGACGCGCGGTGACGCTTGTAAAAGGCACTGAGGTGGTAAGCTGGTGGCACAGGGACATTGGAATACAGCTGGTGTCTGGTGACAAAGATGGCATGGAAACAGCTGGTCAATTCCTTTAATCGTCCTCACATCTTCCTAGGATATCTTTGAGGGCTGGTGCGGCGGCAGATTTGGCCGAGGATATCAAGAGGCGCAAATATGCAGGTCTCAACAGAGCCTACGCATTTGTTCCCTTGGAGTCGAAACCCTAAGCCTATTATTGGGGACCGAGACTTTCAGAGTTTTTCTAAAATCACTGAGGTTCCGTCGCGTTCGCGTAATTTATTTGGATTGATATGGATCAGTTGAGCTTACTGTATATTTTCCAATAGTCTAAGAGCTTATTTTGTAAGCCTACAAAAATAAAGTTGTTGAATCTGAATCTGCAGCTAGCTCAAAAGTTTCAATTGTAAATGCTAGTTCCAATTTGGTAATTGCCTTTGTTAATCATAAATTTAATTTGCAGGTTATGTAGGTTAGTTAGTATTTAAAATCCTTTTCATCGTTTGTGGTGTAGGAGACTAAGTTAGATTGGAGCGTGCCATACCTCAGCCAAAATTCAAATTTCGAGCAGAATGACAAGATATGATTTTCGTATGAGTGAGAAGGACAGAGCGATAGACGTGCTCCGTATTTTATATTTCCAAAACTGTTATGCCTAATTACAAGTTATTTACACAACTAATCGAAAAATTAAAAAGACGAAAACGAAGAAATTCTACTACGTTTCTTGACAAAACAAAAATCCAACAAAAAAATGAGGTGGTTCCTGAGATAAATAGCAAAATGTGTGCAAAACATGTATTTTTCAAAAAATAAAAGTATCGAGAAAATTTTCACCAATCGTGTTTTTGAAAAGACGGAATCCAAGATAAAAGTTCGAATTATCATTTACCTAAATATGAAGGTGGTAGCTTTCACAGATTCTGAGATAAATAACGATTTCTAACTATAAAATTACATAAGGTACACTCTTAAGAAAGATTTAAAGCCGCACAGTGTTATCTACGTTCCTTATTGAGGTGGCCATGCACTGTCGTGTAGAAAATGTTGTGTTTTGCATTTCTTTTTGTTGAGTTTCTGTGTTTTGCAATGTATATAAACCAAGAAATTGATCTCATACGGGAGAGACATGACTGTGTTTGTTTGTTTGAATGGAATAGGCTCCGAAACAATTGGACCGATTTGAAAAACTCTTTCCCCATTAGAAGCATACATAATCTCTGATGAAAATATCCTACGGAATATTTTTAAAACAGTTATATATCGATCCGTTTTAAAACTTCAATAAACCCAACGTGTATAAAAACTTTCAATTTTTATTTAATACTAAAGCCAGGCTGGACTGATATATGTATATGTATAATAAATTCATGAATGTTGGTAAGTAAGGCTTGCGCCCGTACCTTCAGTGTAACATGACGTGCGACGCAACGCGGTTGATAGCGGGCATTCAGGTGGTAAACATGTGACAGGGGAAGGAATACAGCTGGTGTACTTGTCTAAGCTACAGAACTCTTCAAAGCTAGCGTGCACTGCGTTAAAGAACACGTTAAAGAGAGATAAGATAGTTTTTTTAAATGGTGTAGCAATGCAGCCAGGGTTTTGGGGATGTTTCCGGCTGGTATTGATATGGATCAGTTGGGATACATGAAAAACTTGAATGTATGACGACTATGACGTGCAGCGACGTAACGCGGTTGATAGCGTAAACATGTGCCACAGGGGTCGGCATACAGCAGGTGTACTCGGCGAAGCTCCATCTCTTCAAGGATGCAAAGCCAGCACGGCATTAAAGACAATGATAAAGAAAAACTGTGGCGCAGTGGGTGAAGGCCTGCGACGCAGGATGTTTCGGGTTCGATTCCCGCCTCGGGGCAGATGTTGTATGAATTGCAGATATTTGTTCAAAGTGTTCTGGTGTATAATAAAAAATAATCTTTTTACGTAATCTATTGTATTATGGTTCAAATACTAACCGTTGACCCTGTTTTATTTCTTTCATAAGTTTATAAAATAGCATAGCGTTTATAAACTTGTTTAAATTGACATTTAATATTGTTTTGGATGAATGTACACCGGGTTTTTATCACTCTCATTAAGTTAGTTCATAAAAAAGATCACTTAATTTTTTTTAAAAATATTGGTAAAGATAAACATTATTTAATTTGTAAGTATAGAAATAAAATTATAGAAAACAGAGATTATCTTTGTCAAATATGATCTAGCTGGGACTGAACCACATGACATATTCAATCACAATCTTTATCTACGACTTTTACTAAAACTAATCCAGCCATTGTCATTAAGCTATGGCTTTATAGTTCCATAGTAATAGTGCAATCACCTGGATGACCTAAATGCGTAAATTATAAGCGAACAAGCAAAATGTTTTGAACTGCCGGCGAAATTAAGCAAAGCTGAAATACATTAACTGTTAATACTCGATGTTAATGAAGTGGAGTTTATATTAACTTGTGTTTTTGGAGTAATTAACGTGATGTTAGTACAGAAAATCTAATAATCAATGAGGGATTTTTTATTTTGACACTGTATGGCACAAAAGTCTAGTTCCAACACTTATGTGTTTCAATAACAAAATCATTTTCTGTTTCTAGTTTTTGGCAGATTTTTGACACTTGAGTTTCATGCACCATCTATCTTAGTCTAAAGCAACCACTTTTGGGATCTAATAGTACCAACTGTGCTACGAACGATTCCATTTCGGCCATATTTCAGATTTAAGATTTTCAGATTTCAATAACTTTATTTCTTACCAAATAAGCACTTAGACAAATTAAATTTCACACGGGAAATTATTTTTTCCGCATGTGCAAGAAGTGAAAAAGAAACCACTAATACTAATATTTGATCATGATTATTACTCTCTTCATTTCTTCTCTTCACAAATTTTTTGTCTACTATGAAGGAAAGATAGTTACCTACCACATAATTTATAAAAACACAATGTTTGTACAAAGTACATCACTGGATACAACCAGGTCATTTCCCATAGGAAATCAGGGTATGTCTCGGTGCAGTGCAACATAATGTAGGGATTCGAAACGTCTATCATTATGACAAGGCGAAACAGTGGGTTTAATATGAACAACACTGTATGCAGGATTTGGAACTTAGATAGTATTTATTTATTTATTTCATTGCTCACATGTACATGTATACAGCTTGGGTCTTAATACTAAACTTATGTCAATTAGTACATGCACCCTGTAGGGCACTGGAAAATATACACTCGAGAGCAATGAA
The DNA here is from genome assembly GCA_963931895.1 of Eupithecia pulchellata. NCBI lineage: Eukaryota > Metazoa > Arthropoda > Insecta > Lepidoptera > Geometridae > Eupithecia > Eupithecia pulchellata. The sequence goes on along the minus strand of OZ007543.1, from coordinate 2,422,610 downwards.
TCCGGGTCACTCAAAGAATCCAAAAAATCTCGGAAAGTAAGAATGCTAGGTTAATGCAATAAATTGTTCTCCGACGAATCAAAATTTATGCTCTACAAGCACGATGGAAGACACAGAGTGTATAGAAGACCAGGGGAAAGATTCAAGCAAGCATGCATCGAAGAAAAAGTAGCCTACGGTGGTGGGTCTGTACTTGTGTGGGCCGGAATTTCCTCTGAAAGTCGCACAGAGCTGGTGATCATAGAAAACGGCTCTTTAACTAGCGTAAGATATGTGGAAGAAATCCTCAACGAACCCGCTTGTACTACGATATTCTAGCGACACTGGTATCGCTTTAAGTATGGAAAGCGACAGAATAGTATTTCAATTAAACGCATTTTGGGTTTTCGTGGGGACACTGTATTACCACCTTGTATATCAACCTCTGTGGCGCGGTGGGCGAAGGTCAGCTTGCGACGCAGGAGGTTGCAGGTTCGATTCTCGCCTTGGAACAAATGTTAGTACGATCTTGCAGATATTTGTTCATGGTAGGTTACTTTAGCCATAGCTTTTCTAAACAGGATATTTGTCTGTAGACGATCTCTGTGGCGCGGTGGGCAAAGGTACGCCTGCGATGCAAGAGGCTCCATTCCCGCCTCGGGACAAATTTGCTCGAAATTATTTATTAGGCACTTAGTATAGACTAGGACGTTATACATACTTACATCTAGAATCAGTCTATTACAAAAAGCCCCTTCAAAAATCGATGCGTAGTTTTATAGAGAGCATACATTGGGAAAGACAGACAATGGCATGCAACTTTGTTTAATACTATGTACCTAGTTATATGCTTTCTGAATCAGACGTAACATTAGCAGCTAAGTTAGCCACGATTCGATCGTTTCTAGCTCAAGCAGACAGTTCAAACTTCAAGTCAAACTGAACTGTGTAATAGTTACTATCCTAGCTGGCGGAAACTGGGGCACAGTGAGAATTATGTAGCTCGGTTATTGATGATTTCCGATTCCATTATATCGCCATTGTATCGCTCTTTAGTCTCGAAAACAACGGCTATCGGTGTGATATTTATGGTGCTAGTGTGATTATTGTCACTTACAATAATAATATTAGTTTATTCATAGTTAGTTTAGTCTTACATAATACATATTAGTGTACTAAATTATTAAGTCAATCATTTATGTTTTATGACCTAGTTTACCATACAGTGTAGTTTACACTATTAAACCGCGTTGATAAGGAAGTGTTTATTTCAAATCCTATAATCGTAACAACAGTTCAAATCGTGCCAAAAATCGTGCCCAAATCGCACACGGTAGGAATGTCAAATTTGGCATAATACGGTTTTGTCATTGATTATTGGATTATTGAAGTATCGATATCGATAGAGTAAACCAGATTGTTCCTTCTCTAAATACGTAAGTGCTAAAACACGGAGGTATGGCAGAGATGCGCGGTTTTATGGCGACTCTACTGGATACGTGATACTCACTTGATGATAGAGGCCCATAACTGGATGTGATCTAGTTATTCTAGTCGCGCTATAACAGGCTTGTAGCAATTATCGGGAAATCCAAACCAGTTTGCCACTGCTCAGTTCTATTTACTTGATTAAGTTACTTAGTTACTTCTGAAAGTGTATCAGCTATTTACATTGTACATATATATACCTTGACTGGTTAAGATATTTTTGAGATTATTATTACTTTAGTCTCTAGATTCTATTGTGGGTTGGTTTGGAATGAAAGATATTTTTCACCATAACTGAGTCTATTTAATAAGAGACACGATATTCTATAATCCTAATTAAGGATAAGTGTGTTCGCGGCGAAGGGTTGATGAGTGGCTTAGTTGGACTCTGCTTTACTAATGAATTTGCTTAATTGGAGAACTCAAAAGTCTCAACTAAGACTCTGCTTGCTTCTTTGTAAAAACGGGACCAAAAATATTTATTGATATTCAGCTTATCTCTTCAAAAATTTGTTAAATATCTTCGAAACGTAAATCAACAGATATTTCATATTCAGATTCATATATTGCATACAAATAGGTATAACATAGTTTTAGCTCAGGTGTTTAGCTTATAGGTATATTCAGTTATAAATGAAGAATTCTGGCCGAAGAATGTGCTGTTCCGGCGTTTTGGCGGACGATTACCGGTCGCAGCACATATTGCGTCATTACGTGTTAGTAATTAGGTTTATTTTATAAATGTTAGATTAAGGTATTTATTTTATATGGGCCTTAGTTTTTAAGTATTTTCCATCTTGTACTAGCCTGAAATAAATGATTATTATTATTATATTATTATTATAAATTATAATTTTTTTAAGGTACCTAATCCATTTAAAGTTAAAGAAGCATAGTCGGAAAAATAGAGGTGTTGAAAGAATCAAAACAAATTGAATCGGTAGTTCAGTAATACATTTATTGTTGTAAATCAGGTAGTACAAGTTATACAGTCAGTTGGACTTATTTTTATCGTTAGATTCTGCCACTTGCCACATACAATATGTCAATTCTTTATTCAGGCTGCCGAATATTAATAGCTTAGATATATCTTCAACGGAGTAGGTTCATAATTTTAGCAATCTCTGATAAATACCTAGTTGCAAATTCGGACAAATAAGGAATATTATCAAATTAGTCAAGTTCTCTTCCAAAGGTGTTCAATCTAAGGGAGTCGATCGTGCGACGCAATCACGTCACAGTGGCGCAGTCATTAGAGACAGTGTGAGGACCTTGGTGTGGCAGAATGGAGTCGAGATCCTAGGTCTGTAGGGAACCGAGACTCGCCGGGTTTTGTGGAAGCGACGCGTGGCTTGAGAGCCGGTGAGTATCTGGTAAAAAGAAGGAAAGAAAAGAATGAAAGAAAGTATTTTCATTTACCTTGATAAAAACAACACAATATAATACAAAGCAATCTTAAAAGCTACGTTATAAAGTAGGTTATTGAGTAAGGCAAACATGGCCGTCACTCAGCGTTATGCAAATTCAAATTAGGAATATCATCAAATTAGTCGACTTCTCTTCGGAAGGTGTTCAATCTAAGGGAGTTATCATGCAACAAGGAAATAAAGAAAGAAACAAATAGTATTATTAGAAAAAACTTACAAAGCACAAACACGGAAAGCTAGTATACTATAGCAAAATAAAACAATACAAAGAAAAACACAGAGGTACGAAGTATGAACTATATACAATAAAAAACAAAAGATCAACAAGGCAAGCCTTAGAGACTCTTCTGACTGGTAGGTATTAATATGGATCAGCTGACCTACCTTTAGATTGTTTGCAAGTCTGAAGTTAGCTCAGTTGTGAATTGTAAATACTAGGTCTAATTTGTTTGTGGATCGAGAATTGATGGAAAACCCAACATAACGGCTTTTTCCCTTCGGCTTTTCTTTCGCTTCGGCACGTGATTCTCGAATATGCCACGAAACTCCGCCAGCACTGTACTCCATTGGTATGTATGAAACACATCAAGATGTCTAATGAATTTTAACTAGTACATGTGTACTAACTTTAATTAGTTAGGCTTAGTAAGCATCAGGGATTGTTAGATTCAAACCTTAGGGCAAACGGTCGGTAGGACCTTGTAAGGTTAAACTCGTATGTTTCAATTTAGCTTTAGCAAGGGTTTAAAGCTACATTTTCGTTTAAATTAAATAGGGCAAGATTTAGTTATATCTGACAGAAACGTAAAGATTTCTACATATTTGCGTCTGCAACACACGGTAGTATTTATACAATAAAATATAATATACGCTATCACATTATTTTAATTACGTTCCGAGTTATAAATCATGGTTGGCTTTTCGATCGTCTTCCCACTTGACCACAGGGCGTTCTATAATAAGTTTTTGTACGGTTGGTTACTTACACTGTATACACCACACGATCAGTCGACGTGACTCTGCGACTCAGAAAATATTTTTATCGTCGACACAGAGTCACGTCGACGCAGAAACCATTCAGGTATTATATATGCGTACTTTCATTTTTAACTGACCGTACGTCGACGCAGAGTCATTAATAAGCATATTTTTTTATTTTTCATTTTAGCATAGATTTTTAACATCGACACAGAATCACGTCGACGCAGGAACCATTCAGGTATAGATAATACCAAAATTAATTGTAATTTGAGAACATTTTCACCATGATCTGCTATTATTTGTATTAAAATTGTATTTATCTAGGTTCCTACCATATTTTTTTCAAAATACTTTACTGAAATCGTATTAAACCAAATCTGTTTTTTCAAAGAAGACACGTTTTTTCTATTATTTGTAAGCATTCTCAAGAAAGCTTGTGGCAGGAACCTTAATTGAACCCGAAACCTTCTGTATCGCAGTCTTGTCAAACTTAGCCAGACAGAAAAGTCTGAATTTTCTATAAAAAACCCCTCCCACCCTTACGAGCATTCATTGACTGGATTATTAAGAATGCTACTTCTTTTCATCTTTTATGAAAATAACTTACTGACTTGTATTTAAAAGAACTCATTATAAAGATTTTTGTCGTCAAAGGATCTTTTTAAAAGAGCAAATCAAGAATATTTTACATTACGAAGTTTCCTACGGTTGCATTTTTTTTCTCTGCGTTTGTAAAAGATGTCGTTTTTATTCAGATTTTCATCAGCAAATTGCGAATGAAAAGTTTATACGAGTTTTCCGATATGGAAAACTCTGGTATAATTTTAATAGAAAATGGCTTATCCTTTAAAATTATGGCTTCCTTGCTTTTAGACAGCACATTCGTATTATAAATGTGAAAGTTTGTATGATTGGATGTGTGGATGCGTGTGTGTTTGTTACTTCTTCTTTTCCTTTCCGCCAAAACTACCAAAATTATAGATTCCTGATTAAAATTTCAGAAACTTTATCTCTTTACGCTTACAAATCTTAGACGATTTGAATTTTACACCATAAATTATAATAAATTGAGAAACGGAGTTATTTGTAAAAAAAATAATTAAAATGAGAGTTGAATATTAGAAAAAAATTAGAACTAGTTTTTACAATCAAAATAATTGGATGGATCCATCTAGGTTTTATTGACTTTATTTTTGAATTTTTTTGTTCATTAGTGGAACAATAAAAGGTGCCATTTGACACTTGAAATAGCAAATATTCTATTTATTAGTGAGTTTCCATGGGATAAGATTTTTTTTAAACTTTCCAATTGATACAACGCAAAACAGCTTGCCATATAGTTTTGTCTACGTTTAACGTAAATATTTCCATTCGTCTAATATATTTTATTGTCTAATATATTTTATATATTTTATTTCAAAACATCAAGCTTAATTCCCTACAAACCTATCAGATTTAGAGCTAGTTTATCGTTTTATTTTGTCTTGTTTAAGCAAATATGCGAAAATAGAGTTTGGTGGTCAAAAACGGCAACTTTGTATCTCTTATAGAATTTAGAGCGTGTCTCTGCCAGTTTTAATGCTTCTGCATTTTATTTTGTACCGTTTTATTTTGTATAATAGTTATAGTATTTGTATACAGTTTTATAAACTAGTTGGATAAAATTTGGGTGGGTCTAAAAACAAGAAGAAGAACTTTATGGCACCGCTAGACACACCGGATAGCTCTCCGAAAACCCGGCGTTTTTTTTTGTTATTTTTTAATTTCTTAGCTGTGACTTAACAAGAATCCTTATTAACAAGCATAAATCGCGACACTTTGTCAGATATTAATTTCCGGTAATTTTTCAGCAGACAAGACCGTGTCTTTCCTTGCGGTAGATAAATTAAGTAGAAAGGTACCATGAATCTTGAAACCAAAAAAAAACTTACTAAAAAACTGGATAAGTACAATTTTTTTAGTAAATAAACCGCGTCAAGGCCAGTTGCGTAGTTTTAGGTATATGCCTGGAATCTTAACAAAAAAACACCTACAAAAAACTGGATAAGTACAATCTTTGTGTAAAAAAACACGTCAAAATCCGTTGCGTAGTTTTAAAAATCTAAAGCATACATAGGGGCAGCGAATTTACTATTATACTATTATATAAGTAACGTATAAAACAAAGTGGTGGTTTGTATAAGGCCTCCTGCAGGTATTATTACACGTGCCGAAATTTAAACGTAGCTCAACGCCAAATACAAACAAAGCGCAATTCCGTCTATGTATACAAAGACGATGTAAACTCAGGTCTAGAATAATATTGAAATGCTTTCAGGTATGCAACTAAATGGAATAGGAAACTAAAGGCGAATAAGACAAACGCAACTTGGACTCTGTGGTGGGTGAAGGTCTGCCTGCGACGCAGATTACGGGTTAGATTCCCCCCTCCGGACAAATGTGGTCGGGTAGACTTAATTCACCTGAAGTTGATCACCTGGGTGAATTAAGTGCTACGCAGGGTAGACTTAATGCACCTGGGTGATCAAAGTACACCCACCCGGTAGACTTAATTCACCTAGGTGCATTAAGTGCTACGCACCACGGTAGACTTGGTTCACCTAGGTGAACTGAGCACGGCTTTCAATAGAGTATAAAATCCCGATCCGGTAGACTCAATTTACGATGTACTATGTATGTACGATTTGTAGATTGTTCTGGTCATATAAAAAAAATATATATATGAATCATATACATATATTGTATTAAGTATAATCAGTCCCATAACGCAAGCTCCGGTTAACTTGGGGCTTGATGATGCTGCGTGAATTGTTCAGCATTATTTATTGAAGCACGTCTCAAGTCGCGATATTTCGACAGTTTTCAATGATCTGTAACAAAACTGAGACATGTTTGAGAAGTGCTTAAATGTAATTTGTATTTGAATATTTTCGGCTAATCTAAACAAAAACTAGCGTTCGTGCACCTTAATTATCTTGCCTCAATTCATTAGAATCGATAAATAGATTTTCTCTTTTGATATAAGATTTTTATTAAGACTTCATAATTTGATAGCTAGACTCCTTTGTCCAATAATTTTACCAATAGTCGACACAACACGCTTTCGGATGCCCAAATAATGTCATGTCTTTTTATTTGAACGAAAACCTCCAATGTTGCAGATCCACGGGCTACAAATCCTTGTAAAATTATGACGGCGACGAAACTCGAGCAAGATGGATTACGGGCCCTGTTGGCTGTGTTCATGGTACAGTCAACGCAAAGTTGTTATAACATTCCGCCCCGGCGCCATATCGTAAATCACCCCAATTGTAGATTTGCCTGTACAAAAAACATTCAGCTCATGTTTTTTGTAGACTTGAAAAGAAGGACGAAATAAGATTTTTGTAAATAAAATATACTATGGACCGAAAACGGCATACAATGTGGGACGAAAACAGATTTTCTTATGGGCCGAATATAGCATAAATCGTAAAAACGAACGCTGATTTCTTGAGAATATCTAATTTATCCTTAATTATTTATGGCACACTCAAATTATATCATACCTACGAGTAAAAGGTAATGGACATGTACAAATGCGAGTGTAACCCTAAAAGGGTTTAATTATAGCAAACCTATGTATTAATACGATCGTGGATAGAAAAGAATTACTTTCATCTTTCATTCGGCGCAATAGTTATCACTATCAGAGACATTTATGAATAGCAATGCAATAAAAAGAAAAAGACATCCATCCATCGACCTCTCAAACAAGTACATAACGATTATTTTCTACCCATTATGTGTATCAGTCATCTAGTAGGTACAGACAGAAGCATTAATTGGTAACCCCCTCACAGAATATGTCATAGTTATCATTCAGTAGCATGTAGGTTCAAACCCGTGAAGATTTATATATTCATTTTAATTTACATTATTTTTCATTTTTGTTTTTTATAAAGTTTATTTAATTGTTTAAATAAAAAACAAATGTTTTTTTCAACACCTACATTTCTTTTATCAGGAGTAACGATACTGAAATTTCGAGCCTGTATCACATGTAACTATGGTGTAGTGGTTAGTGTAACCGAGATTCTGTCACTGCACATCGTAATGATCGCCATCGAATCCTTGCAGTGGATGTTTTTGTTTTTTAACTACTACCTAATTTTAGTATGTAATGACATTTATTCATGTGTAATAGTGAAGTTTTTGTCTATTAGTATGAATTTAAAGTAATTGATAAAATAAAACAATAATAATAATTTCAGGTAAACAATTACGTTTATTTTTTTCAAAAATTTGCCTACACAAACAACAACACAAAAAATGTAATTAATTCTGACATGTTTTATTTTATTATTTAGCCTACTTACAAATAGCTTCCTATCCTAAAAATAATATTCCATTTTCGATTTAGTGCTCGAGAATAACACATGTTTTCATTAGATTTTCGTTTACTTAGATAGTCTAATGAATTAAACAATTTGGATCTCGTGTAAATCATGGAATACTAAATAATCAGGTAGTTTTGAAAATAAATGAGGTCAAATGGAGATTTTCTGACAATGTTAAAAGGTAAAATTACATTAGGGTTTAGTAGGTAGTGATACTTATCGTCCTTTATATTTAGTGATACTTATCGCTTAATAGCTTAAGGGCTAACGGATCGGATCTCAATTTAAAACCATTTGACCCCACATATTTTCTATCGGATTTAGGTCCGAACTTTTAGAAGTCCAAGAAATAACAGTAATGTCTTCTAGAGAACAACCCTTGAGAAACCATCCGCGCACGATGCACTGCACAATTATCATGGATAAAATAAATTTGGGCTTCTGGATACGCGATCCGCGTAGTAACCTTCAACACTTTCAATTGCTCGTCATTCATGCGCCCAGTTATTTTTACTATTTCTCCAGGACCCATAGAGGATATCCATCTCCAAAACCTAAAAAGAAAAAAAAACAACTGTTATAATGTTTATTTAGTTCGTGTAAATACTAACTTGTTAAAAATATCATTATTATGATGAAATAATCATAGATAAAGGTGTTCGAATTTGTTGAGAATTATCAGTATTATCACTTACCTAAAGTTATTCATGCCCTACGGTGGAGTTCAGCAGACAGTCCTATTTTTGCTGCTCGATAATTGTGTAAGTATATCAGCTGCATGCAAATGCCTTCTGTTGATGTTGATATCAAATATTGTTGAGCAGTAGAACGAGTGGATGCAAAAGGCGAACTAGTCTGAATGTCAACAATATTATTATGGCGACTTCACTGATTTGTATACACTCCTGTTGTTTATCTGCCATTGCTTCTTACATTTACATCCCCACATTACACTTAAGCGCACGGTTTTTATCTGTAAGACAACAAATCAATACTTAAATGAAGTTAAAGATAACAAGGTTTTACTAAAAAAATATGTATTTGTTTCGTAACGATTATGACACAAGAATAATAAGTTGATAACTTACCGTAATTCAAAGCTAACGAGCAATCTCCTGATTACTCATTTGCTGTTCGAATAGCACCGCGATCTTAGTTCTCACAAAATTCTTAATTTGCATAATTTCCTTCAATATTCTTCAATTCATTTACGATTCAAACCAGTAAGTCAAGACTAGAATTGGGAATGGCTAGTGACCTTTTAATTGTTCACCAAGATTATATTTAAAACTACCCTCAAACACTTATTTTTTTTTCTTATCCATTGTAAAGAGATCTCTTATAAAAATCCGCTGTCGAACACTAATAACATAAAATTTCGACGCTCTGATAACTGGTTCGTTGGTTTAGTTGGTTGGTGCGTGGTTAACTTGTCATGTGAGCGATTGGATGTGGTTCGATTCCCACTGGGTGTTACGTTTTTGTTTCTTAGTATTTGAGTAAAAGATTTGTAAATCGTACAGTGATTTGCAATGTAAACTTTAGCTATTAGGGGGGTTACCAATTAATGCTTCTGTCTGTACCTATAGCACAAGCTCTGCTTAGCTTGGGGCTAGATGATGATGTGTGGATTGTTCAGCAATATTATTTATTCTAATAAAAAAAATACTCCTGAATGACACAATTATTTTGTTCCTAGTCTTCTTATAACTATTATTTTAGTCATAGTTAATGTTATATAAGTTTTTTAATTCCTCTGAAAACATTGCAACAAACTTATCGCGCCAACTGTACCAGTGGTTAAATATTCTGTACTCGTGTCTTCTTTTTCTGATGGACTTTAAAAGCAGAGTTTTGTCGAGTTTTGCAGCATTTTATTTTATCATACTTGAGATATTTTTTATTGAAATTGGTTTTCTTCCACCGTACATAATTATTAATTTCCTGGCAAATAATTTCGATCTATTCCTACAGCAGTTTTGGTTATTTAGTTGAACCATCATTGCTATGAATTCTATTTAAATTAATTATCTCATTCTATTTCCCTTCGTTATCTCAGTGCAATCTATACTAATATTATAAAGAGGAAAGATTTGATTGTTTGTTTGAATTGAATAGGCTCCGAAACTACTGGACCGATTTGAAAAATTCTTTCACCATTAGAATCCTAAATTTTCCGTGATGAACATAGGCTATATAATTTTTTTTAAAGTTAGGGATCCGCATGTCAAATTCAATAATTGAACCGTGCGCTGTATATTCAACTTCTTTTTCTATTATGGCGCGTCATAATAGAAAAAGAGGTTGAATATTATAGCGCACGGTGCTTGCTTTTTATCTACGGCCAGTGTCAGTTATGGAGTGTCGAGTCAATGTCAAAAACCCCAATGCTGTTAAAAAAGTAAGGGATCCGTATGAAAACTGTGAAACCCTTCGTGTTAATGTGTATAATTTCAGAAATTTTAGTTTAATACCTGTGCGAAGCCGGGGCGGACCGCTAATTACTTATAAATATGAATGGATAAGTTTGAATAGACCAAACACAGACGATAGCTATCTTGTTTGGTCTATTATTTAATTTACTGCTAACATTCTATTTTTATTATAAGATAGCAGTAAATTAAATAATGCTGGATAATTTTCCCGTCGTCGTGGGAATCGAAACCGCAATCTCCTGCGTTACAGGCGGCCATTCGCCCACCGCGCCAAACACCGTAGACTACCAATCCCCCCGCGCCGTGAAGCAACGCCATCTATCGAGTCCTTGGGTAAACAGTTTTAACAGGAACTCTTCGTTTATATACGGCATATTACCATAAAACCCCGCTAATGACTACGGCCGCGTTTTTCCCTGTAATCCCCATTTGGCAGTCAAATGAAGCGCGTCTTGCAAACCGCTTCCTTAATGACTGCTAGGAGGTAACAGGAGGTAATGTTGCTTTGGGAATGAAACCTAATAATATTATGATGATGTAACTCTTGGTTAAAAAAATATTTATTTATTTTAAATACCTTCGATGCTTTCCCTGTATCGGTAGACAGACGGATACATCCGACAGAGAACTAAAGTCATCGACATAGCTCAGAGAATTAGAAAACTGAAGTGGCAATGGGCCGGCCATATTTCGCGATCCGATGTGGAGTGTGTGTGTGTGTGTGTGTGTGGAGACCGCGACTCGGTAAACGTAGTGTAGAACGCCCTCCGGCCAGGTGGGATGATGATCTGCGAAAGACTGCTGATGATGATGATGATCGTCAGACAGTACTGAAATAAACTGAGCTGGTTTATTTTTAAACTAGAAATAATTAAGTAAAATAATGAAAAAGTAGGTATGTAATGTAATTATTATGTGTATATACATAGAAAAAGAGATATATTTAAAATTTTACGTTAAAATAGGAGGAAAACTGACATAAAAGATTATAACGGGTATTTAGACTGATTTGAGTATTTAAATTTGAGTTTTCCAAAGTCAATTTAAACTCTCCGAGTGTTATTTATTTAGTTTATTGGAAAATCAACGGCTTGAAAAAACATAATCAGTTACAGTAATAACATTTAATAATTAAATAATTTTAATAACATTTCACCATTAGAATCCAAAATTTTCCCTGATGAACATTATGTAGGCTATAGATATTTACAAAAACTCATTAGGGATCCGTATGAACAATTAAATATTTCTTGAATACCGTGCGAAACCGTGCCAGACCGCTAGAACACAATAAAACAAAATAAACGCATCAAAACTACCTGAGTACTCCACCGCCATGCTTTATAACTCGATTTTGCTAACTCGATTCTACCTCGATTCCACCCTAACTTTTTCCGCTGCTAACTCATCATAATTCGTAATCTGTTCCCCACTTCTAGTTCTCTTTTAGCATCGTCTGAAATTGCTTTCTGAAATAGCTAACTTTGATAGATAGATAGCGTTTATTAAAAGAAATGGTGACATTTGTCTGAAATCCTATGTATATCAGATTTATCTAGATAGGTACTAGAGTTCTCTAATACAACACTATCTAATACAACAGTCCTAAAAACTTGCGCAACAGGCAAAGCGGTGATTGAGTAGTGAATGGCGCGGTATGCAGTTTATATACGCCACAGAAAGGCCACAGAACACTAATATTCTAACGGCCATCTATGTAATTAAGTAGGTATATATTGTCATTACAAAAAGATCGTAAACTTTGGTAGAAGCGTTATAATAATCAGAGGGTTTATGTTTTAATTTAGGGAAAACTGATACCTGATACAAAATAAATAATTTGTATATACTTACGCGGTTCACGAATCGCGCGCATCGAACAAAGCGACCAATGAGTGACAGCGCTGCGCCCGAGCTCAGCTATAGCACAGTGTACATGCTCCATTTTTATACAAATCTATGCTGATTTACTAAATCTGAAAGTTTATTTGTAGATTTATATTACCAAAAAAAAAAAATCCTTTAAAGTTTAAGGTATTTATCAAAGAGATCGAGTATTTGGGCAATTCCCAAATGTCCTCTCGGTTGATTATACCAATCTGGAAATTGGTACTTAGATTTGTAATTTATCAGATGGCATACTTCCTCTTCCTTCTACTTTGGATCCATACTCCAGCCAAATTCGACCTGAACTGTTTGTAAATAATCAGAAAAAAAAAATAACTTAAATTGTGATATTTGGCGTCAAATTTCAAATAGAATTACGGCTCTCGGAAGTAACCAAATTAACAGGCTATCATAAGAATCTATACTTTTATTATAAGGAGGATTTGATTTTTTGATTTGTTTTGTTTGAATAGGCCCTGAATCCTGCATCATTCTTGATGAACAAAGGAATATTTAAAAAAAAATATCGTGAAAAATTCAATATGAAAAATTCAATATCTACCCAACGTGTGTAAAATAAATATTTTTTATTATTAAATACCAGTGCCAAACCTGAAATACAAGTAATCATAGTCAACTTTGGTTAAGTATGGGCGGTTTGTTTACAAACATCGAGTTTGGTTGAAGTATAGATCCTAATATAATTCAAACTTCGAACTACTTTACCAAAGAGTTAAAGCATAAACTTGTAGTATAATTCTCAATCGTCTTCGCATCATCAGTAGGGCAAGCACGGGCTTTCTTGTCTAAGGTAGAATAGAGAATAATTACGTCACTTTGTCATCGAATGCGTAAATTATATGAAATTAATTTCTTCAACTTCAATAATGTACGCAATGTATGGCGATGCGATGCCATTATTGTCTATTCTATCCTAGAAAACAATCCCTGTTCCTTGCCTACAGAAGGCAGCTTTCTTCCCATAATATTGACTATCTTACATATCAAAAGGAAAACAATGTCACAAAAATAGATATACTTATTTTATTTACCTCTAGTTTAGTGTATTATGTAATCTTTGGTTTAGTGTAAAATAGACGTCATTACTGCAGCCTTATTGTCTAACTTGAAATCCATTACCAGTGAACTTCAAACCGATTACCAGTTGTAGACCCAGTCAGAATGTTGTCGGTATTGTCTATAAGGTATTCAACTGGTCTTCGGTTTCAGCTATTTACACAATACGATAGTGAAAATTTGAAGTCCAGGCTAGGTTTGAAATGCCAAACTGAAGCCGATTACGATTACCAGTTGAGTTAGACAATAGAGCGTCGCAGTTCATTTCTTGACAATGAATAACCAATATTCTGTGATTTGGTATTTGTTGATTGGTGGTATTATATCGCCTTTATCATTGGATTTAAAATTACATAAATATTGATAAAGGTAATTATTATCAGCTAACGATAGCAACACGATAAGCTGTATTATTGTGTCAACATTAGTCAAGTAGTTGCCTTGGATCATAGTTCAAAATGGCTAAAAAAGATAAAGTAAAACCTGTAATTAAACCCAAGAAGTTAAGTGTTAAGGATAGAAAGAAATCTAGTTCGTGTTGTAAAGTAAGTGTAAACAAAATACAAATCTTTAGTAGAGGAATGTTCGCCATATTGTTTGTTTGAGATTTTCAATAATCACTACGGTAGTGTATTCGAACATTTTACGGCTTATTCGTCAACTCGCTCGAATGATTCACGCGAGTTGGCACCTTCTGATTTGACCTACTTTTTCTGTCGTCAACTCGCTCGATTCTTAAATCAGAGGTATTTACGTACAGTCATCTACAAAAAGTTAAAAAAAAATTTAGGCCGGTACTTTATATAATGTAAGACGCGATAGGATTGAAGGTTTGTTCGCCATGTTGTTTGCTTGAGTTTTTCAATAAACGTTGTATTAATCTTCTTTATATTTCTGTATATTCTTTATATCTTCTGTAGTCGGCTACAGAAGATGATCTGCCATTTTAATACAACGGTAATAGAGAGACTAGAGGACTGATAATACTAAATACACTGTACGTACATAAAGTGATAGATTGTACCATAACATCTGAAACAAATATTTGCAGATCGAATAAAAATTTATCTTGTCTTGATAAAAAAAACCTTGTTTATTTCAGACCCTTCTCCTGTCTTCAGCTGTCATAGCCTTGGTACTATCTATATCTGGATTCTGGATATACTCCATTGTGACCGAAGTACCAGAATTGCCTGAGATAGACCTCAATGAGTACTGGGGTCCGAGAGACCGTGTCAAAGATGACACGTCTATCAGACCGTTCAGGATTGTGTTTACTGATGCGGTGAGTAGAAAATTTGGGAAATACTTCCAACTTGATAGATAAAAATATATCTTTATTGCACCTTATAAAACATATATATAACAAGCAATAACAAGATGACCAATAAACTCGTATCGCCTAAAATTATTTTTATCTTATGTTTTTTTAACCATGTATAAGAAAAAACAAAACACTACAAAATAATGAAATCGGTCAAGCAATAGATTTTTATATGTGTCCCATGCAACCTGCACCATCAAAGGTCTGTGGTCTGAGACTATCTATTGTGAACCCCCAAGTATGTTCTGCGGATTTTTTTTTATTTTATTATTTGTATGCTAAACATACAGTACACTATTATAGATTGTATTACAACTCTCATTGCCTCCATTTTTGAATCATCATCATCATTGGCCCATGTTAGTCCATTGCTGGACAAAGGCCTCCACTAATGAGCCCCATAACGCCATTCCTTCGGCCTGTCGCATCCCGCATCTGCCTGCAGTCGTTTTGCATTAAAATTATCTATTCCCTACAACGTATCACACTGTGGTATTAGTTTTTAACTATATTTTCTAAGTTTCAACAACTTTTTCCTTGTTTCCGATTAAACTATTTTATACATCTATTCATTTTCTATGTATTATAATAATATATTGTTATAATATATTGTATTAAATACATCGTTCATCTTGTACCCATAACACAAGCTCTGCTGGACAATCTACACAACATCATTAGCCTCAAACTAAGCATAGATTGACCAGCATTATTTTTATTACTATACCTTTCTATAACCATGACATTTTCTTTCACTGCTTTTTTATTCCCTTATTTTATATCGGACCGTTTAATAAAAGCCTGTAAAACATTTAATCACAATTTAACGTTACAATTTTGAAAGGAAGAACTTGAAGGTCATCCTTTTCTTTGCAGTTGGTAAATGCAACCATAAAATAATAATGGTAAATTGAACAATTTCAGATGCAAGAAGAAACCCGTTCCCTTTTCGAGCTGTACCGTCGTGCCGAGAAACCTGACAGCTTCAACGAGACTGGGTGGAGCTACGGAGTCAATTCCCACGGCTTCGCGCATTTTATCAACGAATGGATATTTAACTATAATTTCTTGGAGCGGGCCAAGTTCTTGAATCAGTTTGAACAATTCAAGACGGTGATTCAAGGGTTGGATGTACATTTCCTGCGTGTTAGGCCTCAGGTTGATAAGAATGTGGAGGTGAGTAAACTTAGCAATGAATAAGGGAAAGAGTAGTTCTTTTGAACGACCGTTGTGACGTGGTGGGTAAAGGCCGCTTGTGATGCAGGAGGTTGCGGGTTCGCTTACTACTGAGCTAGTCAAAACTTTATAACGTCATGTCATCCATGGTTTTAGGTGTCAATGAATAATTATCCTTATTTCCAGGTGATACCGTTGCTTATCCTCCACGGATGGCCGAGCACCATCAGGGATTACTATGAGGCGATACCTAAGCTTATAGCTCCTAGGAATGGCTATAAGTTTGTCTTCGAAGTCATCATTCCAAGTATTCCTGGCTTCATATTTTCTGAGGTAAGGAATAATAAAAATAATATTAAATATATTATAGTGCTTTATTTCCTTTAGACTTTACAAGGTCCTGGACACGGCATACAAATGAAATTGCAGAAGTAAAACTGGGAAATAAAGTGATCACTTTGATTTTATTCCCTTCAATATTATTAAGCTAAAGTAAAATCAAGCGAACGAGAAACCTTTACTTAGATTGACAGTTTACAAGACCGTTTTATCGTCAAGAAGCTTGTATACCATCTACACATATTTGTATTAGGTACATTATATTATCATGTATATTATTTAATACCTATCTGTTTAATTCTTTCGTCAAATTTTGGTACTTATAAAACCAATCATACTTACCGTGTGTTTCAAAAACTTTATAAATCCATTTTAAAAAATAAAGATAAAGTCAAACAGATAAAAACAAAATTATTGCTCATATAGGTATATAACGTAACATCAACTAAGATTATACACAAAAATGTTTAAATTATATTAATTATTTCAGGGGGCAACTCGGCCAGGACTTAACCCTCTAAAAATAGCTGTCATTATGAG
This sequence comes from Eupithecia pulchellata, assembly GCA_963931895.1. Taxonomy (NCBI): domain Eukaryota; kingdom Metazoa; phylum Arthropoda; class Insecta; order Lepidoptera; family Geometridae; genus Eupithecia; species Eupithecia pulchellata. The sequence continues at coordinate 2,405,578 of OZ007543.1, read as the reverse complement.
AAACTTAATGCAAAGACTCGACTACAAAACCTACTACATCCAAGGAGGTGATTTCGGCCACCAAATAGGCTCCCACATGGCAACACTTTTCCCGAAAGAGGTTTTAGGTTTCCACTCCAATATGCCATTAAACGTTTCAAAATACGCCTTTATTACTTGGCTACTAGGGTCTATATGGCCGAGCTACGTTGGTGGGACGTTCCATGATAGAATTTACCCTGTGACTGATAAGATAAACTTCTTTTTGGAGGAGTTTGGGTACATGCATCTTCAGGCAACGAAACCGGACACTATTGGTAAGTACTTTCTAGTCCAGTATACAAGTACCCTGTCTTGTTTAAGTGCAGTTAAATAAAAAGTTACTATAAAGCTTAATTATTTATTAGGGGAGACCTATGTCCAGCAGTGGACTGTTATAGGCTGGTGATGATGATGATGATGATGATGATAAAGCTTAAAGTAATGTAATAAAAATATTTAAGGCCTTTCAAATTGTTAATTGGAATTTTCAAACGACATAAATATAATTAAGCAGCAACGATAATGTGATTTGGAAAAGTATATAATAAATAAATAAAATAAATAAATAATGCTGGACAATACACACAGCATCATCTAGCCCCAAGCTAAGCAGAGCTTGTGTTATGGGTAAAAACATACATATTTATATTGTTTTATAAAGAACTATATTTCAACCCAGTTCGTCCCTTTTCGTATATAATAAATTATGTTGGTAATACCTCCAAGGATATTCCTAAAAACTAACTTAACATGCATAATATAACAATAACCCACGTTCAACTATACTAATATTATAAAGAGGAAAGATTTGACTGTTTGTTTGTATGAATTGAATAGCTTCGAAACTACAGGACAGATTTGAAAAATTCTGGCCGTCAAATTGAATTATTTGTTAAATACCCGTGCGAAGCCGTAGTTTTAAATATTATAGTATGAACCTATGGGATTATTTTATGAATAAATATTTAATATTTCTTCTAGGCATAGCCCTCCAAGACTCCCCCGCAGGCTTAGCTAGCTACATGCTAGACCGGATCCTCATCTTCACGAACCCTGAAAATAAGAATCTTCTAGAAGGAGGCCTCGACCGCACCTACAGCATGGACAAGCTGATAGACAACGTGATGCTGTACTGGGCTAGTCGCAGTGCCACTACGGCGATGAGGCTTTATAAGGAGTCCTTGGATAGCAGTGCAGTAGAGCAGGTTATGGCGAGGTTAGTACCTACAGTCTAGATTATTCTAGAAGCTTCTAGATGCAGGCTTTAGTCGCACTATAAGCAGGATTAAGCTGATCAAGAACGTGACACTACGGCGATGAGGCTTTACAAAGAGCTCTTGGATAGCAGTGCAGTAGAGCAGGTTATGGCGAGGTTAGTACCTACTGCCTAGATCCTTCTAGATGCTTCTATTAGGTAGAACATTCTAGATGGAGGATTTGGCCGTACCCTATGAATGATTAAGCTGATAGACAACGTGATGCTGTACTGGACCAGTCGCAGTGCCACTACAGCGATGAGGCTTTACAAGGAGTTTTTGAATAGCATTGCAGTAGAGCAGATTATAACCAGGTAAGCACCTATATCCTAGATCCTTCTAGAAGCTTTTACTATCTAGAACCTTCTAGATGGAGGCTTTGATCGCACCTACAGCATGGTTAAGCTGTTAAGCAACGTCATATTCTTTTCGACCAATCGTAGCGCTACTGCTTGATATGGACAGGTCGATGAGGCTTTACAAGGAATCCTTGGATAGCAGTACAGTAGAACAAGCGATGCCTAGGTTAGTACCTACAGTCTAGATCCTTCTAGAACCTTCTAGATGCAGGATTTGGCCATACCTTAAGAATGATTAAGCTGTTAAACAACGTGATGCTGTACTAGACCAGTCACAATGCCGCTACGGTGATGATGCTTTATAAGGAGTCCTTGAATAGTATTGCAGTAGAGCAGTTTTTGGCAAGGTCAGTACCTACAGCCTAGATTATTCTAGAAGCTTCTAGATGCAGGCTTTAGACGCACTTTAAGCATATCGAAAACTGATGCTGTACGGGCCAGTCACGTTGCCACTACAGCTATGAGGCTTTTCAAGGAGACCTTGAATATCATTGCAGTGGAGCAGGTTATGGCCAGTTACCTACAGCCTAGATTCTTCTAGAAGCCGCTGGAGTAAATGTGTTCTTGAGTGAAGACTACGTCTCGGCAAACGAGACGCCCTGTGGCCAGATGGGATGACGACCTGCGAAAGATTGCAGGCAGATGCTGTGTGCGACAAGCTAAAGACAGGGCGCAATGGCGCTCATTAGGGGAAACCCATGTCTAGCAGTGGATTATTATATACTGATATTGAGGTTACATAAAGAAGTATAATAAAAAGAAACAGAAAACAATTCTTAGATATTTTTATACTTATTGACAGATTTGATTGTTTGTTTGAATTGAATAGGCTCCGAAACTACTTGACAGATTCGAAAAATTATTTCACCATTAGAATCCTAAATTATCCCTGATTAACATAGGCTATAGAATATTTTCAAAAACGTTAGGGATCCACACGAAAACTTTCAATACCCGTGCGAAGCCGGGGTGGACCGCTAGTATATTTAAATTGACTTTTACAAAAGCCATAGTATATACTATTTTGTTTCTCAGAATACCAACAACAGTGCCCACCTGGTTTCTCCGCCTCAAACACGAGCCGTTCCAGCACCCAGACTTCCTCCTCCGCTGGAAGTATCCAGTTTTGGCGGGAACCACGACAGCTGATTACGGCGGCCATTTTGCGGCGTTCGAGCGACCGAAGACATTTGCTGATGATGTCTTTGTAGCTGTCAAGGCTTTTAGAAGAGAATAAACTTTGGAGATAGAAAAATAAGTGTTTTTTTAAGAAAATAAATACAATGCGGGCTTTTCAATGCAATCTAAAAGAAACAACCACGCCTTATACCAATTTTTTGTTTTGGCATTACATGGCACTGCACGAAAGTCAAGTGTCATAAAATAAACAACGAAATAATGATCCATAATCAAAGTTTTTTTTTTTTGCAAAATTTTGACACTTGGTTTTCAGGTGGTACATCATCTACCCACCATTCCACGAAGCTTCAAATATCAACAAAAATAATGACGAACCCGAAGCAAATAAAATATAGCAAAAATTTCAGTCGTACCCATGCCTCACCCCTAGCACAAACTTATTTTATTTGATGATCGTATGCAAAACCTATTCCTTATTTATTAACCCTTAAAACTGCGATGAATATTGCTAAAAGTCAGCGATGAGACATCCACTTTTCTATTTTTGAACCAGATTCCAAGTTCGAAACTAGCCATAAACAACAAGCATGGAGCGCAGTAATCGTTCGCAATCGAGTTTGCTCTGATTGAGTTAGGAACGTCGCCGCGTCTGCCACGGGCTTATTTCTAGTTTTATACGGACGAGCTATAAACGAATTAGGTACGTATAACTTGTTTTATGTGGACTGATTGTCAGTTAACTTTAACATTTGAAGCTCGAACAAATAGGATTGACCTGATCATAGACAACTATGATCAGGTCAATTCTATCTGTCAATGTGTCAATTCTGTTTGTATGTCTGTGTCTGAGAGAGTTTGAATGATTAAAATACCTACCTATATATTTTAGAATAAGAATAATTATGAGAGTGTAACGTTTTATTTTTATAAGATAAGAATGGAACGTACATGAAAACTGACAGTAGAACTGTCAGAGAGAAAAAAAGAGCTTCTTCGGCGGGACAAACGACACGCGCTGGGCTACAGTCGAAGTTGATGGCGTGGATTTTCTTACGCCTCCTGCATTCTCGGTTACACATGTACCTAAATAACGATCTTAATAGGTTCGTGCAACTATGTTCAAAAGTAAGTAAAGTGGTGTGTAGACATTCCCCATCTACCGGTTCTCCAAAAGAGTTCAAAATTAAAATCAAAGTGTATTATTTCCTTTAGACCTTACAGGACTCTTGGACACGTCAGAAAACATCAATTACATAAAAGTTATACTGGGAAATAAAGTGATCACTTTGATTAATTCACTTCAATCTTTTAAAGGTAAAGTAAAGAAGCGAACAAGAAACCTTAACCTTGTTAGATTGTTAGTTTTGGAGTTGGAGCAAAACTCGTCCCAAACTTTTATATCATCTAGATAATCTAATATTTTACAGTAACCCTTTTTGCTAACAACATTTTTGATAATCCATTTGAATTTATTTATTGATGATTTTTGCAACTCACTTGGTGTTTTGTTGTATGTTATGAATGAGAAAGAGTAAGAAATATTTAAAATGCTAAAGTTGGAAAACTATTTTGAAACTTAGACCAATGTATCATCACCAATCACATCAATGTATTACAAATGTAAATTATTATTATTCATAATATTTTAAGGGCTAAGGCAACAGCTAAGATCTCTGTCACATATATTTTACGCTACTCATAATTTTAAGAATTTATTGCGATGGATCTCGAACCTTCATTAATAACTTTAGTGCACATGGTGAAGTTTTCTACCGTTCACACAAATTCGGCTGAAGTTCCCAACGTATTGCAAGTATCATAAAGGATTATGTCAATATGTCCCAAATTCACGAAAACTATAAGTACTTAAACGTGAGTTTCCGACGAAAAATCAAGTGAATTTTGAAGAGAAAAGTATCATTTTATTTTCCTATTTTTTGTACGAGCGGACAGGTTCGCAACTTCGCAGGCGTATTTTTTGTCCTTTTTTCCACCGTGGTGTGGGTTTTAGGGTTAAATAACTGAAAAATGCTGAATAATCTACAAAAGATTTTGCGAATAATTGTACGAACGGTTCTCTAGATCTTTTTGCTGTGGAATAAAGATTGTATTTCATTGTAACAATAAATTTATCAATTCTACTTATTATTTAGCCTCTCAACGTCCAATATTAAACAGTTAGTTTTTGTCTCTCTTATTAAAAAAAAACAATAATATTAATACTGTTTCCCTTGCGAAGCCGCAGCGTGTAACTGATACCATATGATCTCAGCTTTTCGAAAATAATTGTACGGAACTCCTACGTAATGGCTCACTCTTGACACTTGATGGCCAGTTTTATTTGAAAAACATTCAGTATAGCACAGTTCAGCGGAAGATTTAAACCAGTTTAGTTTGTTGGGGAAATGTTCTCAAATTTTTATCCATTTTGAAAAATTTACGAACCACAACAAGGAGTCTCTTTTACCCGACTGCGCAAGGTTATAGTACGTTGGATCATGCATGCCTCTTTGGGAAATATTATTTACTATATTCATTAATAAAGAATATTACTATTAAATAACCAAATTAGAACTAGGATTTACAATTGAGCTAACTGTAGACTGTTGAAAACAGACTACAGCTCAAGTAATCCATACAAATACCAGTCAAATGTTTCCCCAAAACGCTGGCTGCATTGCCTCGCTGTATGGCGATGCTGATGCGCTGCGCCAGATACGACCAGCTCTCGGGTCACGGGTCGCTTTGACCAGACACAGACACTCAGTTTTTTTATAAAACCCGGGGACCTAACGGACCTAGGGTCTCAACTCCAGGCAAATTAATGAATTATATCAATTATCAATTAAATATTATAAAGAGGAAAGATTTGATTGTTTGTATGTTTGTTTGAATTGAATAGGCTCCGAAACTACTGGACCGATTTGAAAAATTCTTTCACCATTAGAATCCTAAATTTTCCGTGATGAACATAGGCTATATAATATTTTCAAAAAAGTTAGGGATCGCATGAAAAATTCAATAATTTAACCGTGCGCTGTATATTCAACCTCATTTTCTATTATGGCGCGTCAGAATAGAAAAAGAGGTTGCGCACTGTGCTTGCTTTTTCTCTACGGCCAGTGTCAGTTATGGAGTGTCGAGTCAATGTCAAAAATCCCAATGCTGTTAGAAAAAGTAAGAAAACTGTGAAACCCATCGTGTTTTTGTGTATAATTACTGAAATTTTTGTTTAATACCCGTGCGAAGCCGGGGCGGGCCGCTAGTATCAATTATAGGTATTAATTAGATACGGAAATAGATTATTTTTTCAAACAGCTTCAGCCCGCGACTTACCTCGCTATCCAACGGCATTAAAAGCTGCCTACGTAAGTCCGTGGGAGACCACCTACCTTCCTGCAAAGTTTTATTGAGACGCGTTCAGTTTTATAATATACTGACGACCTCTGTGGTATAGTTGGCTAAAAACAGCCTATGGCGCAAGAGGTTGCGGGTTCGATTCCCGCATCCGGACAAATGTATGTGCGACCTGCAAATATTTGTGCAGTGTGTTTAGAAAGTTGATGATCAGATAAATTTGCAGTGTTGCCCATAGTCATATATTTATGCTGGTGACTGTACAAAAGAAACTTAGTTTTGGCAGCTACTGCGAAATTGGACCTAAATCTCTTCTATCTATAAACATTGATGCGGCACTCAAAAACAATGTAAAACTCAATACCCTCTACAAAGTAAATCAGATCTTATTTAACGGTCAGTAAAACAGCTTTTAGTATAAACTGAACTCATTCAATCCAGATAAAAGGTTTCGAATCCAGATGTCTTTGTTTGGAAGTTGATAAACGGAGTCTCGTGGATTCTTGGGAATTTTAAAAATTCTGCAGTTTCAGTTAGATAGAAAATTCTTTATTGCACACTTAACAAAACAATCGAACAATCGGCGACCTCTATGGCGCGGTGGGCGAAGGTTCACCTGCGACGCAGGAGGTTGCAGGTTCGATTCCCGCCTCTGGAAAAATATTTGTACGATCTGCAGATATTTGTTCAGGGCGTTCTGGTCGTTTTCTATGTATAATAAAAAATATCTATCTATGTAATACGGCCCACCACGCCACTGTGGTCGTCAGGATTGTCCAGCATTATTTATTTTATTTTATTTATTTACTGTGAGTGAGAACTAAATAAATATTATATTATTAGTTTGTAGTTTGCTTTGTGGATTGTCCATCATTATTTATTTACTATACAGCGTGTTCTGTCAATACAATAGTATCTACACAACAATTCAAAATTATATACAACATGTAGTAACATCACATGTTCCTTTGTCTCATAATCCCTCCTAACCTAGATTTAAACAAACTGAACCGCCATAAACAACTGTAGGGCAAGCACGGGCTTTGTCTAAGGTAGAATAGAGAGAAATTACGTAACTTTGTCATCGAATGCGTAATTTATTAGAAATTAATTTCTTCAACTTCAATAATGTGCGCAATGTATGACGATGCGATGTCATTATTGTCTATTCTACCCTAGAGAACAATCCCCGTGCTTGGGCTTCTGAACACAGTGAAATGTTACAGCGATTCAAAAGAATTTAAAGAAAAACCTTACACTATACAGCGTGCTCCGTAAACAACACTTGAGTCCTTAATAACCCGTCTAATTAACGGGTGGTATTCTGTTCAAAGTAGGGTTGCCAGGGGTTGCTGGAAAATTGGGACAAAGCTACCATTTTTTTTAATTTGTTACGCGGAGAAAAGTCATAGTACGTTTTCTCGTGGCCTACGCGCGTAAATTTATTTAGAGCAAGAAAGAAAGAAACCCGTTTATCAAATTTGTCCACACAACGATGAGTAAAAAATATAAAAAAATGGAATTAAGAAAATCTTAAAATACAGAAAATTGAATGGACTTTTGTTTGTGACCTAAAAAGGGTCTGTCTGTGTACAATGTTGCTCCATAGGAATCGAGCAACGCTGGTTTTCTGTTAGGACAGGCAGAACAGACGTAGCGGTTATCACGTAAAATATCACCCCTCCAAATCAGCACTTGGATTGATTATTTGTTTGTTATGTGTTAATATTATTAAAATGATAGAAAAAACTACATGTGATAACTGAAATCATAAATTAAAAAAATTGCTGAGCGAATTCCAAAGCCATTTGGAATTCGCTCCGGGAACAGTGTACTTACCTGTTTACTTTTCATTATTTTCTAGTCAAACCTTTCATCATCATTATCATCAGCCCATATTAGTCCACTGCTGGACATAGGCCTCCCCTAGTCAAACCTTTATGTTATGTTAAGGTTCATGGTAAATAAATGTATCTTTATGTCTATATTAATAACGACGTAAATTTTCAATAATTTTCTTACTATCCTTCAAATTACCAAAACCATGATCCCCTACAACCACCCGAGTGTGCAATTAGCGTATACTTGTTGACAGATTATGACTGTCGACCTTCCCTCTCTAGCACGCATTTTACCTTTACCAGAGGGAGACAAATGCATTGAAAAGGATGCATCATTGAGCCTAGGATGTGTTTTGCATGTCTGTGTTTACCTGTAGTGTGTGGTTAGACAGGGTGTTTCATTCAAAGAGGATCTGGAGAATTTTACCTCGAAAAAAATAATAGTAAATATATTTATTTTTATTTGAGACTCGTGGTCCGTGGTCATAATATATCTAAAACAACACTAACATTTAAGCAAACATACAGCTTTTTTAATAAAAAAAAGAGCTTGAATTTTATACTCGATGAGCAGATTTTAATAAGCTGTTTCTTGAAGTTTTAGGTTTACATTTAGTTTTTTTTATTGAAACATTTCGTTACATAGCTTGATTAGCAAGTCATTATATCAAATCAATAGACCAAATTTCACACCAATTCAGAGAATGTAACGAATATCCAAAACATTAAAACTTTCGCATTCATAATAATAGTGTAAAATATTGCATAAAATTCATAGGGTCATTTGCAACCTTTTTGAGATTGAAACGATCAATTGCTTTCATCCTGTGAGAATGAAACACCCTGTGTAGTTAAGATTATCCAAACATCAAAACTCTCGCATTCATAATATTAGTGTGAAGTATTGTATACAATTCATAGGCACATTTGCAAAATTGAAACGATTGGTGTGTTCACCGAAAATGAAACACCCTGTATAGTTAAGATATGGTATGGTTGGGATAAAGCACGGTTTATTTCTTTGCGGTCGGAAATGTTAACATTCTGCAGTGTGGATATGTTGTCTACTAATATCATGTGTCTCCCAGCTAGAGAACCATAGATAACTCTTTACAAAGATCATGAAAATCAAATCTGACAATGCGGCAAAAAAAAAAAAGAATTTTAGCTTCAAGATTTTTGCACTGGATAAATGTGGGCCTCCTCACAAAAACTGTAATGAGTTTGAAAACTATAGACCGAAAAGCGGCAAAAAAATCCTTCAGAATTTTTTACTTCACGTTTCTTGCACTCGATTCCCTGCGGGCCTGTTAATAAAAACGAAGACGAAATTTCTGAAACACTGAGGTAAATAAATCAAGTAAAATTATAAAATAAATTTCAGTCAACCCATCTATGCGCCACACAGGTCGAATGCTACTCTCCATTCACCTAACAAATCGAATGCATCGCAGACTTACGAGTACTTAATAATATTCACGGCTTCCAACAAACAGTACACAGCTCCGCTAACCAATTGAATCTCCTCGGATCCAGTTATAAACTTACAAGCGACGGGGAATAAGAATTGAAAGGGTTCGTGGCTTAGGCCCACAGTGGTCGACGCACCTGTGGTCGACGCCCCCGGTCAGTTTATTTTAATCCGAATATTTTTTTTATCAAATGTACTGGCAGGCATAAAAGGCATAAGCTTGTAATATATTATATCATAACCATATCACCCAAGTCAGCTCATACCCTGTCTGATAACAAATTTCATCAAAATCCGTTCAGTAGTTTCAGCGTGATTGACGGACAAACATCCAAACAAACAAACTTATTTTAAAATTTTATAGTGTAAAGTACGTAATAAGTTTAAAAAAAAATTCTTTACATTATCAATATAACATAGGTACCTAGGTACATATAACATTATCTATTTAATATGTAATTTTTAACCTTTTTAATAATAATTATCAAAAATAATCAACTACAACATCATCATTAACATCAACAGCCTATAATAGTCCACTGCTGGACATAGGCCTCCCCTAATGAGCGCCAAAGATGGCACTATCATTTGGGGGTTAATGCCCATAATTCCCACGCTGGGCATGCGGGTTGGGGATCGCAGTTCGGTGGAGTTGTTCTGCAGAGGGCGCTGCTGCTCGCCCTCCGATGTGTTTCCCTTAGTCGCCTCTTACGACACCCGTGGGAAGAGATGGGGTGGTGAAATTCTATGCCGGCACCACACAGCATCTATGCCGGCACCACACAGCACAGCAAAAAATCAACTATTATATAACAAATGAAAAATATAAATAAATACATATGAACTAAAATTGTCTACAAACAACAGAAAACAACCAAAATCATCTTATTTACTTCTTTAATAATTAGTTATTACTTTTTTGCTCGGATTTCCACATATTTGCAGATTTGTTCAGCAGATTATTGGCAGATTTGTACTAAAAATATGATCGAAGTAATTTTTTTATTTTTGTACTACTCATTCAAATTGGCTATCATTTTTTCATTCTTTCTTGTCGCTTTCTTTCGCCTGCTAACAGGAATGTTTTTAGCAATAATATTTCTAAATAAAATGTCTGGATGTCTAAAGGACTAGTAACCGTCAGGCCGTTTACCAACGTCACGCAACCAATCACCCACCACCTCCCAATCGCAAAAATCAATTCAGGAGTTTTTACGTGAAAGAGTATCAAACATTCATCCATTGTTCATCTCTCCATCCATCCCTACTTACAAACTTTTGCATTTATAACATTAGTAGGATTAAAGACAGAAGTATTTTATTGATAAAGTACAATTACTTAAAAGTCATTTGAGCTTATCTCTAAAACGGTTTGTAAGATACACTTTTGGCATTTACTGTACTAAGTGCAAAAGTGCAAATCATAATAATAATACAATTAATAAAATCGGGGGCGTCAACCACAGGTGCGTCGACCACTGGGGGCCTAAGCCACGAACCCAATTGAAAGCGCTAACTTCAGATCCAAGTCTCTGAAATGATTAGCGAATACAGTTAAGGAGTTTGTTGTGTTGTTGGCTGCAGAGGAGGCTTGTTCATCATAATTTATTTATTTATTATTTACAATAACTATCACGATAAAAAAAAACACAATTACAGTTACTAAAATAAACCACATTATTTATTTAGTAATGGGGAATAAGAATTGAATGCGCTAACTTCAGATCCAAGTCTCTGAAATAATTAGCGATACAGTTAAGGAGTTTGTTGTGTTGTTGGCTGCAGAGGAGGCTTGTTCATTATGATTTATTTATTTATTACTAGCGACCCGCGCCGGCTTCGCACGGGTCTAAACGTAATACAAAAACCATCCTCTTGAATCACTCTATCTATTAAAAAAAACCGCATCTAAATCCGTTGCGTAGTTTTAAAGATTTAAGCATACATAGTGATATAGGGACAGAGAAAGCGACTTTGTTTTATACTATGTAGTGATTTACAGTATATAACACGATTAAAAAATAATCTATTACACGAGTTACAATATTTTCAGGTATCCTCGTATTTTTTGCATTATATAGGAACTCTAATAAAGGCATAATAAAGCCATATATGACGCTCATTAGTGGAGGCCTATGTCCAGCAGTGGACTGATATAGGCTGAAGATGATGATAATAAAGACCCAAAAAAACCTCTTATTTTGAACCAATAACTAGAGTACTATTAGACCTTACATAAAAGACATTCTTGGGCACGTCAGAAATTACAACTGAGTTCATGAATACTATAAAATATGTGATCACATGGATTTTTGTTCACTTCTCTATTTTAAGGTAAACTAAATAAGTGAAAAGAAACCTTTACCTTGTTAGTTTTCGAACTGAAATCTCGCGCCAGCAACAAATCGAATAAGCGCCAGCTCCAAGCAAATTCAGAGGCCCCGAGCTCAATTCAATTTCGATTTAAAATACGGGCTTATACATCCCTTAAGTACGGATTTGCTTTTAAAATATGTGCGTGGATTTGTCTCGAAAATATAGTACAGCATTTCCAGTATAAACTTGAAGCTTTGCTTTTTTCGATGATAATATGTATTGAAAAAACAAAAATTGAGTTGGAATCCCTAAATTTTTCACTGTTTTTTGAGAAGTCATTTGTATTTGACGTTGATTATAATGTAGACAATTTCATGTTCTGTATTATAAAGTATTTTGATTCAAATCAAGAAGAAGAAAATCAATTGAATTGAAACCCCTACACATATATTTTATCCCGAGTACAAATGAAAATTTTATAGTAGTTTGGTAAGTGATATCAGGTTTACAAACTCGGTACAATCGAATTGGATTCATAAAACCATGAATATGTCAAAGTCGTTGGCTAGGTTATGTGATCCTATCTCGGAAAAATAAAAATACTACTCTTACCAAACCTTCTGTCGATTTTTTTATTGAATAGGCTCCAAAAAGGCTCCAAAACTACTAGAGTAATTTGAAAAATTTTTTCACCATTGGAATCCTAAATTTTCCCTTCAAAAAATTTAAGGACTTGCATGAAAAATGCAAATTTGGTTAAATACAAGTGCGAAGCTATTCATTAATAAAAAAGTAAATGAATTCGGCTGAATCCGACGAGCCACTACGACACTGAAAGACAAATAATTATTCTTCTTTTTCCACGCTGGGTGGAAGAGGCACAACATTGTATTTTTCTTTCACTCTCCTTTATCGCACTTTAGCTGTGAACACCGTATTACATTCTCTTACTCTCCTCTTCCTTTACACAATCCATCCATCCTTTCTTCGGTTTTCCTCTGCCTTTTTATCTATCCACATTCAAAAGACAAATAGAAAACTCTTTTCAGGGTTAACCTTTTAATTTAAGTTCATTGATGCGTGTACAGTAAAGAATAAAGAATAGAAAATACAAATAGGTTATACAATCCCTCTTTGTGTTTGGGGTTGAAAACGCTTGTCTCCTCAATAAAATGATGTGTGAGTTACTCTGGTCTAAAATCAAGCGCATTAGTTAGTTTCTTATTTTATGTTGTAAATAACTTTTATAAATATAATAATGTAATTAAAATAAAGCAGTATTGAAACAATAGAATTCATAATAGCCTACAAATCCTCCGAAACGTGTCATTAATTTTCAGTCGTGTGTGTACAGTGAGCATCAAAATGGAAATGATTGGAATTCGTGTCAAAAAGGGCTTATTCCTGATTTCCGTCCTAAAATCTCCCCCAAGAGAGAAATTAGTAAAGCTTTTTTACGAAATGCATTATAGTACATAATATTTTCCCTTAAGTGCATAAGCGAAAGCGTTATTCCCTCAAGGAAAAAACTATAATTCATTTCGTAAAAAAGTTTTACGTTAACGTACATAGGTAACAAAGGTCATTCGTTCGTGACGCTTAAAAAAACCCGATTTCTGTTTTAGGACCAACTCTTTGCACTGCCGTCAATCCAGATGACCCAAAACCTTATTTAAGAGCACTAAAAATGGTTTTATTAAGATGAACGAGACAAAGACGGCAACTTTTTAAGTGCTGTCAAATTAATTGGGTGCCTAAGAATAGTTTTTGTGTCATTTGCCTTATTGATACTATTGTCAGGAATATTGTAACAAACTACTGCACTTGTTCCTACTCGGAAAATGTAAACAAAGTTTCTGATTAGTTTTCATGTAAAACTTACTCCTATATCATCTACAATGCATTTGCTCGATTTCGATTTTCGTAGTTATGAATTAACACCAATCACTCTAATATCTTAAACATAGCATTTTAGTACGTCTATTTGATCTTCTCAAAAAAAAAAAACTTACAGCAATAGCACCAAGCAAACGCGACATAAATCGTTTCAGAGTAGAAACCATCAAAGTTAGTGAGTATTGGTGTCAAAAGTGGATTGTTACGATAAAAACTTTGACACCAAGACTCTCCAACTTTTGATGCTGACTGTAGTTCATCATTATAAGCGAATGGGAATTTCGGGTAAATAGGCTATTATTATGTATTTCCTAAAACCGGACAATGCCCTGAAATTCTAAACGGATAGGTATGAATTAAATGTATAGGCTTTGAATTCAGGTTCGGTATAGTTATTTTATGCTAATAACTAGCAATAACTAACTAGTCTGCCCCGGCTTCGCATGGGTATTTAATGAAAATTTATTTCTTGATACGGATCCCTAACTTTTTTGCAAATATTCCATTGCCTATGTTCATCACGGAAAATTTAGGATACTAATGTCAAAAGGATTTTTGAAATCGGTCCAGTAGTTTCGGAGCCTATTCAATTCAAACAAACAAACATACAAAAAAACAATCGAATCTTTCCTCTTTAAAAATAATCTAAATATTGATCTAATGGAAGAAATAATACTTAAATATTAATAAACTAGCGGTCCGCCCCGGCTTCGCATGGGTATTTAACTAAAAATAATTTTTAGAAGAAAATTTTCATGCGGATCCCTAGTTTTTTGAAAATATTCTATAGCCTATGTTCATCAAAGAAATAGAAATAATTTATTAGAAAAAAACCTACAAAAGAGACACCTAGAAAGTTAGTATAATACTAAAGCAAAATAAAACAATACAATAAGGCAAACACAGAGAGGATACTTAAGTACGAACTATGAACTAGATGTACTATCATCATCATCACCAGCCTATAATAGTCCACTGCTGGACATAGGCCTCCCCTAATGAGCGCCATAGATGGCATCATTATTTGGGGGTTATTGCCCATAATCCCCACGCTGGGCATGCGGGTTGGGGATCGCAGTTCGGTGTAGTTGTTCTGCAGAAGGCGCTGCTGCCCGCCCCCCGCTGTGTTTCCCTTAGTCGCCTCTTACGACACCCACGGGAAGAGATGGGGTGGTGAAATTCTATGCCGGCACCACACGGCACATATACTATAAAAACACTAAAATTTTAATAAGTAGGGTAGACTGGGTACGGTTGTGCCAATTTTCATTTGATCGCTTATTTTTGTTATTATTCAAGTTAGCTGAAAGCAAGAGGGGTTATAGGGTGAAGTGGATATTTGTCTACGTATAAATACTCAAATTTTGTCCATAAGTGCAATGTTTAACTTATAGGAATCATTTATAAAAAAAAGAAAAAATGTCACAATCGTCCCCACCCCAAGGACAGTTGTGACAGTGCCTGGGGTCAAAAGTGACGGGTTAAATAATACACTTATATGTACTAATAATAACTTTATAGCAATAAATGTAGTATTTGTATCACTTACGACTTATAATACTATGACATCATCTTTTAATCTAAACAGTCTTTATATTGATGAACCAAACCTAAACTAGAAGTTTAGGTTATTTAACTCCTTAACATTTGAAGTAAACATTTATGTAAGAATAAACATCCAGCAAATACCTACAGAAAAATCAACAAAATCTTTTAAAGTTAAAATTTTCTTCAAATTTGTGTCGGTAAGATTTTTCTTTACTTGATAAGCCATTAATATTATTTCTTTTTCTTCATTTTCTTGTTTTTCACTGCTTTATAAGTATTTTAAAATTGTTGCAGGTCATACTGAGCTCTACCTAGCGCTAACCTAGCTTCAAAGTAATTGCTGCTATTTAACCACTAATGATTAAACTTTTACGAGAAAAAACACTTATGACTCTATCTATACACATAAAACAATAATCAAGTAAAGAAATCGAACAAAAAACTTACTTTTCATCGAAAAATACCAATGTGGTACTCTACACCCCGCTATGTCGCGCCTCGGATGACGCAATACTGTGGCACAGGTTCGGACAGGCACATCGCTCCTTTCTCCCTTTGCACCCGCCCCCATATTCCTTATAGTTTAGACAGTACGACGAGTGTCACGACCGTACCCTGGCACAACCGTACCCAGTCTACTTTACAATTGAAACTATTGAGCTAACTGCAAACTGTTGCGAACAAACTACAGGTAGCTCAACTGATCCATATCAATACCAGTTGGAAGTGTACCCAAGATGCTGGCTGCATTGCCACGTTGTATGGCAATGCTGATGGGCTGCGCCAGATATTGACCAGCTCTCGGGTCACAAGTCTGTTCGACAAATTTATAAAAAAAATTGTCATTTGTTGCATCGAAATGCTAGTGCATAGTTATACAAATTTCACACCTTGCTGATTTAGTTTCCTGCAATTATAATCATGTTGGTAATTAATTTGGATAGTTATGTCATAACGAGAAACCGTTAATTAATTTTGATATTGAGCCGAGCTTATAGCATGCATGAGTTCGTGATATTAATTATGATTAGCGCTTCAGTATACATAATATCCGCCGTGTGGTGCCGGCATAGAATTTCACCACCCCAACTCTTCCCGTGGGTGTCGTAAGAGGCGGCTAAGGGACACACACCGGGGGGCGGGCAGCAGCACCCTCTGCAGAACATCTCCACCGAACTGCGATCCCCAACCCGCATGCCCAGCGTGGGGATTATGGGCAATAACCCGCAAATGATGAGTAATGCATTCTATGGCGCTCATTAGGGGAGGCCTATGTCCAGCAGTGGACTATCATAGGCTGTTGATGATGATTTTGATACATAATATACATATACCAGCGACCCGTTCCGGCTTCGGGTGCAATGCTGATTATAAAAACATACGTCTTGAATCACTCTATTCAAAAAAATTGCATCAAAATCCGTTCCGTACTTTTAAAGATCTAGGTAAGCATACAGACAGACAGCGTGAAGCGACTTTATTTAATACTATGTATATAAAGAAATTGCTCATAAGGCTTTACTATAAGCATATCTGTTTGTAATGTTTTTTCTTTGTATGGTATAAAAAAGTATTTTCTATCTATCTATATTCTATCTATCTATAAACTCTAATATTTTTAAACTTACGCGATCTGAACACATTATTTATTAGTACTATTTTAACGGGTATTTATCCTGTTTATTTATTTATTTTTATTTATTATTTTTTTATTTAATTTATTTTTGATGGATCTGGGTCATCTCGTGACCACGACGGAGTGCAAACCTGTTGAAACGTCGAGAAAAAAAAGAAAAAAAACATAAATAAACGCCATAAATACCCGTTAAAATAGAAATAATAATTATACTCGAGAGCAATGCATCCGGGTCACTCAAAGAATCCAAAAAATCTCGGAAAGTAAGAATGCTAGGTTAATGCAATAAATTGTTCTCCGACGAATCAAAATGTATGCTCTACAAGCACTTATTGCATTAACCTAGCATTCTTACTTTCCGAGATTTTTTGGATTCTTTGAGTGACCCGGATTCATTGCTCTCGAGTGTATTACTACTCTATTCAAGCTATAAATCCAATAACTTTCGCTAATTAAATGTGTATTTATAGTTTACGTACAAAATTCTGTTAATTATTTATCATTTATTTTGGCTTCAGCTTTACTTTGCTAGTAATTAAATTATTAATTTGGATTGTATTAAGTCGCGTATAATTTTAATAACTAGGCACTTCATAATACGCCCGATAAAATACTTTGCAAATTTATAAAACACTCGTTAGATAGATAGATTTTACTATACACAAAGTACTGTCCCATGTGTGTACCTGTACCTAATACCTATACATATAAACATATATTGACAGGTATCTAAATCACATTAAACTCAGATTTTGATCGACAAAACAAACATGTAGACACAAGTGTTAGATAAATGTACTAGTGGTTTCTTTTTGATATCTTTTACAGTGGACTAAATATTGACAGAAAATCAGTTACACCATATTTCTTAATTCACCATTTTTAATAATAATTTATTGTAGGAAATTTATTTTTTCTAAGTGCTTATTTTGTGAGCCTAATATAATAAGTTATATTATACTAAATATAAGATTGTCGCCCCTTTCAGCGTAATTCCACACATAGACATTTGAAAGCCTTTGATCCCCTCAATTTTCAATGAGGGCTTTTCAATGCGACCTTAAAAATACTGGCTGCCATAGACTCAGATAGATGGCGCTTTGAATATCCTTCTGAAAATTGTTTCGTAGATTATTTCATGACACTTGACATTCACGCTCAACTTTTGTGCAACGCCATCTAGTGTTAAAAAAAGCGTGATTGTTTTTTTTGTAATATTGAATTGAAAACATTTGTGTTATGACGGTGTCAAAATAAAAAGCGTGATTGATTTATTTAAAGATTGCATTGAAATTATGTCATTCCAGAGACCTAATCCGTAACATGTTATAGCCATTTTCTCAAATTCAGGAAATGTCATGTTTATGTAAAATATTTAGCCGGCTTCAATTTTTGGTATGCTAACTTTTTGAACAGCATAATATGTTTTGTTCGGCTGTTAATTATATGTCAGCAATACTTGGACTGCAGCTAAATTATTTTGATCAGTGAATAAATAGCTGTGTGTAATAGTGATCAGAAAAATTAATGGTATGGTCAGAAGAATTCATTATTTGAATAACAGGATTATGTTTTCGTTATGAAGAAAAAATATTGTGTGGTAGTCTAGTCTAGGAAGTCTAGGCTTTGGGTGGCACGTTACGTGAAAACTGTCACAGTTTTATCGAGTCCGATTCAGAAATTTAAGTTGTTTTGTATAGTAATAACATTTTCATAAAATGTACCTATACTAAACAATTAACATTACAGTAAACATTTCATGTTAGGTATCTAATCCGGCTGTTACTAGTTTGCTATTGCCATACGTTACTAGAAGCTTATTATTTTTTTATGGGTTATTGTTATTATTATTTTTTAATCTTAGTTGATGTAAGTGTCCTTTCAACTAAATTCATCAGGGATAATGTAGAATTCTAATGGTGAAAGATTTTTTTAAACACGGCCCTGAGTTTCGTAGCTACTAAACAATCAAATCTTTCCTCTATAAAAATTAGAATAGGTACATTAGTATGTCTAAGGAATGTTATTTACATTTTTTCAGACGTTGTAAATCCAATAGTTGTAAAATATATACCTGACGCACTAAGGGCCTATTTTTAAATCCTACAATAAACAACAAGAAAGCTTTATTCGATAAATAATGACAATATTGTTTATACAATACAATGCTCTGCGCTAGATAACTGATGAAAATGGCGCCTAACTGAGGAATAAAGTTACTTGCTACTCTGAGGTCTTAGTTACGGTTTTATTTCCTTGATAAGTGTGACGTTTTTGGTTATGTTTGATAGTTACATTCGAACTTTTTTTTGTAAAATAACATACCTACTAGATACAGTGATTTGATGTATGTCATGTGTTTGAAGCAACTGATAAAGTTAGCAAGCTAAGTTTTGTTTTGTAACGAACGTCAAATGACATATAAATGTTTTGTTGCAATTTTTGTCAAACACGTAGAATACTTTATCTCTGCATCTAGCTTGCACATAGATGGTGGAAATAGGCTAGATTAGACCGCGGATTGCTATTCTCTAGTTCGATCGATTAAAACCTCGAAAATATTTTTTTGCCTGATAAACTAAATAGAGAGCTATTCGACGATTTAACTGAGGATTGAAAAATCGGCCCTAAGATTGCTAAAGGTGTAAATCAGAAGATTCCGAAACTCCTTCACGTACCTACATGAATAGACTTGAAGCGTGACTGGACTCGAAACGGCGTTGCTGAAAACTTTATCTGATTTCGCTTATGAATAGCGAAATAATAAAGATTCAGACGTCTGTTCAAATAGTACCTACGTGTTTTTAGAAAGGTCTTGTATTTGTTCTTGAGTGGAGACCACGACTCGGTAAATGTTGTGTAGGATGTCCTCTGGCCGGATGGTATGACTATTATTATTATTTCTGTTTTATAGGATTATTTATAGGCTTTATGGATCCAAATAAAGTTTTCTTTCTTTATACATATGTATGCAAGCGAGGTGCAGATACGTGTTAGATAAAAACAGCAACAAAACGTGTATTTGACATTCGGTGTTCATGACAAAACTAAACTTACTGTCGCTAGCAAATAGTCAATTGTTTCAAACACATCCATTAAATCACTTTATTAGGTAATAGGTAATTAATATGTCTTTTTACCAAAAACTAAACGCATGAAATTGTCAAACATAGGTAGTAGGAGGGTAGCGTCTACGGATAATTACGTAGACGCATATTATTAATAAAACTAAGTCTGAGTCTAACCGGCCTTTCATTGAACGCTCCAATAACCTTAAGCTTTACACTTATCAGGGAGGTATAATCCTATCTGTCCTTTAGATAGCAGGGTTAATCCTGGGTTAGAGGCTTTATTCGACAGTTGACCTATCTGACCATTAATAAACCAAGAATAAACTAATAGAATGTAAGTTTATATTTAGTGAAATTTCCGAATATTAATAACTTTTGTTGTTATATTGTTGTGTTTAATAGAATTATCGGTCAATCAGCATTGCAGCTTATTTTCTCTATAGCTCGATCCGCGGCTAACTCTGTCGGAAATATCGGAGCGTCGCCGTATCACAACTGTCGAACTTTC
Source organism: Eupithecia pulchellata (assembly GCA_963931895.1). Taxonomy (NCBI): domain Eukaryota; kingdom Metazoa; phylum Arthropoda; class Insecta; order Lepidoptera; family Geometridae; genus Eupithecia; species Eupithecia pulchellata. The sequence goes on along the minus strand of OZ007543.1, from coordinate 2,385,158 downwards.
TAGAACAGCTTCAACCTGAATGGGATAACAAACAGCTGACTGAGCCAGTTTAGTTTCACTGTTCAGGCTGGATGGTTGAACTTTTTACGCTATTAATTCTGTTAACGAATCCATTCTGTAGTGCGACACGAAATCTGGAACGGCTGAAAACCAAAACGCTGAAATCCACACTAAAAGCTGCAAGCAACGCTGGGTTATAGACATATTTTTGGCAGTCTTACTCAAGATCTCTATTTATTGTTGCACCATGAGCCTAAATGGTCTTCGGCTGGAACAGGACTTCCCTAATGAGAGCCATGAAACCCTGTCTTCTTGTCGCATCTAGCAGCAGCCTCTGTCTTTCGCACTTCGTCCTCCCACCTGACCGAAGGGCACCCTACACCATATACGAGTTACAGTCGCGGTCTCAAGTATTACTTTACCATTAAAAAAAGACTTAGATACACGACTATGGTGTCATGGTAAAAAAAATGGAAATAAAAGAACCTAGTATCACAAATATCTGGTATTTTTAGCTCAATATTCCTGAAAACAAATCTCAACTAATCCCCAAGCTTAGCACAGTATCGAAATGCAGTTTGCAGATCCCTAAGGCCCGATTCTGCTAAACAAGTCGCTTCTTTATGACAATGGTAACAGTATGGACATTTTGCTATTCTAGTTCCGAGGCAAGAAACGACAGAAGCACGTTCAAAGTTTCAAGGTCGAAATTATTATAGCAATCACTCCATGCCTATAGCACCTCACGCACTATTAGAGAACAAATCTAAGGATTCTAGGTGATGAATACTTTGATGACTGCGGTGTTTTTTTTTTCATGCCACCAATGTCCTAAACAAGCTTACGGTAATGTATTGATCCATTGTAAATAAATAAATTAAATTAAATACGGCAAAAATTTAAAGCGGTCACCGCAGTCACTACCCTCTAAATGTCTTATAACACCCTTTTTAAAAAACTCCAGGTTGTAGTCCCGAGGGAAAACTTTGGCAGGGAGATCATTCCACATACTGAATGTTCGCGGGAGGAAGTTCCTCATGAACTTTATTATACGAGAAGTAAAAGGTTTTAAGGGCCTTTATTCCCTATTGCCAATCACAACGCATTTCACAGATATGATAAGACAGCGGCGTGGAATCGAACAAAATCGTATTTAGAATACTTTGTGACGTCACACGGTTTGGGCAAGGAATCTCCTATTTCATAGAGAATAAAGGTCAAGGTCAAAGGTATGGAGATGGTATCTTTGTCGATGGCGTTGGCGGAATGGTTGAAGGCAACTGGCACTAAGTCAGATCCAAAGTTAAACAGTTCGATACGATTGTCATAAGCAATGCGTATGTTTAGCAGAATTGAACCCATGATTGTCTTCACTGCAGCTATAAATAGGAATTTTCGGAATTATCCTGGCTCTCTCTCAGTGAAAAATTGTTATGTGAATTGAAATCAAATATTTTCCCCGACACTTGATCCAAAATGTATTTGCTGTGTATGATTTATAAATGGTAAATTGATTTTTGTTTTCAAGTAAATGATAATTATGAATTGAGAGATCAAATTAACAAATTCCATATAATTCACATTCATCGCTAGATTTTTTGCAATAGTCTTAGTTCTTAGCATTTTATACTGATTTTTATTCGATCATTATTTTTAAGATTGTTGTTATTGCTATTTATTAACAATAATTTCATTAAACGAGACTATAAATTTTCTTCGCTTACTCGTTTGTATTCCTCTTTGATTTCTCTCTCACTTACATTATTGAAGTTTTCATACGGATACCATTTTTTTTGAAAATATTCAACAGCGTATAATAAAATATTATTATATTATTATTATTATTTCATATAATATTCCTCAGATTTAATGTAGGATCCTAATGGTGAAAAAATATCTCAAATCGGTATTAGTAATTTAAAACTTCATGTATAAGGGTGACATAATTATTTAAAACCCTGTTTAAAAAAAAATCGGTATTAGTTTCTGAGCCTATTCAAAACAAACAAACAATCAAATCTTTCCTCTTTATAATATTATATTATTATTATAGTATGGATATTTTTTAGCAAAGCTCTAGATTCAGACAAATCTCTGCTTTGATATTAAGAAGGGTGATTCAGAATTTAGTTGAAACGAACGCTAGAAAGCTTTTATCCAAATTGTTAGCCATTTGCAGTAAGGATAGGCGTGGCGAAAGTAATTAAATGTGTATAGATATGTTTCTTACATTATTGTGTTGAAATGTTTTTAAACTTACGCGATCTGAACACATAATGATTATAAATTAACGGAAAAAACGCGATAAATACCCGTTAACTAATAATCATCATTATTGTGTTTATCTTGATTATATAAAAAAAATTTTGCTACCCATGGGTTTTGACATGGATCAGTTGAGGTACCTGTAGATTGTTAGAAGTCAAAAGTCTGCAGGTAGGTCAATTGTCAGTAATTCTTATTGACTTGTTTCATTGGAACACAAAAAAAGATTTATGAAATAGATGAATATTGATGTTTATTAATGAGTTAAGAAAAATGTTATAAGTAATTCATAGCACCATAGGTTTGTCACAGTTTATGCTAGAAAAACGTACTTTATACGTCACTAGCTTCTGCCTGTGGCTTCGCACGCTCTTTTACTATAAAGATAAGCCCATCTCATTTGGTTCTTAGCAGTAACCCTAACAAATCTAATTGAGATGTTATTCCGGGGACTAACGAAGATTAATTCACCTGTTTAGGCGTGAAAAGGTAACAGACAGACAGAAGGAGCTACTTTCGAATGTAGAAATTTCAAGAATAAAAATAAGAATTTTCAAAATTTCTTTATACCCAAGTCGATCCATTCGGGCCCCTTTCGGCTTAGTACAAATGTTGAACTATACTTTAACTGAGTTGAGGATATTAAGTGCTACATAAAAGTGCTTTGAAAATCTGTCGTTTTCAAAAGACTTTCGTGTAACTCTTACGCTTTGGGTAAAAACAGCACGAGTTTCAGTTCCAAAAATACATCATTAATGCCATGGGTTAACTGGGATTCCGTTTATTTGATAGTTGGATGGTTGTTGTGCAATTCTGATCCTTATTACTTTGAGAAAAGGGGCTGGTGGTTTCATGTATGTTGGATTTTGTAAAGATAATAAAAGAGAGGTTTACTTGAACGTCTTGTGTGAATCGTGTAGCAATTATGAAGTGAAATTAAATGATAAAGAAAAATCAAAAAAGCATTTAAAAAAATAAACATCCTGTGTTTAGAAAAGTATTTTATATTAAATTGTCCATCCCATCTTTCTTTCCGAAGAAAGGACCTTTCTTTGCAAGTTGCGAATTTTTTAGTTTGAATGAGAAGCGCTACCTAACGGTTCTAGTTGAAAATCATGTATACCATAATACTTTTAGTAACCAGGGTTAGTTTGATTTAACCCTCTGCGGGTAAAAATAAAAAAAAAAATATCAAGTTTAATTCCTAACTCTTGGTGGTTCAACTCGAATATAATTCAGAAGTATTATCTAACTCTCAGTTAAAATACAAACTAAGTACCTCTCAATATTCTTCGGCTTTTGTTTGATATGGCAAATGTGTCTGGGTCACCACATTTATTTATTAGAAATTTTATAGTCACGAAGAATTGTATAAATAAACATTATACAAAAACTTTTTCAAAACCAGGTGAGCCTCGATACCCCACGGACCTAGGGTCTCTAAATCATGGGATCAAATGCGTGAACTTTGTCGAGACCTCCATATTTGCGTCTCTTCAGATCTTCGCCAAATCTGCCGCCGCACTTTGTCGAGACCTCCATATTTGCGTCTCTTCAGATCTTCGCCAAATCTGCCGCCGCACCAACCCTCACGGATTTCCTCGGAAGATGGGAAGGTGCAAGACAAGATAAATATAAAGTTAAGATAAGATAATATAATTTTGTAATGTTCTATTATGAACAATAAAGTGTTCATTAATTCACATTATTGAAAGAAAAAAGTTATAGAAGTCTGCAATCTAAAAATTGAGGACCTCTGTGGCGCGGTGGGCGAAGGTCCGCCTGCGACGCAGGAGGTGGCGGGTTCGATTCCCGCCTCGGGACAAACATTTGTACGATCTGCTCATACAATATTTGTATGATCTTGTTCAGGGGTTCTGGTTGTTTTCTATGTATAATAAAAAATATCTATCTATTTAATAATATTGTACTACGTATATCGTATATAGTCATCTAGTACCCATAACACAAGCTCTGCTTAGCTTGGGGCTAGATGACGCTGTGTGAATTGTCCAGCATTATTTTATAAAATGTTATTGCCCTGTTTCAATCGACTAATTTAGGTACGTACATTTCCGGATCTCTGTAGCCATTGTCCACTTACCCTACAAATACAAACTATACAACGAGAACAAACGAGCTATGATTAAAGGGATCTAAATGATCGAGCGCACTGCACAATGAGCTATTGTCTCATCTTTGATAACTGCGGTTAGTGCACCTGGGTAGTACGGCTAGAAAGGGTGCGACTGAACTTAAAACGTAGAAAACAATGAAGATATAATTATTAGTACCATTTTAACGGGTATTTATCGCGTTTATTCAACAATTTTTTTTTTATTAATCGTGAAGACGGTTTCGGACTCTCTGTCTCGTGGAATCCAGAGTTAGCTAAGTGTACTCGTCGTAGAGCGGTTTCTCAGCGCGTCGCGGACGCTGTTAGTGTAGTGTGTCGTCAGAGTGTGTAGGTGGACATGCGTAGTATCAAAAAACATGTGAGGGTAGTTTCAAATGACGCTGCCCGCGCTTCGCTGGGACGGTAGCTCCAGTACTCCAGTCATCTCGTGACCACGATAGAGTGTAAACCTGTTGAAACGTCGTGAAAATTAGTAAATAAACGTGATAAATACCCGTTAAAATATTACTAATACTAAAACTGAAACAATGTGTCTTCTAAGTAATTTTTTTATGTGATGAGATTTATGTAAAATTGGTTTGTGTAGTTTTTGTCGCACCCCCATCAACCGTACAACCCCTTAACAGTCCGCTAAGGGGGTTGAATGAATGAAGGTAAGAGCTATATTGTGTAAGGGATGAAAACTTGGGCGCGGAGAACAAATGACCATTGTTTTACATCCCTCTTGGTTTGTGGACGGTTTGTGGGTGTTGCTGTTTTAGTAGGGATTTGGGTTTTTGGTAATGTTACTGAAAATAACAACTAAATACAAAATACTACTAGAATACATTAGTAATTTAAATTGGAACTTGCTATATATAACACCCTCTTACAAATCGATTTTATAAGTTTTATAATGTAAGTAACATAATTTGAAGTTGGTAAATAAATTAATTTGAAAAAAAAAATAATCAATCTGCGGCCTATTCTGACAAGGAAACTCGCCTTTCTGAACCAAATCTTATGTCGTTTGAATAAGATTCAATCAAAAACTTTTTACGAGTATGGGCACTGATTCTTGAATTTTTCGCGACAGTTTGGCAGGTGATTATGAAATTAGATTTTTCATAAAAGATCAAATCTATTCATGAAACTCAGTCTAAAATAGTAGCTATGGTAATTAAAAAAGAAGTTAAAGGATATTTTTCTTCCCTGAATATGATATCTTAGATCTTCTTGTTAAATTTACTAATAATCATAAAATAAACTCTTTAATAAATTAATTAACTTTCAGGACTTCATCTCCTCTTTCACGTAAACTTACAAAACCAGAGCAGGTGAGTGATAAGGTCGGGAATTTCCTGGAACAACGGGTTATAGCAATTTATTACCAAAGACTGATAATTTTCAACTTTGTTTTTACCCTTTTGTGTGTACCTACTTTATGACATATCAATTATTTTGCCATTTAACTATAAAAGAATAGATAAAGATAATTTATTTGCAGAAACATGTAGGTAGGTATAAGATTTTACAAACAGAATTTACATATACATGTGTAGATATAATTGTGAATTTATAAATTACAAAATCTGTATCTATTTCCATAATGTATATTTTCCAGAAAAGCTTACGAAGTTCATTAAATAGTTTTAAGATAATTGGTGTGTAGTACCTACGTACTTTGAGCTAAAAACCATTAGTGGTCTAATAGATTGACTCTAACTACGTGGGCTCAATTGCAAAATATTGGACCCATTTCTAACCTAAAACCTATTGCAATATAATATAATTCTCATAGCAGAGCAAATGCCTTCCTCAAATCCCCATTCCCGGAACGAGAACTTTGAAGAAGGCCTTTCTTTAAAAAGGCCCCCATTTTACCTGCTAGTGTTGTGCTGGATATGTGGCATTTTAAGTCGAATTTTAGCAATTCCGCAAAATGACTGAACTTTAACATATAGCTGCAACACATTTAACAAGCACCGCTAAGTACGACTCTGTTTATTACTACGTCGCTTTTAAACATAACGGAACGTAAAACTAAAATACCAATTTACTAAGTTGTAAGAAGTTTTACGGTTACCGTTGTAAGTATTCTGTAGGTTAGGTACCTAAACAAGTATTCTGTGTAGGTACCTACTTCTATGTACATAATGTATTCCATGATTCGGTGCTCTTTCTATGTAATCATCACCAGCCTATAATAGTCCACTGCTGGACATATGCCTCCCTTAATGAGCGCCATAGATGGCATCATTATTTGGGGGTTATTGCCCATAATCCCCACGCTGGGCATGCGGGTTGGGGATCGGATCGGAATTCTATGTAATGTATTCTATGAAGTATATCAGTCATCTAGTACCCATAGCACATGAACAGCTATCTGCTGCAGATAGTACAAACATTTGTCCCGGGCGGGAATCGAACCCACCAACCTTCTGCGTCGCAGGCGGACCTTCGCTCGCGCCACAGTGGTCATCCTTTTTAGTAATAAACACTATCTATCTAGAATACACCTACAGTTAGGTACACAAATCTATCTAGATTATATACATTAGGTATATAAATAGCAAGAGCTCGCTGGATGGATTCAGAACAGCCCCCGGAGGAAATACAGAGATGTATTAAGTGACAAGTAGACGGGCGTTTAGATTGTTACTAGGTTCTGCTTTCATATCTGCTTGGTTGCTTTATTTATAGCTTTACAAACGCATTCTTGAAGATTCAGACGGATATAGGTAAAATCTTTATTAATAAAGATAATTTAAATCAAATAACCAAATTAGAACAAGTATTTACAGTTAAAAACATTGCGATAGCTGAAAAAACCAAGACTCAAACAATTTTTAGACATAATATAATAATAAATCATAATAAATCACGTCGCAGAATCGTAGATGAAAAAGTTATGCCGATGCTGCATGCGTGCAATTTGGACGGAGAGAAATTAGAATCTAGAGAGATTAGTGAGTAGGTACCTACCTACTGAGTTTTTTGTCTTTCGCTAAGTATAAAACTTAGATTTCCAAAAACTATTTTGAAATGTCAAAATCTATACTTGATTTGACTTCTTCAATATGGCAATATACGAGTACGTCTGATTTGCCAACAAAGTCTATACTTTTATACTTTTATTTGATATGATAGAATCGTATAATCGTATAATAGTTTCGTTGTAAGATTTATTTATAAGTAGATAGATAGATAGATAGATAATTCTTTATTACATAACCTTACAAAAAGAGTACAATGGATACTAAAACTTAACTTAAACTATGGCTATGGAATTGGCGGCCTTATCGCTTATAGCGATTTCTTCCAGGCGACCAAGGGGAAAGGAGAACATAAGGTGGCGGTGCTTAAGCTAACCTGAATATTAAATACTAACCTAAACTAAATTATACTAATACACAAATAATAAAATTAATAAACTAATACATAAAAAGAAAAACTAAATTATTGTGATATTTACGGACCTAATCTGATGTGAGACCTAAATAGTGATTGTACACTTTCCTTTTGAAAGTGTGCTGTGATGTAGCCATTTTTATATCAACTGGTAGTTCGTTCCACAGCCTGACAGCTTGTGCCGTGAATGAATCGCTGTAAAAGGAGGTTCGCTGAACTGGAGCCACCAGAAGCAGGGTGTCAGATGACCGGAGAGAGAGACCATGGGAAGAGTGGAGAAACTGAAACCTCTCTTTGAGATACGAAGGGGAGAAGGGATTGAACAGTATAGAGAAAAGGATAGAAAGGATATGAAGGTTGCGGCGCTTTCGAATGGGAAGCCATTTGAGCTTGGCTCGGTAGGTAGACACATGGTCATACTTACGGAGACCAAATATAAATCTTATGCACACGTTTTGGTGGCGCATAAGTAAACCTTGTGGAGAGAAAATAAATGATTATTATTATATTATTATTATTATTAATGGTTTCATCCTTCATACTTATAACATAACATGTGTTCTGTACATAATTTCCAAAATACCTAAGTTTCACAGACATTTAGACAGTAATTTTGTTTTACGTGTTAGTCTAAATAAAGCGATTTATTGGGACGAATTTGACGTTGCCTGGTTTTTCAGAATTCGTATCCCATTGGGATCATCATCATCATCATCATCACCAGCCTTTAATAGTCCACTGCTGGACAAAGGCCTCCTCTAATCCCATTGGGATAATCCCTATTAACTCTCAACTCACTTAAAATAACAAAAAAGGGCGAAGCTGCATCTCAGTTTCATAAAAAATTATACGAACAAAGTTGGAAGTCGATTAATTATAAAAATGTAACTGCAAATGCGAGTTCGTGTTAACTTAAATAAGTAATTCATGAATTTATTAGTAGTTTCTGAAGTTAAATTGAGTTTTCGTGTCTGTGGAGCCCTACTTCGAACCGCAGAGCGCCACAGCTTAGTGTAGAGAATTCTCTTTATTTTAGGTTAAAAACAAGTACGACAAGTGCGAGTGTAACTCGCGCGCCGAGGGTTTTGAACTTTTGTCGTTTAGGTAGGTACGTATATTTTTGATTTTTGATTTTGATTTTGATATTGACGACCTGTTAGCGCGGTGGGCTTACAACGCAGGAGGTTGCGGTTTGATTCCCGCCTCGGGACTAATATTTGTAAGATCTGCAGATTATTTGTTCGTGTTCTAGTCCTTTTCTACGTACACAAAAATGAATCATCTAATGTGATACTTATATATACTTTATTGAGTATAACAGATATCGTAGTAGTACGAATTACACAAGCTTGCTTAGCTTGTCGCTAAATGATGTTGTGTGGATTATCCAGGATACATTACTCTTCTCATATTTTTTAGGAGCACGGTGGAATTCATGAATTCAATAATCTTATTATCTAAATATTCTTCGAGCGCAGTGGAATACATTGGGTATGGACTTTAAAATTTTGAGAACAACGGTTTTGTGGCGCTGTGGAACCCTACTATTACAGTTACTACAGAGATTAGTGGGTTGGTACCTACAATTATTTTTCGACTTTTTTCTACGTATTTCACTAAGTATGAAACTTAGACGATTTTTAAAACCTGTTTTGAATTGTCGAAATCCATACCTTTGATTTGATATTGCTCTCAATGAAATAGCCCCCATTGTATGAAAATTCGTTTTTTGACCATATTTCGAAAAGTATTGTTTTTACAGACTTCTCTATATTTTTCCTGTAAAATATAGACCTATATCTACAAACGCTTAGTACATTTTATATAGATCACTCTGCTATCTTCGGAGATAGAGGGGGGGGAACGGTCAAATTTTCGACCTTTTTCAAAATATTTCAAAAAGTATAAAACCTATCGAAATTTCAAAAACTGCATTAAAATGTACAAACTGATACCTTTCATTTGATACCCAACTCGGTGGGGTAGTCACCCCTTTAGAAATTTTTCCCGCCCTTTTTTGACCATATTTCAAAAAGTATTATTTTTACAGATTTCTCTATATTTTTCCTGTAAAATATAGATCAATACCTACAAAAACTTGGTACATATCAAATCGATCGTTCTGCAATCTTCGGAGATAGAGGGGGGGTACCGGTCAATTTTTCGACCTTTTTCAAAATATATCAAAAAGTATAAAATCTATCGAAATTTCAAAAACTGCATTGGAATGTACAAACCAATACCTTTCATTTGATACCCAACTCGGGGGGGTAGTCACCCCTTTAGAAACTTTTCCTGCCCTTTTTTGACCATATTTCAAAAAGTATTATTTTTACAGACTTCTCTATATTTTTCCTATAAAATATAGATCAATACCTACAAACACTTGGTACATATCACGTCGATCGCTCTGCAATCTTCGGAGATAAGGGGGGGGGAACGGTCATTTTTTTGACCATTTTCAAAATATTTTAAAAAGTATGAAATCTACCGAAATTTCAAAAACTATTTTGAAATCTACAAACAAGTACCTTTCATTTGATACCACTTTCGACTTTGTACGTTCCATTTAAAATTTCGATTTCAAAATTTGTATGGAAAATCTTCATTTTGATTTTTCATTTATTTTAATTTATTTTTCTATAAATATGTGCGGGTGCACAAAATGTATTATTATTTCAAATTTCAAGTCAATAGCTGCAGTAGTTTCTGAGATATTAAGGATTCAAAACACAAAACAGACCCAAAGCGATTTCATAAGGGTTTTGCAACCGATGGCAAAACCCTAAAAATAGGAAAACTCTAAGAGGGTCAATCTTTCGAAAGTATGCGGTTGTTTTAAAGCTCCGCCAATGAATTTCCCAGACAAACGTAGTACCAAAATGAATACTAATTTGAGAAAAAAATAGGAAAACTCTAAGAGGGTCAATCTTTTGAAAGTATGCGGTTGTTTTAAAGCTCCGCCAATGAATTTCCCAGACAAACGTAGTACCAAAATGAATACTAATTTGAGAATATTTACACCATCATCGTTTGCTATTATTTGTATTAGAATATAATATTTAGGTTCCTTCCACAAGCTTTTTTGAAAATAATTATCTACATAAATACTAAGAAACCTTCTTACAAATAAAAATGCGATTAGATTTAATTTAAAGTCATTTATAACGGGATATTTACCATGACTTTAGTGTTAACAACCATGATAGTTTCAAAAGATTTAATTTAATTTCAGAAAAGTATTTAGAAAAAAAAGACTGTGGCGGGAACCTAGATAAATACTATTTTTTACGACCACAACCTATGTATCGATCTGTAATTAACCTAAAAATCCTGTTCTCATGTAAGTGACATAATTTGTCTTTTCGAGAATACACAAATAATCAAAATAAAATGAATTATTGTTGTAAATTTGAATGATTACAAAACATGAATGCATACAAACATAGGTAAATGAATCAATATTTAATAACAGTCAATTCCGATTGCAGAATTCACTCACATTTCAATTTAAATTAACGAGATGTACGAAATCAAAAACGAATTTATCATGTCGATCTCAAGATTGAAAATGTAATATGTTCCGACTGCTTATTCAGATATAAGGCTTAGTGCACATGAAGGGCGTACTACCACTACTTACATTTGTTACCTATAGTGTTAGATTCGCCTAAAAACAGCAGAAATATTTCAACTTTTAACTTACTTGGTCTGCGTATTTATTAGAAGCGGGCTTTTTTTGAAATACATCGAGTATTTCAAAAAAGCCCGCTTCTAATCGAATGCGGGTGGTTTGTCATTCATTCGGAGCGCGACCAGCGCGAGACGCCTACGTGTCATCATCACCAGCCTATAATAGTCCACAGGTGGACATAGGCCTCCCCTAATGAGCGCCATAAATGGCATTATCATTCGGGGGTTGTTGCTCATAATCTCCACGCTGGGCATGCGGGTTGGGGATCGCATTTTGGTCAAGTTGTTCTGAAAACGGCGCTGCTACCCGCCCCTAATGTGTCACCACAACAGTATAAAACAAAGTCGCTTCCTCCTGTCTGTCCCTATGTATGCTTAGATCTTTAAAACAATGCAACTGATTTTGATGCGGTTTTTAATATAATGAGTAATTCAAGATGAAGGGAGGTTTGCTAGTATCATTATTAATTTAAGCGGGTCAACAAGTAACCTTGTTTGTGTTGGAGGAACACCAATATTTCTTAGTTAACTAAATAATATTTATAAATAATTCGTCAAAGTCAGACCGAGTTTTTATAGTGAAATGTCATATTATTTTTAATGAATAATGTTTAAGCACACCATTGGGTGTCTGTGCAATAAGTAAACAATATAATTCACACAGAATAGTTAACGTTGAACTAAATAGACCATGTTTTTTGTTGTTGTGTACGAGATAAATATAATGAAATTTAATCTAAACGAATGTTATATTCAACGAAATATCCCCATTTCCTTAGTTGGTTTTTTGTTATTTGTTAATGATATACCTACTACGATATTTTTATCAAAACAAAAAAATTCTCAATTATTAGTAGCAAGCTAAAAAGCTAGCAAAAATGATATGCCTTTGGCGGAGCGTCCAATAGGCGAAACAAATCAAGAAATGCGATAAAAATTGATATAAGATACAAAATATACAAAAATTATATAATAATACAAAAATTGACACAAAATATTGAAAATACAGCTCCAGTGTGTAACCACCCTTATGCTGGCAGACGTTCATAATTCGAGCATGAGTTAAATCTCATCTCAAGCAAATCAAATATTTAGCTACCTCGCATCAGCCAAGTGTAAACACCCCTTTATTGTGGCTCTCTTGGAATCAGTGGTGTAGGTGCGGTTTTACTAAAAATTATTGAATTAAATAAACTTATTCATTATGAATGTGGCGGGTTAACTACGAACCTATTTTGTGTTATTATATATAGTTATTATATATAGTTATTTAGGGTTTTGCCATCGGTTGCAAAACCCTTATGAAATCGCTTTGGGTCTGTTTTGTGTTTTAAATCCTTAATATCTCGGAAACTACTGCAGCTATTGACTTGAAATTTGAAATAATAATACCTTTTGTGCACCCGCACATATTTATAGAAAAATAAATGAAAAATCAAAATGAAGATTTTCCATACAAATTTTGAAATCGAAATTTTAAATGGAACGTACAAAGTCAAAAGTGGTATCAAATGAAAGGTACACGTTTGTATGATGAGGATGTTTGCAGAGCGATTGACGTGATATGTACCAAGTGTTTGTAGATATGGATTTATATTTTACAGGAAAAATATAGAGAAGTCTGTAAAAATAACAGTTTTTGAAATATGGTCAAAAAAGGGCGGGAAAAAATTCTGAAGGGCTACCCCACCGAGTTGGGTATCAAATGAAAGGTACATTCCAATACAGTTTTTGAAATTTCGACAGATTTTACAGTTTTTAATATATTTTGAAAATGGTCGAAAAATTGACCGGTACCCCCCCCCCCCCCCTATCTCCGAAGATTGCAGAGCGATCGATGTGATATGTACCAAGTGTTTGTAGATATCGATCTATATTTTATAGGAAAAATATAGAGAAGTCTGTAAATATAATACTTTTTGAAATATGGTCAAAAAACTAATTTTCATACACTGAGATGGGGCTATTTCATTGAGAGTAATATCAAATCAAAGGTATGGATTTCCACAATTCAAAACAGGTTTTGAAAATCGTCTAAGTTTCATACTTAGTGAAATAGGTTGAAAAAAGCCGAAAAAAAATTTAAGGTACCAACCCACTTACCTACCCACTAATCTCTGTAGTAACTGTAATAGGAGCGCACCAAAACCGTTGGTTCTCAAAATTTTTGAGAAGAGATAGGTATGTATCCTAGATAATCCACACAGTATCATTTACCCACAAGCTAAGCAAAGCTTGTGTTATTGGTATTACTACGATAGCTGTTATACTTAATAAAGTATAAGTATCACATTAGATGATTTATTTTTGTTTACTGAAAAGGACTAGAACACCCGAACAAATAATCTGAAGATCCTACAAATATTAGTCCCGACGCAGGAATCAAACCTCCACCCCCTGCGTTGTAAGCCCACCGCGCCAAGAGGTTGTCATATTGTCATGTTGTCATGTTGTCACCTACCTAAACGACAAAAGTTAAAAACCCTCGGCGCGCGAGTTACACTCGCACTTGTCGTACTTGTTTATAGTGAAATAATTTAAACTACTTTCGTCAGATATTCAAACCTCTTTCTGGATTAATTATCCTATAGTCTAATGGTCAAAGATTATTTAAAATCGGTCTAGTAATTTCGCACCCCATCCAATACATTCATAAACACCAAATTCTTTTCTCTTTCTAATATTTATAGTAAATGAAGCCCATTGATTGCAAATGACGTAAAGCACGTCAATAATGATGATGTGCCAGTTACCGTCAAACTCGCCTATCGTTATAATGAATCCCAGTGCGAATGGTAAGCTTTAAGCTTGTTACGGCTGAAGGGGAATGAGGGAAATCCAATTCTGTGTAATTTTTACTTGTTCCTTTTGGTTAGAAACAGAATTATCTTTTTAATCGCAAATTAGAAATTTCGCTTTTTTTATTGTCGCTCAATTTTGATGTATAATCATGTAATTAATGTTTAATAGTCAATGGTAATAAAGGAATCTTACACGTCACTTTTAGTACGTCTTAAATATAATATTATATTGTATTGTATTGTATTGTATTGTATTGTATTATATTATATTATATTATAATATAATTATAATATAATATTTAACCACCTCTGTGGTGCGGCTGGCCAAGACACGCCTGCGAGGCAGAAGGTTGCGGGTTAGATGCCCGCCTCGGGACAAATATTTGTACGATGTGCAGATATTTGTTGAGGGAGTTCTGGTTGTTTTCTATTTATAATAAAAAACTTATCTGTGTAATATATTATATTTAATTATTTACATTATATAAGTCATCTAGTACCCATAACACAAGCTCTGCTTAGTTTAGATGATGCTGTGTGAATTGTCCAGCTATTTTATTATTATTATGTATTTAAAGTTTATTACATTTACTTTCTAACATAGGTAACATTCATTTACGTTATTCGTTTTAGTCAGCAAAAATGTCTGTCTACGTCGTAGCTGCGTAGCACTGCCTACGTCGTAGCTTCGTAGCATAATACGACCTTGCAAAGCTACGACGTAGCATTGCTACATCACATTGACATAAACATTTATTTATTGCTTGTCACACAGTACGAAAAATAATATGTATAATGGCATTTTGTACGATATATGTATAACGCAAAAAATAAAAAGAAATAACATGAACATTTAACTTATAAGTTATAATATGAGGAAATAAAAAGAAAAGAGATAACATAAACACTAACTTATAATACAAAGAAAACAATGGCGATAGGCTTAGGTCTACCCGCGATGCAGGTGGATGTATTCGAATCCCACCTCAGGACAAAAGTTTGTAATTTACAGTACAAACTTTTGTCAATTTACAATATACAGATATTTATATATTTTATATATTATAAAATATCTATCTATTTAATAATATTGTATTATGTATATCAGTCATCTAGTACCCATAACACAAGCTCTGCTTAGCTTGGGGCTAGATGATGCTGTGTGGATTGTCCAGCATTATTATTATTATTTGGGTCTTTAGTCGTTTCGCACCACAAGCGATTCGAACCGCGGTGCAAATCGGCCAAGCATTCCTTTTGAATGGGTTCTATCGCACCGCGGTGTGAATAAACCAAACCTTTGATATGATTTGCCACGGTGTTCTGGTAGTTTTAAATGTTTTATAAAAAATATCTATCTCTGTAATTGTATTTAGTATTTCAGTCATGTAGTAATAATAACACAAACTCTGCTTAGCTTGGAGATAGATAATTATGTGTGGATTATCTAACATGATCGCCGTGTGTTGCCGGCATAGAATTTCACCACCCCAACTCTTCCCGTGGGTGTCGTAAGAGGCGACTAAGGGAAACACAGCAGGGGGCGGGCAGCAGCGCCTTCTGCAGAACAACTACACCGAACTGCGATCCCCAACCCGCATGCCCAGCGTGGGGGTTATGGGCAATAACCCCCAAATAATGATGCCATCTATGGCGCTCATTAGGGGAGGCCTATGTCCAGCAGTGGACTATTATAGGCTGGTGATGATGATGATGATGATGATCTAACATGATTGTTAATTTATTAAGTTATTAAGATTTTTAAACGTAAAGGTGAATCGGAGAGTTATTTCCTATTACTGAATAAGCTGAAGAAAGTAAAGTTTGCATACAGAGTCAGAATGTTTTTTTAAAACCAATTTACATTTTCGCAGATTTTAAAATTGTATTAAAATGATAAGTAAAAAAAAAACAAAACAAATAAATTTAATACAAATCATAAGTGGGACATAGTCTGTTCACAGAATAAAACTTCTGCTCAACAAGCCAACGTTTCAGTCTTATTTTGAAACAAGATAGACTAACGTCAGATATAACAGTCTGGTAGTTTGTTGTAGATGATGCTATCAGATGCGTCTACTTTAAGTTTTTTGTATTTGATAATGTCATAGCTTCTGAATGATCAAACTATTTTGTTCTGATCTAGATCTTGGGAAGAAAGTGATAGTATTTACTAGCGGTTCGCCCCGGCTTCGCACGGGTACACGGGGTTTAACAGAAGTGTAAAAAGGTTAAATTCCTAACTTTTAGAAAATATTCTATAGCCTATGTTCATCAGAGACAATGTAAAATTCTACTCCTGAAACTTTTCAAATCAGTCCAGTAGTTTCGAAAACTACTCAATTCAAACAAATAATCAAATCTTCCCTCTGTATATTAAGTGTAGATTGATCACCGACATGTGTACACTAAAACTAGCATAGAGATACTATTAGAAATCATTTAAAGTGTTTTGAAGACAGGATTCAAACTATAAATAATATGAGCAAACATATGAATTTTATTTAGAAACTTATATTTTTATAAGGGTTTTTAATCAAAACCTGACTACGTCGTCAGCCCGTTAGAGTAACATTGCATAAAATGGACTTTAGAAAATCACTGCATAGTATAAAACAAATTCGCTTTCCCCTGTCTGTCCTGTATGACCCTATGTATGCTTAAAACTTTAAATTTACGCAACGGATTTTGATGCGATTTTTTTTATAGGTACAGGGATTCAAAAGAAAGGTTTCTGTATCAGCATTGCACCCGTGCGAAGTCGTAGCCAGTTGCAAATTAAATAATATTTCAAAAATTTACGATTTCGACGGGGCCTGAACCAGAGACCTTCCCTTCCCTCATTACGGAATGCGCTCACCGCTACGCTGTGAATTCAAGTAACCGACTAGTCAAAAATGCGAGGGCTTACGCACTATAGTAACAATAATCTTAAAATGGAGTTCTTCCTTAAAATTCATGGAACGCCAAAGGAAAAATCTGGCAATAATATAAGAAATCTCACCAAGACATCACCTGTTATTCATATTATATTCATTACAAACTTGCCACCCAACTTAAATTGACTTCTCTTGTACAAGACGACACCACCTATTTTCGCCTGCGCAACATTCTTGCTTAGCTATTATGACTCTTAATGCCTATACAATATGATTTATAAGATAAATGTTTGTTGGAGTTGAAGCTCTTATTTCAAGTTTGTTTAAAGTTATGATCAGTAATAATGATAAATATTCGATAGGCGATGATGGAATCGAATATTGGAGATAATGATATTTGAGTAGACTTAATTAAAATTGCTAAACTGTTAGCAATTAAATAAGCAAATTAGAACTAGTACTTATAATTGAAGCAATTGTGCTGCAAACTGCAGACTATTGCAAACAAACTACAGGCAGCTTAACTGATCCATATCAATACCAGTTGGAAGTGTACCCAGCTGGCTGCATTGCCACGTTGTATGGCAATGCTGATGCACTGCGCCGGATACTGACCAGCTCTCGGGTCACACGTCGGTTCGACCAGACGCTCAGATAATTATTTGAAAACCCGGAGAGCCTCGGGACCCCACGGACCTAGGGTCTCCAAGGCGAGCATATTCGCAGGTACTGTCGAGGCCTGCATTATTTGCGCCTCTTGAGATTCCCTATGAAAACATAAATAAAGTAAACCAACGTGTGTAAAAATCTATAATTCTTGAATTTTTGGTAAATACCCTTGTAAAGCCGGGTGGACTGCTAAGACCTTAACATTTGTATATTTAGCTACCACCTACATTTAGTTTGAACATCGATTACCTATAAATTTAGTAACGTCACCAGTAAATATAATTTCCCAGAAAATCTCGATCAATACCCTCCAATAATATCCAATTTACGTACAAATCATTCCCTTTGGCAGCTTCGGACCTTTGTTACCAATTTGAGGCAATAATTTTGAATATAAATCTAAAAGCCGTTATAAAATGTCCCTAAACTCGTAACTCAATAGCGTGGCCTAAATATGGGGCAGTGCACGTGTTTACGAGTGTAGGGGTCAGATTTTTGTTATACAAGTGGTTCTGTTGATTACAAATTCTTTCTGACTTTGGCTATTAACACGTTCACTGCTGTTGTTAAAGTTTTTAAACGTAAACTTACGAAATCTTATTATAAGAATACTAGCGGTTCGCCCCCGATTCGCACGGGTATTTGACAGATTTTAAAATGTTTTTACACACATTTACACGTTGAGTTACATAACTGAAGTTTTCATACAGATCCCTAACTTAAAAAAAAATATTCTATAGACATGTTTATCATTCTAATGGGGAAGAATTTAAACAACGGACAAACAATCAAATCTTTTCTCTTTATAATATTACCTAGTACCTATAGATTAAGAATTCAAATTTTCAACGAATTCAGGCTAAATTCGTTCTGGAACCATTTACTCGATTTGCTCTCTAATAAATATTTAATCTGTGGAAATAATCTTTTCTCCATGTTAGCAGAAAACCCGCAGCTGTAGTAATTTTATTTTCATTTTCTATTTTCAGTTAATAAGTTTACACATTAGTATATTTATTTTCTCTTGCTAAAGATAATTCTTAAAAATATGGCTAAATTTGATTTATAGCTAGTTATCTTGTTTTGCAAGATATTGGTAACTGTGAGAAGTTCATAAAACCTGTGGTAAATAAATGTGAAGTTCCTCACGAAAATAAATGAATAATAGTTAACCTCTCCAAAAATGGGGGTTTAACGAGATAGCGGTGTCTAAGGGTTAAAAATCAATGTTAATAAAAGTCTAATATCTATTTAATAACTATTAATTATTTTTTTTTGTTTTCAATATTTTTAAACTTACGCGACCCGAAAACTTAATTATTAGTACTATTTTAACGGGTATTTATCTCGTTTATTTACCTATTATATTTTTTTAATTTTTTTATTAGAAGGCCGACACATTATATTTTTTCACACTTTCGTGGTCACTGGATGACTAATTATTTTGCTTTTTACGTTCAGTTATACAAAATTAAATTACAAGTATAATGTTGTTGCACTAAGTACTACCTACTTGTATTATGTTTCTTTAATTATTGTATGTGTTTAGGAACAACATAATTATCATTATTTTGTATGACCTGCAAGGACTGTATAAGCGTAAGAGATTATTTGTAAACATTAGATTATAAATAACTGTTGGTCTTTAAATAAATAAATAAATAAAATCGGGGTTTAACAAGATAGCGGTGTCTAAGGGTTAAAAACTCAATGTTAATAAATCGGCTTCTGGGACATAGTTACAAAGGCCTTTGTTTAAACTTTCCAAAACTGTTTCTGGTCGGAAAGCCTCTGACTACTTAAGAATCAAAAGAAAATTATAAAGACAGTTGCAGTATACTAGTTTAAGACGTTTTCTTAGTCAAGTTTTAGCTTTCAACTATATACATATTTTTTTTAACATTTAATTACAAACAAAATTACAATTAAATAACCAAAGTAAAACTAGTATTATTAATTGAAACAATTGAGTTAACTGCAGACTGTTGCAAGCATTTATTTTTAAAGGTGTACATAATATTTCGAAATAATTGTATTGTATAACCCAAAAAAAAACAAAAGTTTAAGTTTTGCCGTTTTATGGTTACGTGAAGGATAGGCCAACGACCTGTATTGCCAAGCTGGCAACAACGAGCTATACGAGTATACCAATTAAATTCCATTGTATCGAATTGTTGTATCGATATTGCCATTTTCGTGAAATCGCGCCCAATATTTCCCCGCTAAGCTCATCAACCAATCGGCGCCTCTATTTTTGAAACTCGAACAGCTATCATTTGCAGCGCCGACCGAGACAACCGCAGCTTTAGAGCTATAAGCTTCAGTATCCCTTCGACCACCGAAGGGGAAAGACGGCAAAACGCTAAAACGCGGGAAATCCTGATTTCATCCGAACGTAGTTTTGTTTTTTAAAAAAACTTTTTCTTATGTGGAGTGGAGGTGTTCCCTTTTTTGTGATGTTTTCCTGTTGAATTTCGGTAAGTTTTGTTGTGCAAATTAAGAGTTACTTATTTAATTGTAAATTTAGTTGTAGAAAATTAATTTTGAACGGTTTTCTATGTATGATAGTGATTATTATCTATTAGTTATTGGAATTGTCTTTACACTAGTTATTTATAAACGGATATTTGCTATTATTTGAGTTCTCCAATATTTTGGCTAAGTTTCATACACCGTGATCACGGAATAACTTAAATCATTGTGAGTTATTATTACGTTTAGATTTATTGTTACTAACAATAATAGATTCAATTGTTTTACCTTGCCTTTTGTTGATTTGACTTTGATTACTTAGCTAATACTTGTCACTTCCTAGTGGTACTTGAGTATTTACAAAAAACAACTTGAAAGTTGAAAGAATCTCATTAGTACTATTTTCGCTGTTCATTAGCTTTAAGTATAAACTATTTATATTAAGTGAATAAAAAACTAAACAACATTGACAACATGGGTGATACGAAGATATCTAAGAGAACCAACTGGATTCCCATAAAATTTATGTACCCACAAAAATTAGTCTTGACTTGAGTAAAAATATTTAAAACTCTATTCCGTTTTTTCGTCAATATTAATGTACCTAATCCGACGAAAATATTACAAAATATTTTTTTTATATTTTTTTTATAATGGTACGTACCTATATGCTATTTCATAAAATCATTAGTGTCTTCTAAAGTGATTAAAGTTATAACTAAGTAATGAAAATAACAAATTTGTTTAACCCGTCATTAACCGACTTCGAAAAAGGAGGAGAATCTATAATATTGTTTGTTACTGCATCATCATGGATTTGAAAATTGTTTTGGTGTTATTATATTGTAGAAAGATAAATCCGAATGGATTCATTCAAAATAGTTCCGGGATCTTTATGTAAATCTATAAATATATTAAAATTTGCGAATTAAAGTCAGTTTGCAGTTTTTCAATAGGTACTAATTGTACCTATATATTATATTATATAATATTTTGTAGATCATGCTAAACTAAGACTATTAAGCATATAATTTAATCACAAAATGATTTATTATTATTAATATATTATTATTATTTCTGTTATTATAATAAGTCATTTAATTTAATTAATATGTTTATATATAGTAACTTACACTTTTGCCTGGCTTTGGTTGCCTGGAAGAGGTCGCTATCAGCGATAAGGGCACTCATTGTGCAAAACTATACTTAAGTAGGAGTTGCTGTTTGAACGTATAAATTACAATAAAGATATTATTTATCTACCAACACAAACACCAATTATATTAACCTAAGATTAAAAATAATTCATTCAAAGAATATTCATCATCATCATCAGCCAATATCAGTCAACTATTTTTTTGACGATCTCTGCGGCGCGGTAGGCGAAGGTCCGCCTGCGACGCAGGAGGTTGCGGGTTCGATTCCCACCTCGGGATAAATATTTGTACGATCTACAGATAGTTCAAGGTGTTCTGGCCGTTTTCTATTTAAGTATAGTAAAAAATATCTATGTAATAATATTGTATTATGTACCTACATAATATGTAGGATATATTATATCAGTCATCTAGTACCCATAACACAAGCTCTGCTTAGCTTGGGGCTAGATGATGCTGTGTGGATTGTCCGGCATTATTTATTTTTATTTAAAAATATTCTATAGCACAAAATTTTACATATTTTTGATCAATGAAGCAAATAAGTTAATGGTGGAACCGAAGTTTTCAAAGCTTTATTTAGTTTTTGCGTGATGTTCGAAAAGTTAAATCCTCTTACAAAATGTTCTAGAAAGAACATGCCAAACTCCTTCCTTGTAAAGATTCCAGACTGTTTATATTTTACGTTTAGGATTTCATGTGTATTTTTTTTAAATGATGATTGAAAAAGTATGACACCTACAAAAATTTCAAGCACTGACTGTCTTGAAATGTAAAAATGTATACCTTTTATTTAACAACACTTTTGATTTTAAGTTTTTTAGTTGGTCGGAAGTTTCGTTTAATTTTCCTTTTTTGTTCTTAAATCTGTGCGGGCTTATGAAATGTATTTAAAACAAAATAATGATTTTGGTTTGATGCAAGTAAGTAGACATTAAAATTAAATTAACACAAAAATCCAAATGTACTAATAATTAAATTTTATTGAGTTACTTCTAAAAATCTCGATTTATTTTAACCGACTTCGAAAAAAGGAGGAGGTCCCATTATTATGCGACACATACAAAAATAAACCATACAATAGGTAAAGATTTGTGCATAGATTTCTTCAATTAGGGACCCATTTTGAAAATTTTTTCGCTATTCTATACATTTTGGTGCCTAAATGCTACCGTAAAAAAATATTCTCAAAGGTGTTAGTTCCGAAAAAATTTAAAACATTCAGTTATAATTATTGAAAAACAATCAAATTATTACGTCTATTAATTTTACTCATTATTAAATAATGTATTATTTGGGACATCGGCTAAGTATATCGCCGATAATCTTATGCAACTTTATTCCATAAAACACTCCATGAGCGTATTCACTCAACGATATCAACTCGTGGCTAATTTACCCCAAATAAATATACCAAAGTCCCTCAGTACCTCTATACCTAGTAAAGGACATATCTTAGCGGGTAGTTCGTCAAAAGCGCGATGGGGGCGCTATCAACGCGGCTTATCAAGATTGTTCAAACGTGACCCGAATACGTTAGCAAAAATATTCCTAGATGTTAGCTGTTTCAGCAAATGGTTCGAACCAAGTATTTTGAGTTTATTTTCTAGCTGTAAGTTAGAATGATTCATGTTACACGTCGTCGTTAGGACGCATCTAATCGCCTTGTAATGATGGCACAACAGCACGCGGCAGATAACCAATGCGCTGGACAGACCAAGTTAAAGCTACACTGAACGGAACTAAACGAATTTACCAGGGTGGCAGCGGTGCGAGAGGATAGCGCCGGATTGTGAGGCCACCACCCTGTTATGATGACCACGATCGCATAGTCAAGAGTAATACGTAGCTGCATTGATCGGTCCCCTACATGAATGTACCAGGGAGGCAGCGGTGCGAGAGCCCCTGCTATGACGATCATGTCTAGTGTTGCAGTGAACGGTCACCTACGATAGAATACAGGCATAACAAACATTGTATTAGAATGGTATTAAACACATAAGTTATTATGAATGTACTAGTAGTGGTTTCTTTTTCACTTCTTCCACTAGTGGACATATTAAAGTAAATTGAAGAGATATCAATATCAACTTATTTATTTATTTTTTATAATAATTGACTGTCTGACGACCTCTGTGGCGCTGTGGGCGAAGGTCCGCCTGCGACGCAGGAGGTTGCGGGTTCGATTCCCGCCTCGGAATAAATATTTGTACGATCTGCAGATATTTTGTTCAGGGCGTTCTGGTCGTTTTCTATGTATGATAAAAAATATCTATATGTAATAATATTGTAATAGGTACGTCAGTCATCTAGTACCCATAACACAAGCTCTGCTTAGCTTGGGGCTAGATGATGCGGTGTGTCCAACATTAGGTATTTATGTATTTATTTGTATGAAATTTAAGTTGTCTACGTGTTTATTTTGTAAGCCTCAAGAAAAAAAGTTATTAAAATCTGAATCTGAAATCAACACGAATGTACCAGGAAAGCAGCGGTGCGAGAGGATAGTGTCGGATTGCGACCCCTGCTGCTATGATCACTCTTTTAAGAATGTAACGACTAAGAAGAATATTCTAGAATGACAAAAGCCTGGCTCCAGTTGGCTCAGGACCGAGATAAGTGGGGGATATACCAGGCTTAATGTACGTAATGTAATTCTACAATGGAGATAAAGCCGTCATTGGCACAGATCAGGCCATGTTTTGTTTCTTGTACCTTGGAATAGTTGGAATTCACAAAAATTCTTGAAAAGATTGCAGTTTTAGGGCTTTAGAAAATGATTATAATCGCTTTCTAAACTGGAGTCCTACTCGTAAAACGAAAACCGAAGTTTCTGATCCGCTGCTACGCAAAACCTACGCTTATGTCACCTACTAAAGATACAGTTTTGCATGAAAGCGGGTAAGATGTTAGAAACGGTAGAATTTTACGAGTACGGCCCCTGTTTACAACGCCTTTCCCACTTATGTGGATAAGCGACAAAAAAGTTGTTATACGAAATTCAAATGTATAAAATCTACAAGAGAAAAACAAAAGACGGTGGCGGTTCTTATTGTCTAAACTATTATTAGAGGAAAGATTTAATTGTTTGTTTGAATTGAATTATCTCCGAAAATACAACACCGCTCTGTAAAATTGTTTCACCGTTAGAAACCTACCATTTTTATATAATATAGGAATATTCAAAGACTATTTTATTTATAGAATATTTTCAAAACGTACGTTTGGGAATTCATCCGTCGCTGGAGCCTTTATAAATAAATGAATACATTCATAATCATAATCTTTCTAGTTAGATAATCTACCTACATAAATAATTTTAAATTTTATTGCAAAATTATAAAAAAAAATCAAGCATGTCATAGAACAGTTCTCCAAGGACCATTAGAATAGTATTTTATTTGGAAAACAAACAGTTACTATAAACTTAATCAAAAACTACATAAATAATACTTTTATTTTAAGTTTAAGGAGGGACGAAGAACTAATATCACTAGGGATTAGAGAGGTAAACAATTTATAGCTTCTACATTTTATCACTACAAATTCTGCTATATCGACAGATGGGCAGATGAAGGGGCAACAGTGAGTATCTATCTATACCAAAGTACTAAGTGCTAAAAGGGTTAGGTACGATGGGGTTGCAGCCCTAATGGATTCTATCGATATAATACGTATAGTATTACATCCCTCGTTACAAGGGGTGATAATTAGTGAGAGTTGTGTAGCAAATTATTGACTCTGGCGGGTTAACAAGTTTAAGTATAAATATTCAGATAGTCTCAAAAAGATGTTTAAGTATATTTAATATTTAGTTATAGACAATTATTCAGGGTGTATCCAGACTATTACCGAAAACGAAGGAGGAGGATGAGGGAGAGGCTAAATCACTGTTCTTCAGTTAATTTTTATACATTTACGTACATACATAATTAAACAAGACAAAATCCCATGTTGAAATGGTTCAACTATTCAATAGCGCGACTCAAAAGTTACTTTGTCGACAGTCTCAAAAGTTGTAGACGTCAAATAACGTATTTTTCTTGACAAAGTATTTTTTCTGTGTGCTCGTAGTTATAGTGATTTTTGCTACAATAATAATCACCATGTTTTTGAAGTCGTCAAGTATTACTTCAGTTAGGTAACACTGATTGTTCGACAACACCATTTTTGTAAAACACGATTGGACGAGGCACGCTAGGCATTAGGAGGCATTCTAGGCGCGTCCAATCGCGTGGAAGTATCGACATTTGAACCAACGAGCTATGATGGAAAACCGACCGCTGAAAAGCAGGCACTTTGGGTCCAAGCGCCAAACTGACAAGTTCTCTCAAGCTGTAGTACTGCTAAAAATAAAATTAATAATCAAGTGCACAGTGATTCTCGCTAAAATAAAAGTATAAGTCTTCAAAACAATCTATTTTTGCACAAAAAAAAATATCACAATAACACTCTTATATCAAAATTACCTACTCAGCGCCCATAATACCCAAACCCAAAGGGTTTGGTTGTATAGACTCTTTAGCACTGCAATCCGCCATAATCACCACGCTTGCCCCCTTGCAAACTAGGTGATTATGGCGGAAATCGGCGGAATACATGATAGATGACCGATGTGCAAAATGCAATATCGACGCTGGAAATTTGAAATGTCGTAAGGGACAAACCTACGCTTTACAGGAGAGCAAAAAAACAAAATTTGTTCTTTTAAAACGTCACAACTTTGTCATTTTTTTTTCTATTGAGATGCTTTTTAGACAGTATGTTTTAAAATTAATTGATTTATAGCTAAATATAACTTTAACCTCGTTAAACTCAATAGTTTAAAAGATGATGTCCCTTACACTTTGAAATTTAGGAAGAGGTGTCCCTTACACATGGATATTTTTGAAGAGGTGTCCATTACGACGTAAAATTTTTTTTATAACCTTAGCTAATGAAAATAATTTTGTCGTAACTACCCGAACTGCCTTGTTCATGCTAGCATTTTATGTTGTACAGTTAAGAAATGTATAGGAAAATGTAGTGATCGTAAACAATAATGATATAATTTTTTTAGAAATAGTTTCGTTAATGAAGCCTAATACCGAAACCTAATTAGATTAAGGATGTAGATCACGAAAAATGAATATTAATAGGTTAGTTGTACTTTTACTGACAAAAGAATAACAATGAACAATGGTTTATGCGACAATGAACCAATACTAAAACGGTTTCACGCAGAATACCTTAATCTTCCGTATAATACTGGGGTGCCAGATGAATTAAACGATACAGACGAGGAAGATGAGCGTGAATTACAAAAAGATGATTATAAATTATAGTGCCTAGGTAATTGTTGTTGTTAAGAATTTAAATGAAAATTGTTTTAAGGTTCCTGTCATCGTCAAATTAGCTGACGTCTTAAGATGATTTTGAGATCCCTTAATCGAGATTTGCCTCCTGCACGTGTATCGCTCAACTTTCATCGTGTATAGTTCAACTTTCATCTCGAAACGTCAGCTAATTTAAAGATAATTATATTAATAATTCAGTGGTAATAACTGTTTCATTTGTTGATAGTGTTCATTGTTATTCTTTTGTCAGTAAAAGTACAACTAACCTATTAAATATTCGTTTTTCGTGATCTACATGCTTAATCTAATTAGGTTTCGGTATTAGGCTTCATTAACGAAACTATTTCTAAAAAAATTATTTCATTATTGTTTACGATCACTACATTTTCCTATACATTTCTTAACTGTACAACATAAAATGCTAGCATGAACAAGGCAGTCCGGGTAGTTACGACAAAATTATTTTCATTAGCTAAGGTTATAAAAAGAAAAATTACGTCGTAAGGTCGACACCTCTTCCTAAATTTCAAAGTGTAAGGGACGTCATCTTTTAATACTTAGATTTACGACGTTGCTAAAAGCTACATAAAAAAAACTTGACCCATACGACTCAAAAATTTTACTACAATTTCACTTACGACAAAACAATTTGACTTCATACTTCTTTATTTGAAGAGATATCAAAATTTTAAATATACAGATCGATAGAGCACAAAATTTCCAGTTGAATGGTATAAAAATGTCCCTTACGACAAAATGTCCCTTACGGCATTTCAAATTTCCAGCGTCGATATGTTACATATTAAAAATATAGATATTTTTAGTTATACACATACAAAACGACGAAAACACCCGGAACAGATAAAAGTCCAACAGCAGGAATCGAGCCCGCAACTGCGTCACAAGCGGATCGCCCACCGCGCCAAAGAGTCCATCAAAATAAATATCTGCGACGGAAATTGCAATTCTTTCATTCCTTCAAATAATTTTCCAGTTAAATTTGAATCTTTTGCAGAAAGTTAGTATCAAAAGGTGATTCGCAGCTATTATTAATGTATTTGGCTTGCAACGGAAGGGTCCGAAGCAACTTGGAATACTAAGACATTAAGGTGGACGGAGTAGCGATTTTAAAGAGAGGTCAAGATGGTACCACGCGCTAAGGGTATAATAAATCATTTATTACAGGCAACATTAGTCAAGTGCAAGATAAAATATTTAAATTGGCTCATATCTATACCAATATTTTAAAAAGGAAACATTTGATTGTTTGTTTGTTTGAACAAATAGGCTGGACTGATTTGCAAAAATTCTTCACCAATAGAATCCTAAATTTTCCTTGGTGACCACGCCTTTTCAGATTGTTTCCGTCTTTTCTGGCCATCTGTCATAAGGACTCAAGGATTCTATGAAGACAGGTGGAGAGTCCTGTTTTTATTTTGATTTCCTTTACGATGGAAATGTTAGGTCTTGGAACGGTGCATAGTCCACAATAAACCAATCATACAGTCGTGTATAGTATACGATACCTATGAAACAAAAGCATTTTATGTAGCTTCGCAACTTGTAACTTTCTAGTAATCAACTTCAAAGAAGAAATTGGTTCTTTTTTAAGTTTCGCTTAGATTTCATCTTGAGAATAGGATTATCGCAATCTCAGATTTTGCTGCCGCTCAGTAGGGCATATTCTAATATAGAAATATTTTAGAATATACAAAAATTACGTCACTTTGTCATCGAATGCGTAAATTAATTGAAATTAATTTCTTCAACTTCAATAATGTACGCAATGTATGGCGATGCGATGTCATTATTGTCTATTCTACCTTAGATAACAATCCCCGTGCTTGGCCTACAGGTAGGTAAGTTGAAAAAATTAATTTCAAATAATTTACGCATTCGATGACAAAGTGACGTATTTTTTGTCTATTCTACCTTAGACAAAAAAGCCCTTGCTTGCCCTACTGGTTAGCAAATACTGCGTAGGTAGCAATTGGACCTGAATCTCTGCGAAATTAACCCTAGAATACTACTAGGGGTGCTGGAGCACCCCAGCAGTATTTGTTTTACAAATAACTTTTTTTATATTAAATTGACAGGTTTATGCTCCCGCGTATTTAACTTTATAGTCAGCTGCTCCCAATTGGTCAGTAACGCGGCAACGGCCGTACACGTACAGTGTGGACTTGTGGACATGTGTCGTGGGGTGCCCTATCACCCCAGTGTAGGAAAATCGTAAGTATTTTTTATACTTTTACACTATGTTTTTCTTTTGTTTATGGCATTGTTTTGTATTTTATTTGATGTTGAATCATGAAATACTCTTACCATAATATAATGTACAATCGCTGTGAGCGATCTCTTTCAGACAACCTTAGTTTTTGATTTAATTAATATTTTGATTGATTTGTTTGTAGATGGCTGCTGGTGGAGGATTAGGAGAGGAGTAGTTAAACAACATATTGGATAGGGAGTCTGAAGATGAATAGGAAGTAAAAAAATAAGTTAGACATAAAATTGCGCCGCCATTTTTTGAAACAATTGGGCTTAGAGCTCAACAACGAGCATTTGGAAGAACGTCTGCAAAAGCCAACTTTGAGGAGGGATATACGAGAACTGGTTTCCGGGATCCTAAATAAACCTTTGCTCGATCAAAGATCAACTATTGGACAGCACACCCAGGGACGTTGTGGTTTCTGTCCAAGAAATAAAGACCGCAAGTCAAAGGCTAAATGCAACAAGTGCAAAATTCCCATTTGCTTGGAACACCAAATTAAAGTATGTCAAAAGTGCTCAAATTTATAAGAATAGCTAGATTTTAAGGTTGATTTATGATCTCAGTTCCTAATTAGCGCTAATAAAAAAATATTTTAAAAACTGTTATTATTTAAAAAAATATATACTACATTAAACTTTGGGGTTCTCCAGCACCCCATGTAGCAAAATCAGTCTGGTAAAAACAGTGTAGGGATCCAGGGTTAAAAAACGCGAGTAATGAGTTTGAATTTGGAATCCCAAAATATTTATGTAAATGTTGACCAAGGAGACCCAAACTAAGAGGTTTTATTTGATTTGATTTGTTTGAATTGAATACAACCTTTACCTTTTTTATCAGCTAACAGGCCATTTGCTTCCGGTCAAATATATCATGTATCTTTATCAAGACATGTAAAGAGAGTTTTATACATATAGAGAGTGAAAAGTTATTACTCCGTTATAGAAGCTATACCCAGATTATTATTCATGAAGGAAATTCTTCTTCCGTTGCCGCGAAAACAAATTATTGAGTTGCCAAGTTTATTTACATAAAATTATTATTGTTTTTTTCGGCTACATTCAATTTAATAATTGGATTCTGTTTATGTTCAAAATAGAATCAAATAAAATTCAAAGAAAATAAACTTGGGCTCTAACTTACTGAATATTTTTAAACTTACGTTTTTTTTTTCTCGGCGTTTCAACTGGTTTACACTCCGTCGTGGTCACGAGATCTTACTTACTGTGCGAACGACTATGCCCTACACCTAAAATTGTATACACAAATATAACAAAAAATCTTGGGTACACTTCCAACTGGTATTGATATGGATCAGTTGAGCTACCTGTAGTTTGTTCGCAACAGTCTGCAGTTAGCTCAATTGTTTCAATTGTAAATACTAGTTTTTTTTTTGTTAGATCATTGTAATTTATTTGTTAACAAAAAAAAATATCAGATACTTAGTTTAAAGTTAGGCGGCTTTATCGCTACCTACGCAGATTTGATGACGACGGTAAATGATTTAGTTTGATGATTTATTACTTTGCCGCCAATCAGCATTCAGCAGTTTAGACGCGAAAAGGTTATAAACAAATTGAAAATCTGGTAGCAATTTTTGTAACTTAAAACTAGGTATATTTTGACTGATAGGATTTTACTGGTGCAGATATTGCTTTTGGAATGTAGAATCAGCACATTTCCAAAAGCCTAGGTCAATCACAAAACGAACACTAATTTCTTTAAAATAATATCAGTCTTGACGTTTACCTTACAATCATAGGCAATAAATCGATTTTTTTTCGCTTACAATCGGCCTACCCATTCTAAAATGGGCTGATTTGATGATCCTACGGGCTATATCCTAGACTAAAATGATATCCTGCATGTAAAAGTGGCTAATCTGGTCGTTGTGGCCGAAAGTGACTAGATAGGACGGGTGATTTAAGACTAGAATTAATTCCTACGCATATACATACATATATATTCTCTGTTGAGACTGGTCGTCGCCGTTGCCAAAACTGACTAGATTGTATCAACGCTGGATCCACTAGGATCCAAGGAGTAGCGAGAATTGTCTTCTATTATCTCGGTTATCTTTACTTAAGCTATAGATAACGAGTAGGAAACAAGGGACGACATTACACCGCACACAGCCCAGGGGAAATTATTTGTGGACTGATTCATTGCGATTGGGAACTTATTATTTAGAGGATAGGGATTGTTTTGGAAGGACAGAGATGCTGATTCAAGTTGTTGTACAGCTTTGGTCTGGATAGAAATCTGGATACCGGATAAAAATTTAACCACTACTGCCCAGTTTCAGTGGTGCGGTCCGCTAGTGCACGCACTATACAATCTACATTCCACAATCTCACATAGCTGAGCTATGAGAGATTCACAATCTCACATAGCTGAGCTATGAGAGATTGTATGAAAACAAAATATTTTTTTTTAATTATCAGTTCCTTCTAGAACTGACAATTAATATTCGCTTACATCCGACTTGTAGTGATGTGGATCAATTGAGCTACTGTAGTTTTTTTGCAAGAGTCTATATTCAAGTGTTAGATTCTCCTAAAATCACAGATATAATTGAAACTTTTAATTTACTTGGTCTGCGTCTTTATCGATGTATTTCAAAAAAAGCCCGCTTCTAATGGAATGCGGGTGGTTTGTCATTCATTCGGAGCGCGACCAGCGCGCGGCGCCTACGTGTATTGCAATGTAAATAATTATCTAGCTTAAAAACAGACTTATTCGATGTACAAGTTATTTTAATCAATACAAATTGTAAGCTGACATCTTCGTATTATTTTAAAGTCCTGCCACAAGGTAAGATCGTTAATACAAGGTTCTTTTTTGCATTCATGTTGTACATAGGTCTTAAAAATTGGTAGTATACATATACAGCTTCAAATAAAGGTTGATAACATTCCAATATTCGCCAGGAAATATCTGCGAAATTAATATCGACGAAAAATTCCCGTTTCTGTACCTAATCGTGAACTTTATCAAACTTTGGCAGTTTTGCGTCGGAAATGATGTGCAGACATGGATTAGGGTGAATCCATCCATTTAGCCTTCACCACTAAACCTCTCTCCAACTTAATGTTTCGGCCCACGTAACGTACCTATCATCTCATGGGATATGAACTTCGAAGACATGGTTTATGTGACATTTTCCTTCCGTCGCCAAGGGATGGGAAACTTAGTACTATTTGACGACGACAACCACTGTGGCGCGGTGGGCGAAGGTCCGCCTGCGACGCAGGAGGTTGCGGGTTCGATTCCCGCCTCGGGACAAATATTTGTACGATCTGCAGATATTTGTTCAGTTCTGGTCGTTTTCTATGTATGTTTAATAAAAAAAAATATCTATCTATTTAATAATATTGTATTATGTATATCAGTCATCTAGTACCCATAACACAAGCTCTGCTTAGCTTGGGGCTAGATGATGCTGTGTGGATTGTCCAGCATTATTATTATTATTATTTTACACATGGAAGGTACAGTAGCGTTTATTGGTAGCCCCTGTTACTTTTGAGGTAAATTTTTATGAGTAGAGAACTGCTTTAACGTAGAAAATGTTTGTGTAAAATGAGGGTAGTATAGTTCTATATTCAAATAACGCTTGGTTATTTGAATATGCAAAAATTTTGTTTGTTTTCGGGAGATAGCAGCATGTTTATTGAATACTTACAAAACTGTATTTAGAAAAATTACAATAAAATTTAAAAACAAATAAGAACTAGTATTTACGATTAAATATATAATTATTTAAGTCATGCCGGACAGTTCACACAGCATCACCTAGCCCTAAGCTAAGCAGAGTTTGTGTTAAGAGTACTAGAGGATCGATATACATAGTACAATATATTCAATAGACATATTTTTTATAAATAATACAAGCTTGAGCTAATTGTGCAGACTGTTGCAAGCAATCTACATGTACATAGGTACTGTTCTTTATCAACATCAATATAAGGTAAACCTATCATTCATAATTAACTTGAGTATTGATTTATATGTTACTAGCGGTACGCTCCAGCTTCGCACGGTTATTTAACAAAAATGTATGTTTTCCTACGGAACTTAAACTTTTTTGAAAATATTCTATAGCCTATGTTCATCAAGGAAAATTTAGGATTCTAATAGTGAAGTTTTTTTTTGCAAATTGGTCCTGTAGTTTTAGAGCCTATTCAATTCAAACATACAATCAAATCTTTCGTCTTTATAATATTACTATTACAGTATTCAGGGAGAATTGCATTTATCCAACGTCAGTCATCCAGCGTCTTGGGGACATTTCCGACTGGTATTGATGGGTTCAGTTGAGATTGCCTGCAATCGCTTGCAGTTAGCTCAATTGTTTCAATTATAAAATTTATACCATTACTTAAATGTTTTTTCCACATTCTAAATCAGAAACCAGAAGAGATAGAGATACGAGTGTCAGATTAAAAAATTGAGCTTCAAATGTACACCATGAATATGATTGTAACTCAATTTGGCCAAAAAGTGAGTTATAATGTTTTTCCTTGCAGTAGGCCAAGCACGGGGATTGTTTTCTAGGGTAGAATAGACAATAATGACATTGCATCGCCATACATTGCGTACATTATTGAAGTTGATCAAATTAATTTCAAATAATTGACGCATTCGATGACAAAGTGACGTAATTTTTGTCTATTCTACCTTAGACAAGAAAGCCCGTGCTTGCCCTACTGGTGTCGAAATACTCGTTCTTATTTGGTTATTTCATTGTAATTTTCTTTGATGATAATGATTATATTCATTAAAATAAATTGAATACTTGTTAATTATATACATGAATTTATGGAAGTCAAATCACATGAGCTTCCTCAGAAACTGCTAAAATTACTTTGAAAACGAGAGTTTCTTTGAATGCTCTCATTTTATTATATTTCGATCCAATTTGTTGTGTCACTTGTCAAGTCACTTTTGATGTGGGTGAAGACGGTTCTCTGACAGCTCACAGAATACATTTATACAGAAGGAAAACTGTTCGAGAGGAAAACTGATTGGTGTTTTTAAATTACCATTTTCATTATTTTTGCAGTCATGCCTACAACCCATGAACTATGAAATTTCCATGAACTGGATACTGACAGAAAAGTAGCATTATAAGAAACAAGTTGTCACAACAAAGAAGTTGAGTCAAGTCAGGAGGATTTTTTTTGTTTCGGTAATTACTTATCACATTATTTTTATGTACTATCC
Organism: Eupithecia pulchellata; assembly: GCA_963931895.1. Taxonomy (NCBI): domain Eukaryota; kingdom Metazoa; phylum Arthropoda; class Insecta; order Lepidoptera; family Geometridae; genus Eupithecia; species Eupithecia pulchellata. The sequence continues at coordinate 2,350,861 of OZ007543.1, read as the reverse complement.
AGCTAAATAATTGTTATCAAACTTCTTATTGATCTGATCCACAAGTGATCGATATCGTAGTTTTTCGTTCTGTCAACAAATTTATCATTGCCATTCAAAGTGGCAATGCTAATTCTTTGCCGAAGTAAAAATTTATTAAGACGGTTCAAGCATAAATCTAAGTTTCAGTGATGGTTATGGCATATAAAGGTTACTCAAGCATAGGTATCCATAGCTGAACGAGTTTTTGAATGAGCGGCCTATATTTCAATTTATTTAAAAAAATATTCTAAATATCTCGGTAGGTGGTATCTCATAGACGCCCGTCTATGAGAAATAAGGGTCTTTCAATGATAAGTGAAAGGAAAACAAAAACAAAAACAACAAAAAAAGATGCTCAACCAACTTTTTCGAGTTTTTAGCCAACATACTCTAAAAACTCGAAAAGTTGGTTTATCTTTCATTTGTCATTGATAAACCCTAATTTCCTTTGATTCCATGCCACAATGAGATATTTGGAACTACTTTTTATTTAGATGGAAATCGTAAACGGCTTATTGCGGACCTAGTCTTTTCCTACAAAAGCTCCTTAAACCCCTTTCAAAAATATTCACAATTTATATTTAATAAAAAAAACTCCACATCTCTTTATTGAGCGTATTCTTACTGAAATGTTTGAGCTGTGGTTTCCGTTGATAAAGGCGGACATTTTCGGTGACAGGTTTCTTGATAATTTTGACTACTTCGGTATATTTGGGCTCGTGGTCGTTAACTTGTGAAATCTTGAAGGCAAAAAGCTTTTGATAATACCGTATTTTTTATTATGTTGGTTTTTATTTTCGTACGATCAAATTTCAGATTCCGATTGCTTCATTGTTTTCATACCAAACATAACATTTGCAAATCAAATGTTATATTTGGTATATTATTGGTCATTTATTTTGCCCCATGAAACCAAGAGTTCAATTCACGGACCTCAGGGTAAAAAGGCTTATCAAAATCAGCTAATACCTTTGTAAAGATATTTGGGAAAAATTTGGAAATCCGTTTTTATACGTTAGTTTGCTTAGTTAAATAATTTTTTAACTTTTCACTTCTTATCACCATCAATCTTATTAATAACAAAAAACTATTGAGAAGAATGTATTTTCAAATTTGATGAAGTTTGTAGGGTATCGGTACACGGTGATAGATCATGCAAATTTCTGAGCAACGTGAAAAGGTTTTTGTTGTTTTAAAGATGTCTCCAGTCAAGAACTCGAACAGATAGATAGATATTTTTTTTTATTAAGTTCAAAACATAGACAGCATACAAACAAACAAACAAATATCCTAACGGTTGTCGACGTCGGTTCTTTTGTGAGATATTTTTTTAAATATTGTACAAAAGTCCAAAAGTTTGTAACAATAAAAGCGAAATTGTTTATTACAAAAATAAAAAGATCGTCCCATTACAAAGATGAAATTCAAATTAGCAAAATTCTATTACTCATCCGGGAACATTAATTATTAGAAACCCAATTATTATGGGCAAGAATCCGATATTAACAACCCCTACTATTAGCGACGATCGTCGATCTTATTTGCGAGTTTAAAACCCTGTTAAGGTATCTTCTGTGGGTGGAAACTTAGTGTAGGACGATCCCAGGATGGAATGACTACTCGAGAGACTGAAAGCAAATACTGGATGTGGCAAGCTGAAGATAGGCTGTGGCATCACTAAGAACGTGTCCATCGGCACTTTTCTTGTTGTTTTTACTAATGAGTAATACAATATTTATGTAGGTACACTTGTTACATGCGTTTTTTAAATGTTCTTTTGAACTAACACCACACCAACTAGGTTTAGTTCTTTTGAGCCTAATCACTAATACTGATGTTGACAAGATTGCTAATGACTATAGATTTGAAATAACCTGAACTTTGAACTTCTCGAAAGCTAGTTCACTTCTCTATTGAAATCCGTAGTAAGAGTTACGGGACAGAAAATATTGAGATCACGAAAATGAGGCCGATACCTTAATTAGCAATTTGGGTAAAAGCCATAAGTCTCGTAATATTTTAGGCAGAGAAACAGGGAAATATATCTATACTAATATTATAAAGAGGAAAGATTTGATTGTTTGTTTGTTTGTTTGAATTGAATAGGCTCCGAAACTACTGGACCGATTTGAAAAATTCTTTCGCCATTAGAATCCAAAATTTTCCGTGATGAACATAGGCTATATAATATTTTCAAAAAAGTTAGAGATCTGCATGAAAAATTCAATAATTGAACCGTGCGCTGTATATTCAACCTCTTTTTCTATTATGGCGCGTCAGAATAGAAAAGGAGGTTGAATAGGTGCTTGCTTTTTCTCTACGGCCAGTGTCAGTTATGGAGTGTCAAGTCAATGTCAAAAACCCCAATGCTGTTAAAAAAAGTAAGGGATCCGTATGAAAAGTTTGAAACCCATCGTTTTAGTGTGTATAATTTCTGAAATTTTTGTTTAATACCCGTGCGAAGCCGGGGCGCACCGCTAGTTTTATATATTATTTGATTACCATTTTGTGCTTTAAGTATTATTGTTGATATGAGTAATGGACCTGCAAAGCAAGCTAAGTAACGCGTTATGTGCGTTATTCAATATATTTGCGGTTATAATGCGTTACAGTTACAGTATACCTACTGACTAATGCTAAAACGACTCATAGGGTCCACAGGTGATGGAATGCTGGCTTTTATTTGAGTCAACAGAATCAGCATCGCCTCCAACGCGGCAATGCTGCCAGCATTCTGGGCCCTCTGCCGTGTGACTGCATAGATTTTTAGTAAATATTATATGTAGGTATAAGTGTAAAGCCGTGTGGTGCCGGCATAGAATTTCACCACCCCAACTCTTCCCGTGGGTGTCGTAAGAGGCGACTAAGGGAAACACAGCGGGGGGCGGGCAGCAGCGCCCTCTGCAGAACAACTCCACCGAACTGCGATCCCCAACCCGCATGCCCAGCGTGGGAATTATGGTCAATAACCCCCAAATAATGATGCCATCTATGGCGCTCATTAGGGGAGGCCTATGTCCAGCAGTGGACTATTATAGGCTGGTGATGATAAGTGTAAATAGTAGGTATATTTCATTCTTATGTACTAGTTCTTATTGTTTTCGTCTATAAAGTGCTAATTTATTTGTAAATAATTCACTGACTAAGGCGTTTACGAAAATTATTTCACGAAATCGTTGTATCAAAACGTAATCTTCACGGCTCAACTGTCGTTTTCAGAACTGAAAACAACCGACACGGCGCATTTCAATGAAAATGTTTTCACTTCCTGGCCGTTCAACGGTATTAGAGTAACAATTGGTAACTTTACCCAAGTTAGGATGGTGAGTTAGGAAAGTTTAGATTGAACCAGCTTAGGCACCTGCCGCCCATTGAGGCAAGCATTTTTGAACTACCATGGTTGGTATTAGTTTGGCAATATTTGTTACAGATGCTGGGTTTTTTTTATGTATGGGTCGTGGTAGGTTTAAAATTCCCGTAGCAAAAAATAGCGAGAGTGGCCGGAGAGGTTTTAGTGGTTATTAATTCCTTTATTAGTAATTAACGGGTTTTTATCGCGTTTTTTTTTCTACAGAGTGCAAACCTATTAACGTCGAGAGAAAAAAAAAACGCGATAAATATCATTATGTATTCAGATCGCGTAAGTTTAAAAACATTCATATTATTTCCTTCTCAGACCGTGGGGTCCCACATAATTCTGTTATCCCCCAGACCAATTAATTCGAATAAATGGGGCTGTTTTCTATATTTGATAAAAATTATGTATCATCGAATGAATCTCGGTTCCTCTATCAACGGTTCCAATTAACGGAATTCTCGCGCGACTAGTCGCGGACGCGTACGATACCGGTAGCGTAGTATGCAAACACCGATGCAAAAATCTGTTAAGTTATTATTACTTCTAAGTTCTTGGTTACTTTAGAGATTGAATAGAACCTATGTGTATGTAGATACCTATAAGGTATGTGATTATGTGCGCCTTGTAGGTATCTTCATAGATTCTACCCAATCTCTAATATTAGCTTACCGTACAGTTTTATTTGTGGATATGGCATTACATACATTTTTATTTATTTTGATGCGATACTCGGCGATTAGTCTCCGATACTCGCAAGTGTCGCCAGGGGGATATCGATCGGAGTAGACCCTACTGAACATAGGCTTTCCCTTATTAGTGCTATAGCGCCTTATCTTCGGTTTGAAATAAGATGGTATGAACATTTATTCGCTGGATAGCTTGCCGCATCCAACTCTACGTCCAAATTTACTGCTCTTATACAATCGCAGTGCTTTGGCCTGAATACGTCAAGGTTTCAATGTTACGCGACCGATTGTTTTTTCAACCGAATTTCAACCCAAAATACGGGAGCTTTCCCAGTTTATACAAACGAAGAGAAATATCGGTTTTGACCTCAATTTCTACATCAATTTATTGATGAAAGCTGCATGAAAGGCTTCTTTGGTTATTGACATGAGGATGTTTTGATAGGGGGAGGGAAAGTGAATATTGGCGGTTACAAGGGCAACATTTCGTGCGCTTCTGTAAAAATATATAATGTATCTATTCAACAAAGTCAATCCAATCTTTAAAAAAAAACAATGACGTTATTTATTTTAACACAAGATGGCGCTGCGCAAAAGTCATGTGTCATAAAATATGCAAAGGAAATATTTTTTGTTTATGGCAGTCAGCCCACAATTGTACTTTATAGATTATGTTCTGTTCCCAATAAATATTATTGTATTTAAACTGGTTTTATTTTCCTAAATTAAATCTCACAACAAGTCAATAATTTAAGACTAAATTAATCTTAGGCTTAAATACTTTTTGTGTGTAGCAAAACTTTAGGGCCAATATGGGACGCAAAAATGCACTGACGACGGTCTAACTAAAGGAACAAACTGTGTAGCCGTCAAAACTTTCAGTTGGGACTATTCTCAAAATATCATCATACAATCGAATCTCTCCTCTTTATAATATTTGTATAGATATAATTAACCATGCATGCAAAAAGAAAGAAAGGTGCCCAAATAGCGTCATAATAAATATTTTAATACTAGCTTTACGATTACTACTACTAGTTATAATTTAAAGTTTATTTTATGTTTTAGTAAATTTTAGGTTATACTTAATTTTGTGTAACAAGAGCAAAGATCAAGAATTACCGATAGGGGTATCGGTAATTCTTGATCTTTGCTCCTGTTTTATTTCTCCTACTTTATTTTGATAGACTTTATTAAACCGTAAACTGTGTAAACTAAATTTATTTTCCATTTGTCAACTCCATGCTATAAACAGAGCGGAAAATGTTTTCTATGAAGGCACTATCCCAATTTGGATTCCATTACTCGAAGAAAAACCCGTGTAAATTTATTCATAGGCCGATCGCTTTTCCTGATAAAGGAACGTAGGGGAAAACAGCTAGTTCAATTGTGGCTTCAAATAAATTAATAATCTTGGACAATCCACACAGCATCACTTAGCCCAAGCTAAGCAGAGCTTGTGTCATTGAAACTAGACGAATGAATACAATTAATTAGATAGATTGATATTTTTATGACATATTGAAATCGACTAGAACAAATATCTGAACTCTCACTATGAACTAAATCTGCAAAAATAAATAATAATAAATAAAAAACTGCATAATTCGCACAGTTATCCAGCCCCAAGCTAAGTAGAGCTTGTGTTATGTTCTTGATAAGTATCTTAGTTATGAATAGAAAACTATATTGATACGTACTTACGATACGAGAAAACTACAGATGGAATATTTATTAATTTTATTTTATTTGCGGAATCAGTAATTAAAAACTTACTAAAATAACACCAAAACCAGGAAATTTTCCACTATTGAATCATAACATTGAAGTTAATGTTTGTATTATAATATACTTACATAAATAGAAAATATCTGAAAAATTATCTTCAGTTTAAATATCTGTCCTCCCCTGTAACCTTGAGGCAGGCAACCGATCCTGAAGAACATAATCGAAATAAACTTATTTACAAAAATAAAATTAATGTACAAAAGTAGTCACATATGAAAATTTATTAACATTATGTTAATTATGAGTAAACCTATCTATCTTATGGGGTGAGCTATCTCTACTACCCTTACCACCATACCCTTACCATTTTTTACTACCATGTTTACGGGAAGGTTTCTTGTTGAAGCCTGTAGTGATAACGTAACGCGCGGTAACGTTAATGTTCATGTTGTAAAAACGGTACTTTCTGATTGGGATAACAGTTTATGAAGGTTTAGGCCCTTACTATAGAATTCAAGATGTAGGAATAAATAATAAATAAATAATGATGGACAATCCACACAGCATCATCTAGCCCCAAGCTAAGCAGAGCTTGTGTTATGGTTACTAGATGACTGATATCGTGATACAATGTTATTAAATATATGGATATTTTTTATTATACATAGAAAACGACCAGAGCCCCTGAACAAAACAATCTGCAGATCGTACAAATATTTGTCCCGAGGCGGGAATCGAGCCACAGTGGTCGTCAATCAATTACATTCATAATATTATTATAAAAAAAGGATGATGGCTTCGAAGCCATCCGTTTATAATTAATTGTAAAAAAACCTTTACCTTTAGTTTTATTCCTTGTAAATAGTTTCGTTTCGCAAACTGTGACGTCATTTAAGACGCCATGACACTATTCAGCGATTTCAGGGGTTGTATGTTTTTTCATACCAAATAATTACGTAATGTAGGTAAATATGGTTTTTCTTTAAAATATAGGTTTTTTGAAATGAAATAGATATAAAGTTTATAATTTAGTATTTTAAAACTGAATCAACTAGCCTATTCTTAAAATGAAATTATCGATGATTTGGTTTTGTTATGAGATTGAGAAAGCGCTAAGTTCATTAAAATATAAAGCCTTGTCAAAAGTTACAACAATTTAATGCGGAGTATAATGGAATTAAGGAAGGCCGTGTGGTGCCGGCATAGAATTGCACCACCCCAACTCTTCCCGTGGGTGTCGTAAGAGGCGACTAAGGGAAACACAGCGGGGGGCGGGCAGCAGCGCCTTCTGCAGAACAACTACACCGAACTGCGATCCCCAACCCGCATGCCCAGCGTGGGGATTATGGGCAATAACCCCCAAATAATGATGCCATCTATGGCGCTCATTAGGGGAGGCCTATGTCCAGCAGTGGACTATCATAGGCTGGTGATGGTGATGATGATAATGGAATTATGTCATTTAACAGCAATTCTAAGTAACTTTGAGTGAAGTCAGTATCTGAGAGTAGATGTTCTACTTTTGGGACATCTAATCAGATATCAGTACAATCGTACTGAGTAGAACCAATGGTAGGGCCCAGATGCGGGCCTGATTTGGGCAGTTTTGGAGGATTTGTTAGCCGGAGCTATTATTTTAGATAAGAGGGTTTCTGATTGAAAGATTAGTTTTTCTGTGTATTGCTTTTATTTTCCTTGCTACCATAACTTATTGTTATATTTCTGTAGAATTTTTGCATTGTTACTAATAATAATAATAGTCACATTCAAGTATAGCAAAGTTCGAGATCACTTACTAACCTTACTTTTTGCTATATTTAATAATATTGTGGTACTCGTATCTAAAGTCGTCTTTAGTTTCTTCAAAGACACCAATTATATTTTTTCGCTTTGAATTTGAAATGGGCTAAAAATAGTCTAATTCCTTGTTAATGAATAGCGTAGTCCCGTGAAATCGTATCAAAAAACATAAGTCATCACTTTATTATATGTGTTCTTTGAGAAATAAAGAATCTATAAAACGACTTTTCGTCGTATTAATTAAAAGCGTCTGAATTCATTATGAATGTAAGCGGGTTAACTACGAACCTATTATATGTTGTAAGATTTATAGTAAAAAAAAGCGTCTGTTCTAAATATAACCAAATACCTAAATAATGATTATTAAAAGCTCATATCACCCGTTGCGTTCCCAACTCTTAGCCGTCAAGCAGTATTTGGTAAACTGCAACGAAGAAAACCGTGAAGCGTTCCAAATTTTCTTTGTATAAACTCTGTGTTTTGTTCGGCATGTAGATAATGCCTCGGCATTTAGCCCACCGTTGTACCGTTGTATTGCAACAAAGTTGTTAAATAAAATAAAATAAGAAAAATACATAGTTAAAAAAAATATTTTTCAAACTGCACTTACACAGAACATTTACAGTACTTACAATACAACAATTGCAACTAATATTTAACCATATCTATTTCCTGAAAATCAATTTATTATTTGGTTTTTTTATCGTAATCCCTAAAATGGTGTCCTAGACAGCCTTTTCAAAGTTCACTTGTCTCTCCCTCTTTTGTGTTCAGTTACTATATAATTATCATATCCGCCCGCCCTCGAGACAATAAACCTACTAGGGCAGCTTGTAATTGCCTTTAGGTACCTGATCAGCGCACATAATAAGTAAATAACAGCCTTTGATCGTCCAGCGGATATTTTATACTATTTTTATCTTAGCCGTTCAATAAATAATAGCACTTAGAAGTGAAATTCGGGTAAAATGTGTCAGAACTGAGATGCTTGGAGAAATATAAATGCTGAGTTCAAAATAATACTTTGGTTTGCTGACATCTACATAATGAAAATCTGATTTAGCAAGGCAATTGAGAAATCAATTCAATTGTTTTGGCTTATAGAATAAGCCCTTGAAGCAATTGAATACCATCTATGGCGCGGTGATTGAAAGTCCACCTGTGATGCGTACGGTTGTGGGTTCAATTGCTATTTCGGGATAAATGTTTTTACGATTTGAAGATTTATTATTCCGGGTAATCTAGATTTTTCTATGTTATATGCGAATTATCAAACATTATTTATTATTGTCCAGTTCAGGTTTATGTAGCTATTCTGAGGTGTCATAAATTTCTCACTTTTTAACCAATTTCTATCGAAGATGGTCAAATTATCGCTACTTGTACCTTAAAATGTTATTTTAAATGATTTGCATTTCATTATTAGGTAATAATGAAATTGAAAATGAAATGAAAATTAGGTAACTCGAGGTTTCAAAAATTATAAGAACAACTTCGTCAGTCTCCGTTTCATGCGTTTTATGTTTACTTATCTGGATTTATGACCTTTTACAACTAACTCATTATTTTACTTATTTTAGTCTCGTAAGAACCTTACTTTAAGCGGTAGTATCGATATTTTATACTAGTGTATACTCCCGCCTTACCACGCTTTCTATGGAAACGTTTCAAAATAAAACTTTTGAAAAGATTATTGATATTAACAATATAGTCATTTATAACGGGATTTTTCCATGATTGAGTTTTGAGTTATCCAATATTGATGTGCGGTGGGCGGACGGTTACCTACGATGGTTGTGGGTTCTATAAGGTGGGCTTAAGAAAAATGTTTATACGATCTACAGTCTTTTACCCTGGTAGCACTCACTGGGTGTTGCCAGACTAATATGATAATTATGGTTACTAAAACAGGTTGCATCTTTTTGTTTCAGAAACATGAAAACTATCTGGAAGTTACTGACAGCAGTTGCCGTTTTAAAAGCATGTAAGTTTTTTTCCTGAATTCTTTTGTATTTTGAAAAAAGAATAAACTATAAATATATTCCCTCTTCTAATTAATTGAATATGCTGCCATCCTAATGTATCTGAAAAAGACTTAATTAAATGACGTAAGTAATTATAAGTCGCGTAGAAAAAGATTGGAAATGAAAATAAAAGTATATGATACAATCCTGCTTGGATAAAAATTGGATCAAAAAAGGCGATAGTTTTTTGTCAACTTGTCGGCGGCCTACTCGCCTTAAATTATTCAGAACATTTTCATCCTAAATTTAGTCAAATTTTCGCTTTTTTCATATCTACGTAGAACCGCAAATACAAAAATTAACAGTCACACAATGCGACCAGCCGCCAGATAATAGTCACCACCGTAACAAAGACTCTCATTAACCCAAAACACAGAACAGGGTCACGAAATTCCAAAATATCTTTAGAAATTCCAGAAATAATTTTTACTTCTCTTCATTACATTTGTTGTGAATGCAGGCGGACGCGTGAATGCTTGTTGAGAGTGAATGGCTTTTGAATGAATGAACTTTTGAATGGGTGAATGATTTTATGTAGAGCATCGACTTTGCTCGTTATTTTTCAAAGGTTGGTAAAAAAAGTCATGCTGTTGATCTATCTTTACGTTTTATATCGAATTAATATATGTAGTATCAACTCACGTATTCATGTGAATTGACTCATCTATCACTATTATCTGTAGTGATATTGTACTTTCAGACTCTCTGTTACCATTCAAATTACTGCTCAGTAATGAAATATGATATAATATGAATATTATGTGTAGTATATAAATATTAAAGTTTAATTTATATCTTTAAATTAAGTTTATCGCCATTTTTATTTTTAACTTGCATCGCATATCTGACTTAATATGACGCGATAAACAAGTGGTTGCACAGCAAAATCTCACACGTTCTACAAACGAATGAGTGAACGAACGAACATAAAAGTTTTCATTCACTCAGTTACGTGCATGTACTGCGTATCGTTGTCCGCTATTTTATACGCTCGGTGCATTTCAATTGTTTCAAACACCACTGACAGTAGTTTTAAACAGTTTTGTTTTCGTTCGACAGAAAGTTTGTTCGGTAAAAGGCAAACAGGCTGGGATTTGAAGGCTTGTATGAAATCGGGTATGCGTTTTGGTATCTTTGGTTAACAGTTTGTTTTTGTCGCTGGTTTATCTATATCTTTATATGTAGTATATTGTATATTATTAATAAAATCTGTTTTCTTGTTAACAGAAATTCTGCTTAGCTTGGGGATTGGATAAAGCTGTGTTAATTGTGCAGCTTTACGATACATTTTAATTTCTCAAACCCACGTGGGCAAGTAAGAAGCAGTTAGTGAGGTTTCAAAGTATAAGCTGTAAAGACCCTTGTTAGTTATCAACCTGTACGTATATTTTGGACCAAAATTACTGTATAACCGAAAAGGTCCTTTACTCAATACCTATTTGGTCCAAAATCTTAAATAATCTTGACTTATTATTACTATAATACTTTACGACATTTTGTCCTTTACTCAATAACTATTTAGTCATTTTTTTTGGCAAAGTCGTTTGCCAGGTAAATAAAATGTAATAAAGTATGTTAAACATAAAAACTAACACAAAACTCCGGCATTAACGGGAGAATAAAATAAGAAAAAAATAAAGACTGGCAACACCTAGTCAGAGACAAATTACGATTAAACGAATGAACGAAACAATTAAGGAGTGAATGCAATTACTGGCTGGAAATCAGTGTTTTCGCTTCTTAAGAAAAAACCCTGCTGAGCTAAGCCTTTTTGTCTTATTGCAGCATACATAGACATTTTACTTGGTTTTAGTAGTGTACTGTATAATTTGTTGTGTTTTGTTTGTTGGTGCCGAAGTTTCAAAGATTTATTTGTCTATTGTATTGCGTATTGCAGTATTTTCATATCTGTCAATGTATTGCAAAATCTTCAATACATTTATTTCATTTCGACGTTAATTATCGGGTTTTACATGTCATCTTTGTTGAAATGAAATGAAATATTATTTATTTGCTTAAATATAGGTTAACAGTAGGTCTTAAAATAAGTAGGTATCACTATATTTGACTTAATAGTCGTGCAAATGTTTGATATTAACTTGGACATTAGTTATAGCAGTTTTCAGTACTCTTATATTATATTTAATTAAAATATTATAGTGAAATTATTATGTTTTAAAAATTAAGCAAAAATTGACAGAAATTTTATCATAAAATTTCTGTTATTATTGTTACTTTACTCGTAACGTAGTATTTATTCCATAAATTCTGCGAATGATGTTATAAATATTGGTAAATCTGAATTCAAAGAAGACCAATGGATATAAAAGCTTTGCTGTATTAAAACCTTGCGGTCTATTGATTATACAAACTACATTTACCTACAGAGTTGTGTAAATATTATATAAAAACGTTTAAACCTCAAATAAAACAATTTCAAGTTTCAATAACTTTCAAAGGAAAGGTTTTAACATCTATTTTGTGGCAAGGCTAGCTTTATGATACGAGATTGTTTGGCAGGCAAATAATCCTTTATCTTAATCTTAATTATTTTAATATATAAAGGAACAAGCGATTTTTTGGCGTCAACGCCCAGCCTAACCTAACCTAACCTAACCTAACCTAAACCGCTGAAGCTAGAAAGCTGAAATTTGGAAAGTAGGTTCCTTTTACAACACAACCACCCGCTAAGAAGGTATTTTTGGAAACTCCACCCCTAAGGGGGTGAAAAGGGGGTGGACGTTTTTTTTGTCCTTTTTCTAACTCTGTAAACGGTGGCCCGATTTTCTTGAAATTTACAGGAAATACTAAACATACAAAAATATTGAATACTTGTTTCAGGATTTTTTAAATATTCCTGAAAATATGGTGAAATGGGTTATTAAAGCTTGAGATTCGTAGTTTTTCTCCGTATTTAATAACTTTTTTATAAAAAGTACTAACTTGAAACTTTCAGTAGGTATGTACTGAAAAAATATAAATTAAAACACCTGTTTCAGGCTTTTTCAAAATGCTTAATCTTCTTAATATATAAAGGAACAAGCGATTTTCAGGAATTCCTGACTCTTAAAATAGGGTATTAGCAGATTTTGTTAAGTTTTTTAACCTAAAGTCTACTCAAATGTAATTGCGAGCGGGTCAGCTAGTTTATTTTATAAATCTAGTCCATACATAGAAGTCCGAGCAGTGTGATAAGGTTCCACACTCCACAGTGTTATCAGTGTACCCCACACACATCATTAGCCCGGTTTCTGATATCCGTCACCGTTCGTAATTGGTATCCTCACTTCATTAGCAGCGTCGAGTGAGTACGGGTAACTTTGCCCGTACGTTGTACCCACTTTGAGTTCAGTGGAGTATAATAGGAGATAGTTAAGTGTCAAGTTTTACAGGGAGTCAGTGCCATATTGCTTTTGTGAACATAATTATTTTTATTAGGTTTATTTTATGTAGGTATACAACATAAAAATACTAGTGGAAAACCTCCTAATTTGAAATCGGCTAAAAACCAAACTAAAAATTTGTATTTATTAAAAGCTATATTAAAGTCATTAATGTCAATATCATGTTTAGAAACGAGCTTGAATTCTGTATTAAAATGAAAAACAAAAAAATTCTTGGAAGGGATTTCTTAGGGCTTTATTAAACTTCCGACGAATTTTTTTTTACGTTTCCTTGGAATGAATATTAAGCCCGGGAAAATTAATTTGACTGTTCCCGAATATTCAGAAAATGTTCAGTAGGAAATATCTTCTGTGTGTTTTATGTGTAAATAATGTTAGTCAAAATCTACCTGCTAAATTAAATATACAAAATGTCAGGTTAATTAAGATTATTTCCTCTAAAACATCTATCAAAAATTACTATTAATTGGTTTTATGAAATCCCTTTTATTTATGTGGAGGAAGCATTACATTGATGCAATTCTAAACTATGATTTTATAAAGCAAATGGAAATATAACAATATACATATATTTCGTTTTATTCGTTTCAGAAAACTCCAGTTTTACTATATAAAAAATCTTAAGAGAGCTTGACTAGGCAATGTGAATAAAAGTAACTTCATCGAAAATCAGTTCCTGTCGACTAAGATTTCGGAATATAGGTCACATGTGTACAATACCCTCTAACGAAGCCAAACTAGCACCATTCATGTCTAACATGCACATTCAAGTCATACAAATACAGTAAAAATTACAGAGGTCCCAGAAGCTACCCTGACAGACACCTATAAATTTCAAAGGCCGAAATATTTTCATAACAATATTTTCCTATAAGGTTTGAGTATTGACTTTGGATTTTAGTAAGCAAGGTTATTTCGAAAATCTTTTTAATTATTCCTTAGTCTCCAGTCTACAGTACGTACGCTTAAAACGTTAAGGCTCTGGCGATGAATTTCCCATACAAACGTAGTCCAAAATGATTTGTAATTAAAGCATATTTTCACCTTGAACTGCAATATTTTGTATTGAAATAGTATTTATCTGAGTTCTTGTCACGATTTTCAACGAACGTAATCATTAATTGAACGTAATCGCAATTTTACATCGTAAAAAGACATATTTTCTAAGTATTTGTTTAGATCAGTGAGTTATACGCTAGTAATAGTACTTTAATGGTTTAAAATAAATAATATTTTAATACAAACGATTGCAAACCATTATGAAAATATTCTCAAATTAAAAAATACATATTTTGGTACTACATTTGTATGGTAGATTCATCTGTAGCCGGAGCCTTAACACCGAGATTCAGTAACTTCTACGGCCAAAAAAAACCCAGTATTTAATTCCTCACCTCATTAATTAACTATTTAAAGTATGAGAAGGTCAAAATAAGATGAATCAGATAAATATTAAAACTTTTTTAATATTATATTTTTCAGTAAGACTATAATCTAAATTTACAGTTAGTTGATGAACAAAATTGCATACTCTGTCCACGTATTCAAGATAAATTTAATAAATAAGCTGAACAATCCACACAGCGTCATGTAAGCTGAGCAGAGCTTGTGTTATGGGTACTAGATAACTGATATACATAATACAATATTATTACACAAGCAGCTATTTTTTATTATTCATAGAAAAGGACTAGAACACCCTTAGCAAATATCTTCAGGTCGTACAAATATTTGTCCCGAGGCGGGAATTGTACCCACGGCCTCCGGTGTCGCAGGCGGACCTTCGCCTAACAAGCCACAGTGGTCGTCTTATCTTTTAATAATCTTGTTTCCGTTCTTATTTTGTAATAGGTTATTTCCACATAATTGATAGATAACATAATTAATAGATCTAGCTTGGGGCTAGATGATGCTGTGTGGATTGCCGGCATTATTTATTTATATGCCAATCATTGTATTCTTTGTGTATATTTATTCTTTGAACAATTACATCACATGTATATTGACAGTGTAATAAACTAACATTCTCTTATAATCTAAATAGAAAATAATTTCGAGCACCAAAATCAGTTCATGTTAACTCTGTACTACCTCAAACCTCGGAATATAGGTCGCTAGTGTACAATACCCCTAATGAAGCCTAACTAGCACCATTCATGTCCATGTTGAATTGACGCTAAATTGTGCCGAACTGCTCTTTTTAAGCGAAAATTTATTTGGGAATTGAGTTCTGTTGGATTTGCTACACGTTTCACATAAATTCAACATTGATTCTGATAATGTTTCATTGAATTTGGGTTTTTATAACATTTGATGTGAATATTATATCTTATATAATAATATTATGTCTTATTTTAATAATTGTCTGTTTGAAATTTGACTTGCCTAAGTGCTTATTTCGTAAGCCTAAAGAAATAAAGTTATTGAATCTGAATCTGAATAGGTTTTGATAATAACTATAATGAAATTGATGAAAGGTCCTTTATTTGAGAAAGAGATAGTTGGGTAAGGCCGCAGATTTTGCCACTTATGAGATCACTATTATGAGATCACTGTAACACTGATCTCATAATAACTTCTTTCGGTTATCTTTTATCTAATTTAGGATATTTTAAACAGATTATGGTGAACTATCATGTTAAAACCCCAATCTGAATATTTAAGGGCCCTAATTTTAGATAAAAAAAGTGATGTCTTTGATGGTAGACTACTTGTCGCTTTTTTTTTACTTTTATATAAAGAATCTACTGAGCAGTTTTCATTTATTCTAATTGTCTGATTGTTTAGATACAAGAACATGGTTTAAAGCTATTGAAAACATGCATTAATCAATGATTTATAAACATTTAAACTTTTGTCTCCTTTATTTCACTTCTACGTTATTGTTTTCTTCGTTACCGGTATTTCGAGACACAAGCATATAAATGTAATTTTTAGTAGAAATTGGGAATGATTATGGCAACACCAAGTATACCTACAGGCCAAGAAAAAAATAAATAAACGCCATCTTATTCGTGACAACATTGCGACAAGTGGATGATCTGTGTTTCGTCAGCAAAAATCAAAAGTGTTTTTTGGTGGAATTAAAGGTAAATATCGACTTTTTAACTATTTTTTATGTAAAACTATGTGTCGAAATGGATAATGTAGATGATATTTTATAGATTTATTCCAAATTTGGCTTAATTTAGAAATTATAACCCATAAAACTCTTGAAAATGAAGCTTCTACGTTACTTAACCGTTACTTCTATGTTACTGGTAACAAATATTCTACGTTACGTAACGTAGAAGCATTGTAAAGACTAGTGCATACTGTTAATTTCGCTAGTTATTATAAAATCGTCGGAATAAAAAAATGCTACAGTGAGGTCTTTTCAAAATGACATTTGTAGATGAGAAAAAATGGTTTTCTATATTACCGATAGTTAGCGCAAGAAAAAATATCTGTCAAAGTCATTCCCAATAAAAAATAATTTTGAAATATCGAATTTTCGTAACAAATATTTTTTGACAGACTAGCCATCTGTTGAAGCCATGGGAAACCTTTGGAACCAAAAAGGTCACCTTGAAAAGACTTTGTTAGCGAAAAATGTTCATATTATTAGTGTTTAGTCTGATTGATTACAATACATAAAAATGATGCAAAAATATTTTTTTAGGGATTTATAACTGTAGAATAAACTAAGTGATTCTCGTTTCTTGTTCCTGGAATTTAAAAAAGAATTTGTTACCATTTAAAATAAAGATTTTATTATTACCGTACCCAGTATTTTTTTTTTATCTTAAGCATCAGTATGACATAAGCTTAACAAAGCAACACCGTTATTTCGCGTTACTTTAGTGTTACTGTAACGTAGAATATTCTGCGTTACTATACGTTACAAAGTGGCAAAATTCACGGCCTCACCCAGTTATTATTTATTAATACAAAATAATAACCACAGATGTCGACTATTTGAATTTTAGTATTTTTTGTTTTAAAATAAATGGCAAAATATAAGCAAGTTTACCTTACTACCTGACGAAGGATTGTTACAAAGTTGGCACTCCATTAATGTATGTATGCGGCCGTTTTATTTGCTCCCACGTTACGCTAAACTACTCCATATTATAAATTAGGTGAATTTGCAAAAAAACGAGAAAAATACCAATTTTAGAAGTAAAACCCAAAACCTTTGTTCCAAATAGTAATAGAGTAAAAAAAGTCTTTAAAAGTGCCGTAAAGTCTTTTATGAGGGTAGTGTGCCCTCGACTTACTAAATAGGTATCAAAAGGAATTGTTAGATCGAAAACGGTTCGCTGAACGCTTGCTCAAGACTTTTACGTATTCGGTTTGATGTTTAACTATATTTGTGAGCATGAAAGGTTGATGTTTGGCATTTTACTCGCCCCTGCAGGTTTTAAAATCCTACAGAGACTGGTCCTTTGGTCTGCTCCAGAGTTACGTCATTCGTTAGCGCCCTTTGTTGCAATTAGGGTTGCCACGTTGAGGTTTAATTCCACCGCGTATTAACTCGAAAACGGACATTATTGCCTGGAGCCGTCAAGTACAGGAAAATTGCAAGAATTTATTATCAAACTAAAAAAATAAGCAAACATATTATTATCGTTTATTTACCACTAGATAACACAAGTCAAATTATTATTTACTAAACGATATAACATATTTAAACATACATTTAATTATACAATAAATAGGTAAAACAGATTCAATACTTTGATACAATATGTAATACAATATGTAAGTAAATCACATTTGTTACGGTTTATGTGGATTTTCTTGGCACAAAGCCTAAATAAACATTATCTAAAAATTACTCACATTTTGCATAAACCTCATTATAAAAAAGAATTGTACAGAAACAATTTTTAGGTCTGTTAAGTTTAGATTAGGTCTGTTGGCAACAGAATCACCATGTCTCACGCTCTGACAACCGCGATGAAGGTAGCTTAAAATTTTTAAAACTATTTTTATTAACATTATACAAATCTACGAATTGAGATCGCTTCCATCAAGTCATTGATATACAGCAAAAATAATAAGGGTCCTAGATGTTACCCTGAAAGACACCAATATTGTTCAAAATGCTACTGACCTAAATATTATCGAAACAATGTTCTCTATTTCTAAATATTATGTTTGTATTATCAATTTTCGAGAATTCAATATGAAATTAAATATTATTTAATACAAATAGGTAAATATTGTTTTTGCCAACCCTTTGATGTGATCGGAGTTGTCATCATTGATGTCATCTGTTCTTGACGTGTCTTCGTTTGCCTTTGGATAAGCATTTAATTATTTACCTGGGGGTGATGGAACAGGCAGTAAAATACTATGAAACACAAAATGATATTAATATCACGCTTGCGCTTACACAAATATTTCATCGCATAAATCAGTATTAGTCATAGTAATTCATTTTAGGTAAGTATTCGTATGTAAAGTTTTGTATATTACGTGAATTTGGCAATATAGAATTTTCTATCATATAAGATTAATACAGGATTCTATCTATTTGTATTTAAACTTATCGATAAAAACAACACGAGCTAAGGCAGAATCTAGTGTGTTTATGAAATAGCTGCAACTTAATTACAAAATTTTAACCTTCTTATAAAAGAAAGAACATACAAAAATGTATATGATTGTATGACACAATAAGAAAAAGTTTTTTGGAAGTTTTTCGAATTGTCGAGATCTGTTGTGTAAAGAAAGAACTTCCCTTTAAGTTACAGCAATATATTTTATCGGCCATCCCTCGCAATATTTGAAAGCTTTCAACTGCGCAATCCGGTCGAAAATTTTCACGGTACGTTTTCGCCGCGTAAGTAGGTACTTGTATAATTTTACTATAGTGCAGTTTTAGTTCATTCAGTTTTGCGGTGGAAAGTTAGCCTGGGATTTAACTGCAAAAGGGGAATTTACAAGAGCTCCGCTGGTTTTGAGAGGAACTCTGATTTAAATGTTTTGAGTTTTATAAACGTGGTTTATAATAAACGGAACAAATAAACATAGCTTTACTTACAAATAATAACAAAGTAGCATTTACAAAGTGAACGTGTGTTTTATTTGTACATTTTGGGAAACCTTTTATATTCGAAAGGAAATCTGTCCTTTGATAATATTTTAAACAGTGTTCATGTTCTCTCCAGTTATATGACGACCTCTGTGGCGCGGTGGGCGAAGGTTAGCCTGCGACAAGTCCATATATACATTAGAAACAGCTGAGCTGAATGCAAATAATATTGTAAACAAACTACACTCAACTCAACCGAAAAACCTGATTCATATAACAAGGTTCATGTAAAATTCATCATAATGTTTGTAAATATCGCACATATTATTATATATTATCTTGGACTTCCTGAAACTCTGTAACGCTTTTCATTACATGCAAACACCGGAAAAACTTCCACAAGCTTTATTCACATAAAAGTGTAAACGCAAAAAGATTTTCGGAATTCAAAAAAAACTTCTGTAACGACCTCTGTTCAAAAGCAGATAAGAGACGCCTAACCTCAACTTGATAACTCTGTTACGAGTGTGGCGAAATTTTAACTTTTGCAGACTTCAGCTGCGAGAAAAGTTTTCAGGACATCTTTTGTATACGGGATTTAAGATGGTAGGTAGTTGCGAAACCTGGATAAAACTAGAAGTGTCAAATGACCTTTTTCCCATCGGCCACGTCGTTTCATCATCATCACCTATAATAGTCCACTGCTGGACATAGGTATCCTCTAAAGAGCGCTATAGATGACATTAGGGGAGGTAGTAGATACATAACTTAATACAGCATAAAATTCTATTATTAATGTTTCTTACTTTACGTATGCTATACAAATTGAACGGAAAATGTATCATTAACAAAGGTATGTTTACGTTAATTGGTCAAATCAATACTAGGATTTTATCATTCATATAGTTTTTTCAACTAAAATATATTCGAAATTGAACCTCTCCGCCGCAATGGCCAATTGTGAATCATTGCATACAAAAAAATATAATACCAAATAATTTTTATTCATTCATTAAATCCTGTGCTTATACAAGTAAAAAATAAAATAAGTGTAGGCAACACATACTTCTACTACAAAAGAACCAATATCCCAATCTTAAAAAATATACTGAAATTGTCTTTAATCATTATGATATTTAAAGCTTTTAAGCTCATAAACTCGATCATAACACATTTTTTTTACTTAAATATACAAAAACACATTTTTATATGATCAGAAATTATTACCACCAGAACATAATTAATGCTGATTTGAATCCTCGGGATAAAAGCAGTTTCTTACCTTCTAAAACTCAAATGCTGATTATTTCTATGTCTCAAAACACAGTTTTTTGACAGTTTTCAATGAAAACATGTAAAAATTTGCAAAGTTTTGCGTAAAGCCTAGACAGCGCTGGAAGATCTGGCGCTGGTTAGGTCTCCTACTGGAACTTAGTATTACATGCTGAGTTAAGGTCTTTGTAACAACTATATGTAGTGCCTATTCTATAATATTGTCTAGTTTTTTTTTCTTTCCGACATTGTTGTTATAAATTATGTGCCTATCCGATAATATTGTGTCTTGTTTTTGTTTCTTTCTGATATTGTTGTTATAAATAATTGTCTTTCTTTCTTCTAGAACGTGCATATCTGGGATACTTGAGTATTCGGGCTTTAGCCATAATTACATACACAGGTACCTACAAATGTGAAAATAAAAAACCACAAATATGTATAAAAACACTAGCTCGGAGCAGTCTAAGGGCCTGCTGAATAATATATATTAGGTAAACCATGGTAAACTTTAAACTTTAGTCCAAGTAGAGCCTCACATCGAAGACTGAAAAGAAGGATTACCTACTCTTTATCCCATATCTTGCAGGCCATGAAATAGTAAATGCATGTTGGTAACCTTTCCCGTATTTCCCTAGGGAAAGACTGATATCAAGGTACCTTGGAATATAGGTCGGAACTATGTTGGCCAAATGGAAGGGTGTAGGTGTTTTGACTGCGATATTGAAGGTGATGGGTTCAATTTTATTCATTGTCTTGATAATTTTAGAGATTTTTAAAATTGAATGTTCTTAAATTTACAAATTTTTGTAGTAGCCTTATCTTAATCATCTGCGTAACTAAAAGAATGGGATCGATAATGACGTCTCTTTCATGTTGTTCTGCGCATTTTGAAACCAATTTGTGCGGTACCGCATAAAAGATGAAGTTACTGTAGGCTTTAGCCTATTTTATTTATACCTCTATGATATGGATCCGTTGAGTTATCTGTAATTGGTTTGCAACAGTCTGCAGTTAGCTCAATAGTTCTTTTGTAAATAATAGTTCTAATTTGGTTTTTTGATTGTAATTTTATTTGTTTAATAAAGGTTTTAACCTAATCTCAAAGAATATTTTTGTTGTTGAGTTCTGATCATAATGAAAATCTTGTTTTTATTTTGAGTTGGAAAATTCTAACATGTTCAAGTAAAAGGATAAAATATACCAAGAAATACCGAAGTTTCGAGAGAACCATGGCCGACAATCACCCGAAGTCGTTCCCAACGATTAACATAACAAAATTCTTCAGAATTCGCTTCCGAAAGGTATTGTGACATTCTGTTTATTGTATACTAGCGGTCCGCCGCGGCTTCGCATGGGAATTGAACAAAAATTTTTTTTTTTCATACGGAACCCTGATATTTTTTTATATTCTATTGCCTACGTGACGTCACGACCGTCGACTGGTGCGCAACTGGTCTACTGTTTTAATTTGTTTGCAAACGTAAAAAAAGTTTATTGACCAGTTTAAAGTCAATTAATTAAAATTTTACTGTGTTTTCCATAGACGTTATCGTTATCTGCAGTGTTTAGTGCATATTAAAGGACTTGGAAAGAAAAATCTAAATTGTACTAACTTAGTGAACCTCCTCTACCCTCATTACTCTGGACGGAAATATAATGTGATCAAAGTTATTACGATTCCACGGTGGACTGAATACCTGGCTGCGTGAGTGCTTTGGCATAAGTTAAAGTGAATAACTAACTACACTAGGGCTCAGAACTCGTACTCAAAACACAAGCCCTACATACAACTAGCGCCATCTAGCGTCGAGTAGCAGTACTATAAATATAAACATTTGCCGTTTTAACGTTCGGGTCCTCGCTGCATCCATAAGTGCACAACATGAGCTCCAAATTAAATTGTATTTCCTGTGGGAAATTTACGTCGCGCACTACAGATGGCGCTGTGTGTCCAAAATGCGACTCAGTTACACATCGCACATGTGCAGGTATTGGTCCGCGTGCTAAAGTCCTGGTTTCTTGGCGTTGTGCTGCTTGTCAAGCTAATGCTCCAAAGGGAAGAGACCCCTCCACACCCGTCCGGAGCAGCCAGGATATGTCTTATGTCCAAGAACTCCCTGAGACTAGTGTTGAGCATGCGACTTCGGATAACGAGGCTCATCATATAACGGCTGAACCCTCAGATGCGGAGAAACAGGTGAACCTGAGGCCATTGAAAGAAGAATTCACCGCCGATGTCATGAAAATGCATGAAGCTTATATGACAGAGCTTAAATCCTTTAGAGGAGAATTTCGTACCCACTGCTCAGAAATGCAGGAATTAAAAGCCGAGCTTTCCACTCTGCGAGCGACTGTCGCGACATTCAACGAGAGAGCGGCCGAGGTAGAGAGGCGGATGGCGAATTTGGAGCTGGCGCAGACTCAAAGGGAAGACTCAACTCCGAAAGAGTTTGAACGAACAATAGCTGAATTAAAAGCTGAATTGAATAACCGTGAGCAGGAGGCATTCCTCAATGATGTTGAAGTGTCTGGTATTCCCGAGGAGAAAGGCGAGAATCCTACCCATCTTGTGAGCGTCTTAAGTGCTGCCATTGGGATGACACTTGATGAGCGTGACATAGTGTTGGCAGAGAGAGTTGGCGCAGTGGTGCGACCCCAGTCGAGCGAGTCTTCATTGCAGACCACCACAGTAAAGACGCGCAGGATCATAGTACGCTTTGCGCGTCGCTCTACCCATGATGAATACCTACGTGCTGCGAGAGTGCGCCGCGGGCTCACCTCAGCCGACGTCGGCGTTTGCTCTACGCCGCCAGTACGCATCTATGTCAACGAGCGCCTCTCAAGAGGTAACAGACATCTATTTGCCAAGGCAAGAGAAGCGTGCCGCCGTCACCAGTGGAAGTACTGCTGGACAAGGGCGGGTCATATCCAGGTTCGTAAAGAACATGGCGCGGTAGTCATTCGCATCCGCAGCGAGAATGATCTGGAGCGGGTTTTTGGGACCTCTTCCGTTTAACTACTTGTGTGCATAAATTCAAGCCACCCAAAGTACTCTTATTGCGTTACTGTTGTTTTATCTTGTATTCTGTAGCGTACTATTTTACTAAATATTTGTTTTGTGAGCTGATTAATTTGTATTTTTGTATTCTTTGTCCTTGTCTACAGTTAATAAGTGTGTTACTAGTGCGTAGGAGATTACTTGAACTATGCGTCATTTTATACTATATCTTAATTTTTACCTATACTATGTCAAAATTCTTATTTCAAATATTATTTGTTACAGTCTTATATCAGGTATTCCATGCATGTATCACAGATAAGTTATTGTTTAAGTTATGTCGATATTCTTGTTTTTCAGATCTATGTTGTACATATTTTCTTACCGTCTACTTTTCATATTACAGTAACTTACATTATTTTAACTGCCTACTTAACTCTTTGTTTTTGAATATTATATTAAATATCTGTTATGATTTAAGTGCCTTTTCCGCATCTTACAAAATTAACGAGAAGAAACCTACCAATACCATACACTATTTACAGTGTATTTATTTGATTATAAACTATAATTATGGTTAAATTCTTGAAGGTAGGTTTGTTCAACGCGGGATCTCTTGGCACGAATCATGATGATTTTGTGGTGAAGATGGATGGACATTGTGTGGATATAATGGCAATAAATGAGACCTGGCTAAGAGCGGGTGAGGACGGCCGCGCCCCCGTGGTCCCCGGGTATCGTCTTCGTCACTCTCCGCGGCCCGCCTTCGTGCGCGGCGGTCGCGGCGGGGGTATCGGATTTTACATAAAATCAGGCTTAAGAGCACGTATATGGCAACACCCAGTAGATCCACTTAACCGTTCAGTAGAGCAGATGTGGCTGACTTTATCAGTTAACGGCAAAAAGTTAGCTATTGGTACCGCCTACCGTCCACCATGGATGGATGTGGATTTATTTTTGGATGCGTTAACGGATACCGTAAACTCTACGCCTAACTGTGATAAGGTGATTTTATTGGGTGATTTCAATATAATAGGAAATATCAATGGTCATTGTTTTATTACTTGCGAGCTTAACGTAAAAAAAGAAAAAAATTGTCCTCATACCATTAAATATCGTCCCATGAAAGATATATTACCAGAAATTTTCAACGATGACCTTAATAATATTAATTGGGACCACTTTTTGTCAAGTAATAATATCAACGAAATGGTAAATCTTTTCAATAGCTGCATTAACCTATTGTTTGACTTGCATGCGCCGGTGAAAACTGTCACTTTTAAAAACCGTTCCCCTCCTTGGATAACTGACACTATTAAAATTATGATGCACAAACGGGATGCTGCTCTCTCAGATTATCGAAAATACAAGACTCCTAGTAAAAAAGGTTACTACCTTAGCCTTAAAGCATTAGTTAATAAATCACTTTTTTATGATAAATCGGCCTATTTTAAATTTAATATAAATAATCAAATAAACAACCCCAAGCAATTGTGGAGAAAATTAAAATCAGATTTATTACCATTTAAAAATCGGAACGAACTGCCGCAGCACATTACAGACCCTGACATAATTAATGCACACTTTTTGAATGTGCCCGGTAGAGCTGACGTTGAAATATCTATGCTAACATATTATTTATATCATACATTTAGCGACTCTACTTTTCAAATTTACCCCGTAGATGTAAGGGACGTTGCAAAAATTATAAAACAATTAAAAAGTAACGCTGAAGGCGATGACGGCATAACATTGGCTATGCTTCTTTCTACGTTACCACAATCTTTAGAGACATTTACAAAAATGGTAAACAGCTCTATTGAAACATCAACATTTCCAGACGCTTGGAAGGTAGCAGTCGTTCGACCTCTGCCTAAAAACAATAATCCGCAAGGGGTAAATGATCTAAGACCAATAAGCATTCTTCCTTGTATATCTAAAATTGTTGAAAAAGCTGTATGCCAACAACTGACTGAATACCTCGAAAGCAATAACATCCTGCCCGTTATGCAGTCAGGTTTTCGTAAGAGGAAGAGTACAGCTACTGCTTTATTAGATGTAACTGATAATTTGTTGTGCGCTCAGGATAAAGGTCTCTGCACGCTATTAGTCTTGCTTGATTTTTCAAGAGCATTCGACTCTATAAATGTAGAGTTACTAATTTGTAAATTAAACTACTACGGATTTGATCAATCTGCTCAGAATTGGTTTAATAGTTATCTCAGTAATCGTTTTCAGTTCGTAGAACTCAGAAATAGGGATGGTTCCTCATCAACCTCACAACTGAGACCTGTTCGTAGAGGCGTACCACAGGGATCCATACTAGGACCAATCCTATTCATCCTGTACTGTGCAGATATCATAAACTGTTTAAAATACTGTCGATATCATATATACGCAGATGATGTACAAATATATATATCTTTCAAACCCGACGAAATTGACGCCGCAATTTACAAATTAACGGAAGATCTTAATAGCATTGTCTCATGGTCAAACCAAAATAGTCTTATACTAAACCCATTAAAAACAAAATATCTTATTTTCGGATCAAAATACAAATTATCGCAAATACCGCGGCACATAAATATTTTCCTCATGGGTGAGCCTATTGATCGCGTATATGAGGCACGAAATTTAGGTCTGCTGGTCGATTCTGAACTCAGATTTGAAAAACAAATCACTGAGTCAGTTCAAAACTGCTTCTATCGTTTAAAAGTTTTGTATAGAATTAGATCACATCTGAGTGAAGAACTTCGTATCCAGCTTGTAGAGTCATTAGTCTTATCCAAATTCAACTACTCTGATACAGTTTTTGGTCCGCGTCTTCTAAAGCGAACTCAGCGTCTGATCCAGCGAGTTCAGAATGCCTGCGCCAGGTTTTGTTTTGCTATACCTCCACGAGAACATGTTACTCCTTTTCTAAACCAACATCACATACTTAAAATGAAGTCGCGCAGAAAACTCCATTTAGCTACTCTTCTTTTCGGTGTCGTTAACTTTGGCGCGCCCTCTTACCTCTATGATAAACTTATTTGGTTTAAAAAAGAGGGAACGAGGAGAAAATGTTGTCCAATTTTAGCAAAGCCTCAAGGTTCTTCTGCAGCTTTCAGGGGTAGTTTCCGTTACACAGCAACAAAGTGCTGGAATAATATTCCACCACCCATCAAGAACCTTAAAAGTATATATTCGTTTAAACATAAAATAAAACAGTTTCTTCTTAGCGCTCAGAAGGAGGATGAAATTTATACAAATAATGATAGATCTATTATCTAAAATATATAAGTGCTCTACATAATTAATAATAATAACTAATTAAAAATAAAAAATAAACCTTAAATATACCTACCACTATACTTTAAATAATCCTTATCTTCTTTATTCACAAAATCTTCACCTTGTTTTTGATCTAACTTCATTAATATTCATTTGTTTTATAAGTCAGCCTTAAGTTTATTGTTCTTTGTAATGTAATGTATGAAATGCAAAATGGTTTGTTATGTAATGATTATGTTGTGTACAAGAAGCATTCGACGTTCGTGACGTGACACGAACCCTCTGGTCTTCACTGAAAATCAGCGCTGGGTGGACACATTAGTGTGCACCCAGCATAACGCTGAGTGACGACCATATTTGCCTTATTAAATAACCTACTTTACAACTTAATTTTAAGATTGCTGTGTACCTATATCATTGTGTTGTTTGATTATGGTAAATAAAAACATTTTTTTCTTTCTTCTTTCTTTATGTTCACGGAAAATTGAGAATTCCAATGGCGAAAGAATTTTTCACAGTGGTCCAGTAGTTTAGGAGCCTATTCAATTCAAACAAACATATAAACAATAGAAAATTACCTCTTTATAATATTAGTATCGACTTGCGGTACGCCCCGACTACGCACGGGTTTAAAAAAATAACAACTTAAAACACACGTTGGGATACATTGCTGAAGTTTTCAGATCCCTAACTTTGTTAATAATAATCAATAGTCTATGTTCATCAGGTATGTAGGATTCTAATGGTAAAAGAATTTTTCAAATCGGTTCAGTAATTTCTGGAGCTTATTCAATCAATGAAACAAACAATAAAATCATTCCTCATTATAATATACAGGGCTATAGGAAGATTATCAATAACCTCAAGACGACTTGGGTAGACCAAGACGAACAACTTTTGTTCTATAACAAACTAACGGTACGCCTTCGCACGGGTATTAAACACAAATTTCAGAAATTATACACAATAACACGATGGGTTTCACAGTTTTCATACGGATCCCTTCCTCTTTTTAACAGCATTGTGGTTTTTGACATTGACTTGACAATCCATAACTGACACTGGCCGAAGAGAAAAAACATGCAGCGGAGCCATAATAGAAAAAGAAGTTGAATATGTAGCGCACTGTTTAATTATTGAATTTTTCATGCGGATCCCTAACTTTTTTGAAAATATTATATAGTCTATGTTCATCACGGAATATTTAGGATTCTAATGGTGAAAGAATTTTTCGAATCGGTCCAGTAGTTTCGGAGCCTATTCCATTCAAACAAACAAACATACCAAACAATCAAATCTTTCCTCTTTATAATATTAGTATAGATATAGATACCTCCGTTAAAACCATTTGACACCGGAAATTACAAACACAAACCTATACTTTCCAATTACAGTAGCTAGAAAGTCCATTTTCATTTAATTTTAAGTAACTTGAACCAACCTCAATGGATATCAAAGTTTAGTTTGAAATGAATCAATTCAACGAAACCCGAGCTCTAGTTGGAAGTTTCGATTGCTTTTGCTCCAGCTCAGTTAGCTACGCGAACACGTCACTGCTAATTGTAAAGGCTCGTCCACATCTGCATTAGAACCCTAATTCAACTAAATTAGTAAATAATATTTAGTGGAACGTGTCCCTCTTTAAAAATTATTTAGATGCCTAACAAAAGGTACGCGATAAATACCCGATAATTAGTCTATGGAAGATATTTGATCAATATTATCTATTATTTTACAAACCTTACTCAGATGTCGAAATTATGTAATTGTATTCTTTTTTTGTATTTGGAGGGTCATGTGTGAAATTTAAATCCGTTCTGTAAATGTCAGTGAAAATATTACTGCACAAGGACGGGGATGGCCCATCATCAACGAACTCTAGAATGCAGTGCATTTTGCTTGCTAGGAAAATATCAATAACAATTTTGACTCGATCAAGGATTTGAACCTACTCATTATCGGCAGCTGATCACACTACCCCTCCACATACTCGACGACCCCTGTGGCGCGGTGGGGGAAAGTTCGCCTGCGACGCATGAGGTTGCGGGTTCGATTACGGCCTCGTGATAAATATTTGTACGATCTGCAGTATGTTAAAAAACATATGTATTATATATATATATATTATGTATTTCTATTGTTTATATTATATGTTATGTTTATGCACCTAATTATTATATTTATATTGAATTGTGATTGTGACGTTAAGTAATTATTTTTAAATATTCTATGGATTTAATCTGAAATAAATGTGTTAAGTAATAATAATGATAATTAATATTGTACATTATTATGTTTAACAGTCATTAAGTACTAATAACACAAGCTCTGCATAACTTGGGGCTAGGTGATGCTGTGTGGATTGTCCGGCATTATTTTTTTATTATTTATAGTGGTATGTATCGTACGTAGATCTGACCGAACCTTTAGTTATTGATTTTGGCGATACACTGGTCGGGATTTCCGAGCAAACATTATCCTAAATGCAGCTGACACATCTTGCAACTAACGTTGTAAATTAGGAGTTGAATGAGAGTAAATAGGGTTGAGAGAGAGTGAGAGAGTGACCCATTTATTGAACCATTCAGTTCAGTTACAACACAGAACAATTTAATAATAATAAACTGCCTTTATTAACAAATAAAATTAGAATTATCTAACTAAATAAAAACTAGTATTTATAATTGAAACAATTGAGCTAACTGCAGACTAATAATACTAAATAAATAATCAATTATTTCCGGCAACATAAGAACGGTTAAGGATGTTTAAAAACTTATTCTAGGGCCCATATCAACAAATACCTAACAGACTAACATACATACAAAAATATAAAGTGACAACTAATAAGACGACCTCTGTGGCGCGGTGGGCGAAGGTCCGACTGTGACTGCGTTGCGGGTTTGATTTTGCTTCGGGACAAATGTTGTACGATCTGCTGATATTTTTTCTGGTCGTTTTCTATCTATAATTAAAATATCTACATATTATTTAATTTAATGTATTATATAAATCAGTCATCTACCTTGGGGCTAGGTGACGCTTTGTGGATTGTCCAACATTATTTATTATTTATTTATACCTAGCGGCTCGCTCTTGTGCTTCCGAAATACGCAATCGATTTATTATTTCTTTTTGTACTAATTGTGACACTGGTTATGTGTATTAGAATACGGATTGGTTGACCTTTTCTCTATTTTTATTCTTTTAAGAATAGAACAGAAATTGGCCGGCTGTCCTTTATTTTATTCCTTCAAAAACTCAGAAAAAATTAAAACCACTGAAAATTTTATGCAGCGCTAACATGTACGACCGACCGTAGGTTTAGTTTCGGACTTCTCAGTCTTATTTAACAGTGTCGGACCCTGGCGAACTCTCCCGGGTATTAACGTCCACAATCGCTTCTCAACTACACAGAAATTCTGTGTTTGGGCTTGCACGAGGATTATGTACTTTGTTTATACCTAACTAAATGTTTAGCTAGTCACTAAACTAAATCGCAATCGCTGTGGTGTATAAAATACCAGTGACGTTTTATTGAATTTATAATAATGATGCCTTCTTAAGGACCGGCGGCTCTATTGTCTAACTCAACTGGTAATCGTAATCGGCTTCAGTTTGGCATTTCAAACCTAGCCTGGACTTTCTTATTGTGTAAATAGCTGAAACCGAAGACCAGTTGAATACCTTAGACAATACCGACAACATTCTGATTTGGTCTACAACCGGTAATCGGTTTGAAGTTCACTGGTAATGGATTTCAAATTAGATAATAACGCTGCTGGTCACTTATGGCCCGTGATCATGGAAATGAGATACAATAACAATAGTAAAGACCTTATACAAACAGCTAGACACAAGGCTAGATACAAAGCTACTTATAGAATCCACAGATGATCGGAAATTCGGAATGCTGGTTTATATCTCGGTCAACGCATTAGCATTGCCATCCAGCGTGGCAATGCTGGCAGCATTGCCATTATTTTCTTTATAATAATATTTATTTTCTTTATAAATAATTGTCACGAACGATGAATAACAAAGAATAGCTTAGACTAATCTGGTTTTAACTGAAGTGGAAGTTTCAGAAACATGTATTGAATTTTACGCGTGAATCGTATTCCTGTTTCAATTAAAACTTGATTCACGAGGTTCATTTAAGTGTATTATGTCGAGATATTCAATTACAGTTGATGAAGTTTCAATATATTATTGAGTGCGAGAGTGCTTCACGGGAAGTTGTGGAATAAAAATATGTGGGTGTTTATTGGATGTGAAAAATGAGGGACTATTCAAGGTTTCTTACGTGTCGGTAGATATAAGTTTTTGCTTCGATAGACAGCGTGGGCGAAATTTCTATTTCGGTATAGGTTTGAAACACAAAAAAGAGCGGCCGTCGCTGTATTGACATCATCTTCACCATCATCCGCCTATAATCGTCCACTGCTGTTCATGCCTCTCCTAATGAGCGCCACAGACGGCATCAGTTATCATTTGGGGGTTATTGCCCATAATCCCCATTTGGGCAAGCCGGTCGGGGATCGCAGTGATGAATCAATCAATTCAATCGTCTTGAAATACGAAATTTAAATCTATATAAAAGGTGTTCACCAACCTAGTATACGGTAATTTCGAAAAAATGCAATGTTTTATTTCAGTCGAAATATGGTGTAAAATTAAATTTCACACGTCTAAGTGTTTATTTTATAACTCTAAAGAAACACAGTTTATTCTGAAATATTTTTGAATATATAAAGGTTCATAGAAAATTCTCGATGTGCCGGAAATTCCGTAGTATTTTTCTTCATTCCTCGTAGAATGAAGAAAGAAATAAGAACCACAAAAATATGAATCTCGCGCCAATTCGTAACTTTCAATCTTAATTAATTCCTACACCGTCAAGTATTATAACCTCAAAACGCACCAAGCAGACCTCAAGTCAACCGTCCAGTCTAAGAGCCAGAAAAATATAATTCTCAAGTACCGTACCTTGGGATTCTTCAAAAAGTTCCTACAGGTCAAATGGCGCGTATAATTAGAGCAAATTAGACCATAATGAGTACTGAGCCCTGTACGCTAGTAACGATTAATGGCCGAGAAAATTGGATTGACCACTTCTACGGCCGTATGAACAATGACAAGTCGGTTGGAATTTTTTCGTTCGATACATAATGCTTTGTGGATTGTCAAGCATAATTTTATGGAGATCGCAACTCGGCGGACGTAGTATGGGACGTGTTATTGTTGAGAACTATTTTGGTTTATATAGTACATTATGTATTGTTTTTTATTTTAAACTTCAATCCTATCGCGTCTTACAAATTCAAAGTACCGATCGAATTTTTTTTAAACTTTTTGTAGATGACTTTACGTAAATACCTCTGATTTAAGAATCGAGCGAGTTGACGACAGAAAAAGTAGGTAAGATCAGAACGCTCCGTATCAGAAGCGTCGTCTATCAAGGAAAATGACGTAGTTTGCAGAACGTCGGCACATTAAAACGTCTTTATGGCTTTAAGGTGCCAACTCGCGTGAATCATTCGAGCGAGTTGACGAATAAGCCCCTCCGCCAGGCAGGATGATAACCTGCAAACGACTGCAGGCAGATGCTGTATTTTACTTATATCTACCAACTTGTGCTTAAAGCACACTTGCCGTGTGGTGCCGGCATAGAATTTCACCACCCCATCTCTTCCCGTGGGTGTCGTATGAGGCGACTAAGGGAAACACACCGGGGGGCGGGCAGCAGCGCCCTCTGCAGAACAACTCCACCGATCTGCGATCCCCAACCCGCATGCCCAGCGTGGGGATTATGGGCATTAACCCCCAAATGATAATGCCATCTTTGGCGCTCATTAGGGGAGGCCTATGTCCAGCAGTGGACTATTATAGGCTGGTGATGATGATGATGTGCTTAAAGCATCTGACCAGACCAACTGTTAGAATTACATTCGATATATCAAACCATGAAAATGGTTGCTCCTTCCTCCGTTTATATTGTCATAGGGTTGCAACGCAGTACAAAAGATAAGAAGTGCAAAAAAGCAGATATGCAGGAAATTGTTTGACTAACCTCATTTTAAACTAGCGACAGGCCCCGGCTTCGCAGGGGTACATGATATGTACCTCTATATAAGCTTTCCTCTTGAATCACTCTCACTCGATAAAAAAACCGCAGCAAAATCCATTGAGTAGTTTTAAAGATGGGGCCGAGAGACAGCAGAAAGCGGCTTTGTTTTATACTATGTAGTGGTAGGTAAAATATTATTATCACTAAAAGATACAATTAGATAACGTATAAAAAATAGTATTAACAATTGAAAAAATTAAGTTAACTGCTGACCGTTGCAAACAATCTACAGGTAGCTCGACTGATTCATATCACCCAGTCGTAAGCGTACCCAAGACGCTGGCTGCATTGCCTCGCTGTATGGCAATACTGATGCGCTGCGCCAGATACATACAGACTCTTAAAAACGACTAAATTTATTAAAAAAACCTATCAACAGTAATAACTCATATGTAACCTATACGTTCGACATTCCTCGCTAACCCTAGAGTATCATTACGGTATCTCAAAGGCGGAGTAGAACGCATCCTGCCATTAGAAGAACCGGCAAACATTAACGTGCCGAGGCGGTGCTAATGGGTCTGTACCATTCTATGCTTTTCTATGTCTGTGGTAAAGGGCTTGGTCTTTCTTGTAAATTGTTGCGTGTGTAGGACAATGACCTTGAGAGAAAGGCAAAAGGATATTTAAAGGTAAATGATAACTGAAGACTATAGTGCTCATTAGGGGAGGCCTATGTTCAGCAGTGGACAAATATAGGCTGATGATGATGATGATTACTTTATTAACAAAGAAAATTACAATTAAATAACAAAATTAGAACTAGTATATACAATTGAAATAATTGATATAACTGCAGATATAACAAACTAGCGGTCCGCCCCGGCTTCGCACGGGAATTTAACAAAAATTGAATTTTTCATGCGAATCCCTAACAATCCTTAATTTTTCCTGATGAATATAGGTTATAGAATATTTTCAAAAAATTTGATATCCGAATGAAAAAATAAAGTTTTTGTTCAATACCCGTGCGAAGCCAGGACGGACCGCTAGTCAGTAATAAATGAACGATAATACCAGTAAAACCATGTTATATAAGGCTCAAAGGTATTTCAGTAAACTATTCAGTATTTCATCCCTCTCTAAGCTTCGATTTGTTTTAACACTAAATTGTTCTGAATAAATTACGAGTGCACGTCTCAGTTTACCCAGTTTCACCCTTAATCCGGGCGGAACTGAAACTAAGCTTTATTGCGGTGGGTTTTAGATTTAATTTGGATTGCTTTACGCTGTTATAGACAATAGTGTTGGGGAAATATGATAGACGATAGAAATAGTTAGTTCAATGGAAATAAAAACTTTCCATAGTTTTATTGCTGCTTTGGGCACTTCCAACTATTATTTTACTATATATTTTTTCTATCTAAAGGTCACCCTGGATTTTTTGTTCCTATAAGAAAAAGGGTTCTTGTCATATAAGTTTCTTTCGATACTGTTTTGTTGTACGATGACGATTAATATCAGCCTCTTGGCTACGGCCAAAAAGCTATGTCTTGCTATGTATCCGTGCCTTCGTTGCTTCTGTGGCGCATCAGGGAAGCTTGCAAAATACCAAACCGATAGTTTTGATGCATTTATCCGCAGAACACGAGAGAGTCGAAACAGCATCCTGAAGAATTTATTTGATAGATGGTCCTAATCATTGTGGGTAAGCCTTA
This sequence comes from Eupithecia pulchellata, assembly GCA_963931895.1. Lineage (NCBI taxonomy): Eukaryota > Metazoa > Arthropoda > Insecta > Lepidoptera > Geometridae > Eupithecia > Eupithecia pulchellata. Next base: position 2,316,481 of record OZ007543.1, on the reverse strand, counting down.
TCTGGAATGCGATTTAGATATGTATCTTATAATTATATTAATCGAACAAAGTATTTAAATAGAAATATGTATACTGAAATACTTTGTTCTAACAACGTTATTTCTGTTTGTTTGTTTCTATATTAGTAAAACTCTATGGGTTGATAATGGTCTAAAAAAACGAATTTTATTTTTAAATTATGGAAATATTCTCAAGAAAAACATTGTTATCTTGAAAAACGTTGTTGCAGTGAAAAATCTTCCCACCACAAACCATTTAGAGGTTGTAGTCTATCTTATAAATATTGATGAGGAAGCCAGCCGAGCTCAAGTGTCTTGTAAACCGTATACATTAAGTCGAGGGAGAAAATAACAGGCGGGAAGTCGAGATGTATTGATTTTGGATGTTTTTAACGCTGAAAACCAAAACCACTAAGAACTGGTTTCCGCTTTATGAGAGGAATGAAGAAGTTACAGCTTTTCATTGCTAGAAAAGGTAGATTTTGCAGACTTTTAAATCTAGATTTGGTATTGTCTGTTCTTGTCCATAGACTAAATTCTTTCAATGCTTGAGCTTAGAAGACAGGAATTTAACGAATGCAGTTTCTATCTATCGTTTCTGTTTTGCTAACTTGCTATGTAAAATACAATAGAGCACCTAATAGTAGATGCTGTAAACGGTGCGGTGAAATATAATATATTTCACCGCACCGTTTACAGCATAGTTTACAGCACCGTTTACACCGTTTCTCATATTATGAGAGGTCCGTTCTTACCGATCATACAGCGTTTAAAACGCTGTCTGCAGAAAATGCGAAAAGTGAGTTCAATAATATTGATTACTAGCTTTTGCCCGCGGCTTCGCTTGCGTAAGGAGATGCCTACGTCATAGTAGCTCAGCTCATCATAGTAGCATGGTAAGTCTCAGCCCGATCGGTTTAAAATTTACAAAGTTTCATTCAAACTTTCATCCCCTATTTTATCCTCTTGGGGGTAGAATTAATCAAAATAATTTCTTAGCGGATGCCTACGTCATAACATCTACCTGCATGCCAAATTTCAGCCCGGTCCAGTGGTTTGGGCTGTGCGTTGATACTCGTAGATCACTATGTCAGTCAAACTCAAAGGTGACCTTTGAGTTATATATATTTTGATTTGAAAGACTGTTGTGATGAACAAAATGATTTGTCATTATGTTCATCACCTCTTCCATCGTCTTACTAATCCTCTGTTGGACATAGGCTTCGCTTGATAAGCGAATTATTGGCATTATCGGGTAATGCTATAATTCCATTGCTTAGCACGAGTTCGGATCCCAATATTGGTTTAATAGGAAAGTTTGGACTCTCACGACAATCCGCACAGCATCATAGCCCTAAGCTAAGCAGAGCTTGTGTTATGGATACTAGATGACTGATATAAATAATACAATATTTTTTTATTCATATATCGATATTTTTTATCCATAATAAAAAATACCTGCAGATCGTACAAATTGTCCCGAGGCGGGAAACGACCTCCTGCATCACAGGCGATCCTTCGCCACCGCGCCACAGAGGTCGTCATAAACCACTTTATTTCTTTTCAAAGTTTTAATCAACTAATAAAGCGCGCTACAAAATGCATACAACTGGTAGAAACTCAGCTCCGTTTCAATTAAGCATATCAAATATTTGTGAGCTTCGATACCGAATACTTTAAAAACGCCTTCGCTGCGAAACGGGAGCTCGTACAATTGAATATTCAACTAGCATAAAGCTGAGGCTACACTGGGTGATGTAATCTCTTAGGATTCCCGCTCTAATTTGGATATGTAGCATTTGCATATCGGTTTAAATTTCAAGTGGTTGAAATTTGTGCTCATAGTTATTAAAATGTTGATGGTAATGCAGCGAAATTCATTTACTGAACTACAGAATCTTTTCATGTGGTCTTTAAAAAGATAATTGAAAAACCGATAGCTTTCACTTTGTTCATGTACACTTTTCATTAAATAAACTGTAGAAGTTTCTTTAGTTCTTTATGTCCTAAAAAAGGTAGTAGAAAAATAGACAGACGCAGTTCGATTTTATTATAGACAGAAACTTCGTGACTATAACATCAGTGTTTTTATGTTTGGATCTGATCGCCTTATCTGGGGTCTTATTCACTATGAAATATGAGATTCCTTGCCCAAACCGTGTGACGTCACAGTGTGTTCTAAAAACGATTTTGTCCGATTCTTGTCATATCTGTAAAACACGATGGGATTGGCAATAGTGAATAAAAGCCCTGTTAATATCTTTGGGGAGGAAATTAGTGGACGTCGTCGTAAGGCTGAGGTGATCACAATGTTTGTTTCGTCCTCAGTGTAGCCTCAGCTTTACGGATAGTGCAGGTCTGCGGCAAATGGCGGGCAAAAATCGTTTGGGAGAGTTATTCCTAATGAGGAGCTTACGTTTTATCTTCGGTTAGTGTTATAGCTATCGATTTGTATGCTGAATGTGTGGCGGACATCTTTGTTTTTTTCTCGGACTGTTTTTGAAAAAATAATATTTTTATTGGGGTAATCTTCAAGTTGAAAGCCGTAATGTAAATTTTTTTAGTCACTCAAAAATAATTTGAATACCGCTACGTTCGGAGTCTAGAAGTGTTATGTTTTTTTTTTTAGAAAAAACAAAAAAAAATGGTATCTGTTGTGTATATTGAAATCCTTCTTTGAGCTATGTCAACCTTTCCAACATTCTCGACAATGTTTAATAATTTCCAACATTGCCACATTTTTGAGACATTTAAATAGAAAATGTTACAAAACTAATTTTGGACATAAACCTTAGAGGTTATGTGCGAACTAACACTTGTAAGTTACTGTTACCCCAACTTACCTGATTCTATTACTCCACCTCAACATTTTCTATTACCCCGCCTTATCTTGCTTTCTCTTGCAACCAGCGAGGAAAGAATTCGATTACTGAAAGCTCGAGGTTTTAGGTGCTTATTGAAGTTTTCATATAATAATATTAGTATGTTATGAATTTCTTGAAGAGAGTTGAAATAAGTGTGTTTGTTGGTCTTTTAACGGTTACTATTTTGAGGGTTGTAATCATTATATGGTTTTTTTATAAACATCACGTCTGTGATCTTTGTTGCGAAGGTGCGCCTACTATTCAGCAGGTTGTGGGTTCGATTCGCGCCTCGGGAAACATGTTTCTAATTAGAGTTGGAGGAGTCGATTCTTGGAAATATAAAATGAAAGTTCATTTTTTTAAGCCCTGTAACAAAATATTGTATTTATGGCTACAAAAAACAGAGAAGAGCAGTTATTATATCTGGAAGTCCGTCCTGGTTTTATACAGATTCGTAACTTTTTTTTTTAAATATTCTATAGTCTGAATTCATCAGGGATAATGTGTAATGTACGATTCTAATGGTATTTTTTTTATCAAATCAGTCCAGTTTCGGAGCCTATTCAATCCAAACAAAAAATCAAATCTTTCGTCTTTATAATATTAAAAGAGATCCAAATAAAAAAGAAAAATAGAAACAAACAAGTATAATGTTACACGGTTCGAAATAGGTCCCTGCCTCAGGACAATACTACAAGCCAAATATAGGTTTGGACAGGACCTGCTTTGCGATTACTGTAAAATATCCCATTTAATGCATCGCCATCCGAGAACAGTGGGTATAAACCATTTCGTTGTCCAAAAACAAATATAAGTAGATCAATAATAAATGATAATAATAAAATAACCAGCGAGGCAAGCTACCAGCATCTTGGGTACACTTCCAACTGGTATTAATATGGATCAGTTGACCTTGTAGTTTGTTTGCAACAGCAGACTGTTGCAAACAAACTACAGGTAGGTCAACTAGTAGTAAAAGTTAGCTCAATTGCTTCAGTTGTAAATAATAGCTCTAATTTAGTAAGATAAATGATTTGAGTGATTTTCTTTGTTAGTAAAGGCCTTTTTGCCATTCAAAATATATACCTAATACCTACTTGCATAAAAAAATCTATGTATGTCAAATGTAAAGAAGAAGCCGTTTTATAGCTAATATACACAGCGATAAACATCATTTAAATACTGGAAATAAGAATAAACTCGCTGTGCCCACCATTAGGTTACACAAGTTAATGTATATTTTAAAAGTCAATTCTACAACAAAACTCCAAGTGAGTTGCATAATTTATCTTTAAATAAATTAAAACAAATTGTCAAACTTATTCTGCGCAAAAACGCTAACTATAAAATATAATATTATGATATATTTATTTTTATAGATAAAAGGTTTGGGACGAGTTTTGCTCCAACTCGGAAACTAACTACCAAACAAGGCAAGGGTTTCTTGTTCGTTCTTTACCTTAAAAAGATTGAAGTGAACAACTACTAAAAACTATCACTTTGAACAAAGAATCAAAGCGATCACTTTATTTCCCATTATTAGTTATGTAATCGTTTTTGTGACGTGTCCAAGATTCATATAAGGTCTACAGGAAAGGAAGCACCGTTGCTTTAATTTTGAAAAATTTGTATAGAAGCTAGTGTAAAGCATGCAGTAGTAAAATAACCGTCGGATAACTCTGGGTTAGTGCAAACTGCCAGACGGGGAATTAATATGTGCCGGTTAATATTGAACGCCGGAGGGAAGTGAATTGTTTAGTGAGGCTTCAGCCAACTAAAGGCACATGGTTGGAGGTACGTTCCGACTGGTTATTAATCAGTTCTTCATTGACAAAGAAATGACAATTAAAGCACCAAATCAGGACTAGAATTTATGGTTAAATCAATTGTGGTAACCACAGACTATTGGAAACAATCTACCTATTTTTTGTGTGTTCTCATTACCAATAAGGTCTTTTGGGTAGAAACACATTCTGAAAAATTGGCGAAAACTCCAATCTGCCTTACGTTTTTAGTGTCCAAAATCTTTATTTGTCACATCACAGTTCTTTTTTTTTTTCGAATGGACTTATAGCTTTTGACCGCAGATGGCCATGACAGCGTTACCGGACTTTAATCACAGATCTTTAGTCACCCAGTGCCCTTTATAGAGGTAGTGAAGATTGGGCCGCCAAATATATTTTTTATTTTACACTATTTTACACAAATATTTGTGGAAATAAAATTTATTCTTGCTAATCTGTTTTGCCTCGTATTTTTACATCCACCCATGAGCTTATCTACTTTTACAATTTTGTCGAACCCGCTTTGTTTGTAATTTTTTTTATCGAATATTTATTACTAGGTTGGGTAGTAGACTGTGTAGCCAAACTTCAAAAGCAGATAATCTCATGGGAACGAGAAGTTGAAGCCTGAAATTGTTAAGGAATGGCCCCCGAGATTTAACATAATATAGCTTAGTTTTGACGTTGATTTGCAAAATCACATTAATGGAAGTTTGGATGTTTGTTTGGGGCTTTTGAATAGTCGGGGGCGGTCATTGTTGTGGAGTAGGTACAAAATATTGACATTTATTATTTGGTTTAGCAGTTTAATTTGAGTGGCGACCACGCAATGGCTTCCGTTCTTTTTGGTGTGCATTAGTTTAGTATAGAAAAGTAGAAGGGGCGAGCGAATTTTTTCCATAAGTATGGTCATACGACCTCTGTGGCATTGTGAGCGAAGGTCCACCCGCAACCTCCCGTTGCATCGATTCCCGCCTCGAGACAAATGTGTGTACGATCTGCAGATATTTTTTCCTTTGTTCTATGAACTTAATATATTTTATTGAGTATATCAGTCATCTAGTAGCCATACACAAAGTCTGCTTAGCTTGAGACTAGATGATGCTGTGTGGATTGTCCAGGATATTAAGATAAGATAATAATTCTTTATTCTCAAAAATTTATGACTACCTAAGACAAACATAATTGATAGAATAAATAAATGAAGAAAAATATTTTTTAATAAATATATATATTCTAGAGAGGAAAGATTTTATTGTTGTTTTGTTTGAATTGAATGGGCTCCGAAACTATTGGACCGATTTGAAAAATTCTTCATTATTAGAATCCTAAATTTTCGGTTAAGAACATAGGCTAAAGAATATTTTCAAAAAACTATGGCTCCGTATAAAATAATATTATAAAATTGAATGCAACACGAGGCAGAATCAAGTCTTGGACAAAAGTATAAATTAAATACGATTCCTATCTCTCATGTAAAGAACATAATCAAAACATCGCCGAACAACACCATTTTTAACTAACAACAATCCCACCCAATCTTTTACTCAACCCACCCCTTGTTTCAAATTCCATCCCTTCTCTAAGCCCGTACACAAGCCCTTTCAAGATACATTTAAGTACACAGGTTATCAAAAACCACAAAGCTATGGTGACCATGAATCGTGGACAAAGCGTTTCGCCGGTGGCTATTTACCCCATTATGTTGATGGAGGTCGGAATGGCTCATACATTTTATGGGGATAGGGTGGGTATGAGTTGATGGGAGATTATTTATCAAAAATATAGAAAATAATAGAATAGAATATTTCTTTAAAGCACTGTCAATACCTAAAGGTAATTATTAAAAATATATCTAGCTACTGCCCACGGTTTCATATCTGCTAAATTTCAGCTTGATCCATTTAGTAGTTGAGGTGCTATTTCAGTTGTCAAAAATTTTTTCTTATTAATTTTTGCCGTTTGGTCGATAGTAGAATTCTCATAGACAGTCGTTAAATATGTAAGTTAGCTGATTTCTCCCGTTTAAAAGGATTTATCAACAAAAAAATGACAGACGGTATTTGAGCCAAGCCCCGTTCACACGGTCAATAGATTACGTGCAGGTGAAGATGAGGATGTCAATATATTTTAAATGTCCTTGCAAAATTCAGGGATGCGGTATTACATTTTTTGGATAGGACACATAGAAATATGTAAATCGTAGTATTTTTTTGTATATTTCTTTGTCGCTTTTGTGCTGCACTATAATAAAAATTTAAAAAAAAGGACTACCCTTGGCGTGCCTTGGCAACACAGACCACGTTATCATTTCACTAAAATCGTAGACACCCTTTCGACCGTCCGTCACTCCTTATCAGGGGTCGCAGAAACCAAAGCGTTTCTTTTTGTTTCTGTTTTCTTAGATTATTTCTGAAACGCGAAGCGTTGTTAAGATTTCCGCTAAAATGGTTATTTAGGTAGGTATAGGTTTTGAGGTTTTCCTTTGAAGTTCTTGGTTCGTTTGTACCTATAAATAAAAATGGCGGAAGGTTATAAATGAAATCATTTATTCAGGTTATCACATGAAAGGAAATAAGTACTACAACAACTACGAGTAAGTACTACAAGTAACGATGAAACTACATCGTTTCAATAAGTACTTATTGCCTTATGACCCATATTTCTGAGTTCAAGACTAACGGATGCTGTTAGATCATCAATACTAGTATTAATAATGCTGTTAGATAATCAATTATCTAACAGCTTTATTTATATTTATTTATTTATTAAAATATATATATATATATAAACTAACGAAAGTAATTCCGTTTGTCTGTCTATCTGTTACCTTTCACGCCTAAACGGCTGAACGGTTCTAAACGAAATTTCACATGGCTCTAATCCAGTGTTATGTATGCTACTTGAAAATTGCAGGCGAATTCGCGGTTTGAAGTTAATCATTTTAAGGCCTCTGTTAGTGATAAGTCCATAAAATTACCTGTTATTTTTTTAAATTACATGTTTTTATGTAAAATCTTTAATTTAACCATTTTTTTATAACCCATATTTACAATTGAAACAATTCAGCTAACTGCAAATAGTTGCAAACAATCTTGAGCCTGGGTTCACTTAAGCTAGTTCGCATTAGGCGACTAACAAATTTCGTTTGCTTTAAACCTTGGTCAATTTGTAGGTGAAACGTCCAATTTAGTTTTGTAATTCATTATCATCACCAGCCTATAATAGGCCTCCCCTAATGAGCGCCATAGATGGCATCATTATTTGGGGGTTATTGCCCATAATCCCCACGCTGGGCATGCGGGTTGGGGATCGCAGTTCGGTGTAGTTGTTCTGCAGAAGGCGCTGCTGCCTGCCCCCCGCTGTTTTTCCCTTAGTCGCCTCTTACGACACCCACGGGAAGAGTTGGGGTGGTGTAATTCTATGCCCGCACCACAAGGCAGTGTTTTGTAATTGAATCCCCAATATTATTAAACCATCATACCACATCTAGAACTTCGTCATTCTGTGTCGAAACTCAATTATGCATTGTATCGTCAGACGGCGTGCGTTTCCAAAATTTTAATTACTTCCCTGGCCCAGAGAATAATAAATTAATTATGCAACAAAACCACAGGGTTGTTGAGACAGCTGCGAGACACACAGCCTGTGTGTCTGTCAGTTGCAGGCTGGTGGATAAAAGTGAATAAAATTAATGATTAAAAAAATAAAATTAATGATTAGTACTATTGTAACACTATTGTAACGGGTACTTATCGCGTTTTTTTTCTCTCGACGTTTCAACAGGTTTGCACTCTGTCAGTAATCTCGTGACCACGACAGAGTGCAAATCTGTTGAAACGTCGAGAGATAAAAAAACCTGATAAATACCCGTTACAATAGTACCTACTAATCATTATGTGTTCAGATCGCGTGAGTTTAAAAATATTCATCGAAAATAAAATTATTGGAACCCATAATCATCAGCCCATATTAGTCCACTGGACACAGGCCCCTATTGAATGCCATAGCGTTCTATCGTGAGATTGTTACATCCAGCATCTGCCAGCAGTTTTTCGCAGTTCTTCATCCCAGCTACACTATATTTGTCAAGTGGTCTCCACTCAAGAACACGTTTACCCCAGCGATTGCCGGTTCTTCACGAGATTGGGCCGTAAATCAATAAGTTTTAAAGCAAAGAAGATTCATCACCTCCTAAGAATCTCGGTTGCATAATCCTGTCACTATAATATAGATAAATTAGATATAAAGAAAAAAAAACAATTGAGCTCACTTTAGACTGCTTACAATAGCCTAGTGGTAGCTCAACTAATTCATAATATTGGTTCCATTTTGACGTCTTTGCTTCTCTATTGTGGAAACTGGTAATATTTTTCCCTCTGAAGTAATTGTGTAGATTTCACTTTTCGGTACTTGGCTGATAAGACCGTCTCGTCAAAACCAATGGAAGCAGTGACATGCTTCCATTGGTTTTGACATTACGAACTAAAAGATGCGGGTTCAACCCTCTTGAGATAATCTCATCATCATCATCATCATCTCATCTCTCAGTCATTTCATGTAAAATAAGCTGTGTTTATGCAGTTGTTGGCAGTTGGGAAACAGCTGTATAGTCCTTTCTTTTTAAAAATGGCGGATTAACTGTGTGGTTTTAGTGGCTCTTTATTCCATTAACATCGCATGTACCTTTCATAATACAAAGTGGAAAACAACCACCCGTTGCTATTTTGTATTATTCAGATCAATAAAGTCCAATCAATTTCTTACTATATATTAATGTATATTATTTTCACACTAATAAATATAATTCACAAAAGACTGAACGAATCAAGCTGAAATTTTGCATAGATCTATTTTACTGTTAGAATAACTTGGCATTTTTTTTACCTGTTCATCATCTTGGTTCCCACATATAACCGTGTGTAGCAGAAGCAAATCAATATTGTTATTTTTAAGACTTTCTTAAGTGCAGTGTAATGTGACTATGAGAGAAAAATTAAACTGTTACTAAACGATGATTTATTTTCATATTCCTGAAAAAAATTACGTTCAAAGTCGCTAAAGAAATTAGCACAAGAAAAAGCTAATTTTAAAAAGCGACAGACCCCACATAACACTATTAATCAATCTGCCAATTTAAATAAATCCTCACATTTATTAATAGTATTAAATTACCTCCAAAAATTGTATAATCATTAAAATAATTTCCATTTTATTTTACGGCGATCATAAAAACGTGTTCAGAATGAAATTACGCGCGTGCTGAATTATTGAACAGTGGCCGACATGAGACAATGGTAAACAGATAAATGCTTATAAGATAAAATGTAAACACAATATTATTACTATAAAAAAACAAATTAAAATTCCTTATTCCCCCGAACCAACTTAGCACTTTATTATAACCAAATTATTAATTAACTAATTTCATTCAGTACATAGCGCAGCGCATCAGCATTGCCATACAGCGAGGCAACGCAACCAGCATTTTGGTTACACTTCCAACTGGTATTGATATGGATCAGTTTAGCTACCCGTACTTTGTTTAATAAATTCTACCCGCTAAAAAAAATGGCGCTGCCAAATATTTCAACGTATTAGTTTTTAACAGGTTTTTCTTTACTAATGAAGAAAATTAGAAATCAATAACCAAATTAGAACCAGTGTTTACAATTGAAACAATCTAGCTAACAGCAGTCTTCTGCAACAATCTACAGGTAGCTCAACTAATCTACAAACATATAATATAATTATATATATCAACACCAGTCGGAGGCGTCCCCAAAGCGCTGGCTGCATTGCCTCTCTGTATGACAATTTTTACACATACTCACACATAGACGTTGGATTACATTACTGAAGTTTTCGTATTGATCTCTATTTTTTAAATATTCTACAGATTATGTTTATCAAAGATAATGTAAAATTGTAATAGTGAAAGAATTTTTCATATCCATCCAATAGTTTCGGAGACAAATCAATGTTAACAAACAAAATTAAATCTTTCCTTAATATAATATAATTCGTATAGATGTACGTATTTTCCAAAAGCTGTCTCTCTGTTAAATTTATCTCGTGTGTTTTAAATTACCGAACACTGGCAACACTATTTCATGAGAGTAATCATTGAATTTTCCGCACGAATTCCCAATACTTATCCATTGTGATAATTCGTTTTGAATCATGCAGTTAAGTTAGCGCATTTACTGCCCAGCCCAGGGTTCGAACCGCATTATTGTATGTTAGTGCGTAAGTGTCGAAGAACGACACACATGGCGGTGTTCGTTCTTCGGAACTGACGCCCTTTAGAATATACTATGTTTGTAGATAGTTTTATCTATATTAATTTTTTCGATTGTTTGTTTGTTTGAATACAGGAATAATTGATTTTTTTTTCATCATTAGTATCCTATATTTTCCCTTATGGGGCTATATTCCCATATAGGCTATAGAATATTTTTAAAAAGTAAGGGATCCGCATGAAAAATTCAGTTTTTGTTCAATACCCGTGCGAAGCCGGGGCAGACCAGTATTATACTACGGGCGGACGAGTATTGGTCTAGTATTATATAGAAAACAACCAGAACATTGATTCGACATAGAACAAATCTTTGTCCCGAGGCGGGAATCCAACCTGCTTTCAAAGCAGATCTTCGCTCGCAGCGCCTGAAAGGTCGTCATGAATAAATTTATTTACCAACTTACCTATAATTTTTTATACCTATGTTATTTGTTTAGAATTCTATAAAGTTATTTCGTTAAATTTAAGCAATTTCGAAATAGCAGCGATAGAAGAACAGACTTTTTGGTCACTTATAATTGTTCCTCACCAGCCATTATACTGCCAATGCCTCATTATACTAAGTACCTCTATAGTATTAGGTAATATATTATATGCAAATATATAAGCAATAGGCACTAATTGAAGAGGCTGAAATCTGTGTTACTGAAATCCAATTATCGAATACTAATTACTGTTTTATGTGGCTTTGTGTTCGTGGTAAGTGCTCCAAGGTATAAGCTGTAGCGATTTAAAATTATGCAGAAATATACATATTATTGTTGACTATACTCGGGAAAAATAAACAATGTAGGTACTTTTAATATCATTAGATTGATTAGATTGTGCTATTTGTCTTTGCTTCCATACGCTTGTACCACAACACTCTAGCGACATTGATATCGCTTTAGGTTTCTACGGAAAACGACAGAATATCTATGCAAAAGTGATTAAACGACAGAATATCTATGCAAAAGTGATTTCATGGTGGACGGAGGTCAATGTAATGTATTCGGTTACTTATTTTAGTACCTATAGTTCAATAAATACTTGAGTCTGCTACTTCACAAGTTTGTTTCAAATGTTTGTCATCAAATTTTGCATACGTACCTAGCAATCGCGGCAAGCATCATAGATTTATCAATCTATCCTTGATACGTTTCTTTGTGACGACCACTGTGGCGCGGTGGGTGAAGGTCCGCCTGCGACGCAGGAGGTTGCGGGTTCGATTTCCGCCTCGGGACAAATATTTGTACGATCTGCAGATATTTGATTAGTAATTAACGGGTATTTATCGTTAATTACCGTTAAATACCCGTTAATTACTAATCATTATGTGTTCAGATCGCGTAAGTTTCAAAACATTAACTGCAGATATTTGTTCAGGGGTTCTGGTTGTTTCCTATGTATAATAAAAAAAAATATCTATCTATTTAATACAATTGTATTATGTATATCAGTCATCTAGTACCCATAACACAAGCCCTGCTTAGCTTGGGGCTAGATGATGCTGTGTGGATTGTGTCCAAGAGTCCTGTAAGGTCTAAAGGAAATAAAGCACTTTGATTTTGATTTTTGATTTTGTCCAGCATTATTTATTTATTTATTTATTTATCACTCCAAAAATCAAGACCAAAAATTTTATGCAGTCTACAAAAATCGGTTTCGCGATGTGAAATACCATGGAACATCTAGTAATTCGCTGTCAGCTTATAATATTACCCATCGGCTATATCCAATTAGAACGCGTTATGTGTTTGACGTACAAACACAGGCAAATCGGTAGTATGATACACAAATAGCATAAATGAAACGTGAACAGCGCGGATATTGGTCCCTGGTTTTTCCTTCTGCAAACTAAACTCGGCTCACGACTTAGGAGTTTATGCTGGGTGCTCAGTTCCTAGTTTTTTTAAAGAGAATCTGCTTTTTCTGATAATCAAAACTTCAAATTTCAATTCAGTAAAGATAATTTTTGAATTAAGGCCCTGTATAAAGACAATATTTAGGTAATAGTAGTATTATTTAGTAGTTCGTAGCGCTTGACAAATAAAGTTGAAAATGGTGATGCGTTTGATTTAGTTGAATCTCTTGTTCGACAATGTCAACATTATTTATCGGTTTTAACTTATTTTAAAAGTAAATACACCAGTAAATTAAAATCTTTATACATATTTCTCTAGATGATAAAATTACCTTTCTTACAGTAACAAAATTATAAAATGTTATCACTCAAAATATTGAGCATTTCGAGACGAAAAAATATTTTCGTGTTCTTTCTTGCGATATTTTTTTCAAGTTTCTAGATGGTTTTTATGAAATATTTTTGTATAAGTCTTTTTTCCATACACTTGACTATAAACTGTATTTTTTTTGGGCTTGTAATATGTCGCAGTAAGCCTAACTGTGCGACGAAAAAGTGGTCGTTTTACGATGTCTGTCGTATGGCAGCGCCTTAAGACGTTATGACATAATAATTAGATTTTTTTAACGGGTACTTGTCGTGTTTCTTTACCTATTTATCGGAGAAAATAGGTAAAGAAAAGCGATATACGTTAAAATAGTAGGTATTCATCATAATTTGTTCAGATCGCGTAAGCTTTAAAATATTTAGACGCAAGATCTTCAGTTTTGACTATTACAAAGTATTTATAACGGAATATTAACCATGATTTGAGTTGTGTGTTTTCCAAATATTTTTGCACAGTTTCGTGTGCCACGACAAAAACTCCAAAATTCAAATGATGGTTAGCATCCCTTCATAAATGACTGAAGTAAATACTCAAGATACGAGTAGCTTCTGAGTAAAGTTACGTAAAAAGCAGTTTATTAAATGAAACGCACGACAGAGTGTATCAATATTGGTACGAGTATGTGAATCGATCCATGCTCCGCCACAAACATTTTCACCATTACGCCACTTAAATCAACATATAACCGCTTAAACTCAACCATTTCAAAAAATACTGAAGCGTATAAAAACCTACACAAATGCACTTTTATTCAACTTTCAGCGATTTGAGTCCATGCACTAACTCTAGTAACTTTTTCTATTACTAACTTTCGTAGCAAAGTTGCACCGCAGTGCTACGAGCTATGGACAGCTACGAATTGCTACGAGTCTTTGCTACGAGTGCTACGAATTGCTACGGCGTAGCAATCACGTGAATAAATTTGCCGTGATTTTGCTTTGATTCTGTACATTGCGATTTTTTAAGCAGTTTTAGGATACACAATGTTAAGTAAGGTCAGTGAACTTTTAGAAACAACTTTATGTAGACCTATTGAGAGTATTGTAATAAATATCGTTGTGCCGTTGAATGCTCTAATAACCTCTGTGGCGCGCGCGGTGCCTTCGGATCGCCGTCTACTTGCGAAACCGGGGGTTGCGGGTTTTATTCCCGCCTCAGAAGTAATGTTTGTGCAATCTGCAGATATTTTTTAGGGTGTTCTGGTGGTTTTAATTATATAAAAATATGTATAATATTATAAATAGTTATCTATACAAATTGTACTTGATACAATTACTCATTTACTCATCTAGTACTCATTACATAAGCTCTGCTTTGTTTGTAAGACTAGACGATGGCTGTCGAGCATTTTTTTATATTTATAATTAAAATGAGTGTGTTTATGAGTTATAATAGTGTAAATCGCATCGCACGTACTCGACGATTCTGGGACGATATCATTATCATCAACATCATGACCAGCCTATAATAGTCCACTGCTGGACATAGGCCTCCCCTAATGAGCGCCATAGATGGCATCATTATTTGGGGGTTATTGCCCATAATCCCCACGCTGGACATGCGGGTTGGGGATCGCAGTTCGGTGTAGTTGTTCTGCAGAAGCGCTGCTGCCCGCCCCCCGCTGTGTTTCCCTTAGTCGCCTCTTACGACATCCACGGGAAGAGTTGGGGTGGTGAAATTCTATGCCGGCACCACACGGCTCATTCATTATCATAATGAAGCTAAAATTATAAGTATCTTAAAAAGACCATCAACATACATCTACATCACCTTCATAAGACAAAGTATCTTAAGACGTGAAATATAGTCTGTCGTCCCGTAGACGATGAAAGCGCGCCATTACCCGGCGACACCTTTATTGTCTACCGAATATTCGCGTACTAATCGACACAGTGCTCGCTGGATAGCTGGGTACGAAAATCTTTAAAATTTTTCTAATTAAAAGACACTTGGTAATCCAAATTTTGACCATACCTCCCAGCAGAATTATGTGTTTCAAATTAGCTATCACACTATTGACAGTTGAGTACTATCATGAATTCGGAACACTCATGAACGCGCTCAGTCCCGTCACAATTATTATATTTAGAGATTCAGAGAATGTTATTGATAGTTTTAACAGCGTACATGTGAGTTATTATAACAGATCACTCACAGGGATTTCTGAGTTCTGGTCTAGGCAGAATAACAGCTCCTTTTGCTCATAACAGTTGGCATTATGTTGAGCCTGGAACCATTTGCTTACCTACCTTTACCTACTACATAATTTTATTACTTGATTTGTGTCTTGTATCTGTGTTCCTTACTCTGTGAATATTCATTAAGTGTTGTGTATGCAGTGGCAAATAAATGATATGTCTATGATTATAGTTTGTAAGATGGTTGGTGGTTTGGAAATAACGTCATTGCTAACGTCAAACGGAATATTATTATCGCGTTCACAGTGTTCTGCAGCGTTTGTGTCGCGATAATAGCGATTAGGGCGTAATTTGGAGTGCAGCCTGAGTCACTTCATGAGATCATGGCGTCGTCTCGGATTCCAGCTGATTTTAGCTGTCAGGCGGCTCCAGTAAAATACAAGCGAGTGCGCGTTCCAATAGTGGTAACAAGTCAAACCGTCAAACTTGCGCTCCGTGCCAGATATGCTTGTTCCAAGCTCATTACGATTCGCGAAAGTATACCAGCTGTTCCCAAAGCACTGTGTAACGACCAGTTCGAGTGTAAAGCAATAAAGTTTGTAATGCGGAAAACAAATTAGATCTTTACGTGTCATAAAACCAACGAGGGTGCTCAAATGCTTATTGTTTTAGGGGCTTTAAGACGTAGCTTTTAATTGAATTTATTCAGGTAGTCTTTATTTTATCAACGTGGTCCTGTGTTATGTCTTTAGTAAGTGCAAAATAGTAAATGGAGTAGTGAACAGCTGCTATTACTTGTGTTATGTTTAATGTTGGAGCAATATTATCTACTACAAATATGCAGGCGGTTTATCGCTTCTATATAAAAAAGGATATTTGGGTGTTTTGAGAAAAACTCGAAAAATAAATAATTAAAATAAATTGCTTAGGAAAAAAGGTTTTTAAATGCAATAGTGGTAAAATGTTGATTTTTTTTACTATAAAAGCTGTCGTAGTTTGATGAATTCATTATGAATGTAAGCGGGTTAACTACGAACCTATTATATGTTGTAAGAACACCAACGTTTCATCCCTTAACGAGGGACTTCATCAGGGTGAGTGCGGCTCACGTCTCACGTCGCGCCCGTACCGCCTCTATGCGCTCACTGCGGCGTGCGGCGCGCAAAGAACGCGCCGAGAGCGCAGGGGGTGGAGGCGGTGGGGGGCATGCTGCTTGGTGATGCAGTAGGGTAGGAGGGTTGTCATCTTGCGGTGATCTCTCGGTGTTGGATTGCGAAGGTATCCTCTGCGTGCACACGGAACTGACAGTATCCACAGCTGACTCTATAATACTCTCCGACTTTTCCTGGAGACACGGCTTCCAAGCGGGTGGTAAGTCCCAACCTCTGTCTCTATTGAAATTAGGCCGACGTCTTATCTCTATCGCCTCGCGTATCTTGCGAGGAACAAAGAACTTTTCCCTAGACAAGACACGGACTTTGTCGAAACGGACGTAATGTGATGGCCCTTCTTCAATACAGTGTTCTACCACCGCCGAGCTATTGGTGTCAACATTCTTTACGGCGCGTATATGTTCAGAGAGCCTGGTGGATATGTTCCTCTTCGTTTCACCTATGTAGCATTTGCCGCAGTCACACGGGATCATACTAATCTCCCGGGACATTCAGTGGCTCCACTCCGCACTCACCCTGATGAAGTCCCTCGTTAAGGGATGAAACGTTGGTGTTCTTACAACATATAATAGGTTCGTAGTTAACCCGCTTACATTCATAATGAATGTTGATTTTTGTTTGGAAATAACTGGTGATTATTTCTAATAGCTGGTCAATATAAAATCACACATAAAGAAGGGGATGCGTCTAGATTTACGATAGTGGACTGTATAGCGGTTTAAAAGCACTTTGCGATAGGTAATTTCAGGACGGGTGTCTGCTGTAATATAGGTACGTAGGGAGAAAGGACACAGTTTACAGCAGTCAGGATATGAAACACATACACGTACCTTCTTCTGGAACGGCTGCGACGTCACGGGCAGGAAGGCGTCGGTGACACACGGTAGCCAGAAGCGTTACAGCATGCTGTTCAGTTTATCCGAAAGAATCACAGAAAGTTATGTGCACACACTTGATTTAAAGTAATTTATATATTAAGCAGTTTCTTCCTATGAAATTCCACAAATCACGAACACAGGTAAGTAATGGCGGAGAGGCACACGTCGTTAGCGGATTAGCGTATGAGGGCAACTAGTTGGTCCATTTCTCCAATCGTTGCAACTATTGTTGTCTTCAGACAGAGACAGCGCGATATCACGTGTATGTGAAGGAAAAGGATAGATAGGAAAGGGAATTGCAAGATGCTAATTTCCACCAATAACAAAAAAAATTTAAAATAATAAATATTAAAAAAAATAACAAAGAATAATAATAGGTTAGTTTAATGTCAACTGAGCACATCGAACAAACATCTGCAGATTTTAATAATATATATCGCGGTCGGGAATCGTATCCGCAACCTCATCGTCCGCTCCACAAAGTTCGACTTGTAAACTAAGCGAAAATCATTTCTGTTGTGCCCCAGCGTTGAATGACGCCTCATTATGAGCACGACCGCAAATTGCAATTTATTGTGCTTAAATAACGTAAATTTTGCCGCGTTTGTTTTACTACCACGTTTGTTTTACTTTCGGGTTCTGTTTACGTTTAAATTCGGGTTGTTAAGTTGAAAGTTCACAACTTTAACTTTAGGTAGCACCAAAGTTACATAATCTTGAGCAAAATACAATTGACAAAAGACGACAAAAGATGGAATTGAAGTGAAAAGATTCACTGAGGCAACCCCGTCCACACCTACAAAAAAAAACACTAAATTTTATTTCCGACGAGATGAAACGACCACACCGATGGTAAATAAAAATGAACTATCATAGGATTCGTAGTTTTTTGTGATTTTGATTCTTATTTCTAGCATAAAAATCAAGGTCCAAAAAAAATTTAATACACGAGTGTTTTGTCACAATATCATCATTCTCAAAAATAGCTTAATATTTTGTTACTTGTCCATATTTCTGATACGCACAAAAATTATTTAACCTCAGGATTATAGATTACGGTAGTTATTGCGTAGTAGATTTTGGTAAATAAAACTATTTTTCTTTCTTTCTCTGAGATGACTCATAAAGGTTCTCGCAAAAAACATAATCTGGTTTAGTGGTGATATTGTACCTGTAAAAAGCTTGTGATACACTAACGACTTGGTGGGTAATTAGGACTGTGCACATCAACAGCTGTAAGATACAGCGCGACTAATGGAGTAGAGCGCACATTAGGAGAATTAGGACCAGCGCGCACGAGACTATAACTAGAAACAAAGTAATGATAACAACTCTACATAATACCCTAATAGGTGAACAACTTTTTTTGCAAATCTGAACTCATGCATTTTACCATTCATTATTGTTATTCGCTAATTACCAATCGTTACTTTAACGATTAGGTTAGCTTAAAGCGAGTACACCAAACTTACAATGTAGATATTTACGTAGGTAGGTATTTTTATAAATAAGTAATAATTTTATTATAGAATTTCACCACCCCAACTCTTCCAGTGGGTGTCGTAAGAGGCGACTAAGGGAATCACACCGGGGGGCGGGCAGTAGCGCCCTCTGCAGAACAACAACTTCACCGAACTGCTATCCCCAACCCGCATGCCCAGCGTGGGGATTATGGGCAATAACCCCCAAATGATAATGCCATCTATGACGCTCATTAGGAGAGGCCTATGTCCAGCCTTTTATGTCCAGACTATTATAGGCTGGTGATGTATGATGTATGATGTAATAATTTTATTGATAATGATCGTGTATTTGAAATTGATCAGAACCTGATGACCTGTATTTTAGATGCCCTAGATTTAGGTAGAACATGTTGTGATCTTAACTACCTAACATAATATTTTTAACAATCTATGTTTTAAATTTTTCTTCTTGGTTATTAAGTTTTAGATGATCCATTTTAGAATTTGAGTGACAAGTGTGCGTCGAAACTTAAACAACATGCCACAAACGATTCTAGGTCATGCATTAGTGATATTACGGTCCAATTCAGAACAATGACTATTAATGTACCATCATGGCGATGTAACGCAATTATACTTAGGTTTAAAGTACCCTACAATGCATATAATTAAACTGCAATGCAGCGTTTTCGACATTTTGAAAGGATTTAAAGGTAACTTCGAAACGAGTTCAATTATTTAGAAGTTTCAAAATCGATGAATAGAAAGGAGCAAAACTTTATTTCTTTAGGATTACAAAATAAGTACGCAACTATATAACTTTACATCTATTTCCTAAAAACCTAAGCCGTCACCAGAAGGCAGACTGCAAAAATTGCAACTTGTAATCTTACTACAAGCTGCATTACTTGTACACTATAAATAGTTATTCTGTGTACAGTGCGTGACAGAATTAAGTATCCCCTTGTCTACATAATATTTACGACTACTTTCAATTCCCTTGTAATTTATCACAAATTTTCACATGCAAAAATTTATCACGGCGCCGCTACGGATCGAACCACCCACCATAATACTCAAAGTCTGAAATTCCCAACAATAACAACTATTGCGTCCCACAAACATTGAGATAGGGGGGGGGGGTACTTATACGTGACGCGCACTGTACCTAGAAAATAAAAACACCAAATTTAATTAACAGTGTCGTACCGCCTTAATCCAGTTACAAGATACCACCAAGATTAATTAAAAAACAAATACAAAATCCTGCGACGATGTAATCCGTAGGATAAAATCTTAATTTGTATTTGTTAATCGAGGACGAGATAAACTGAGCTAAGGTCGCGCGTAAGCGGGTAAGGCTATGTTTATAGTGATTGAAAAGAACTGCTGTGGCATAGTGGGAGGTTGGCCTGAAACGCGAAAGTGGTACGATTGATAAAGATAAGATAAAGATTTTTATTTGTCATGTCATGTACATTTCGTACATCAACATGCTTGACCGTATGTCGGTATGCAAAAATATTTGAGAGAATGACGTGCACTCATTTAAAATGATTGATTTAAAGTTTGTCATTGGAAATATCGTCAATATTGTAGTAACATTTACATATTAACAACTATTTAGTTTATTTCTAAAGAGTACACCATTTAGCTCTTTTAAATGATTTGTTACATATCTTATTAAAAAATTTAGGGGCCATACTAACCACACTTTTCCGCGTTAATACTGTGTTAGCTGATTAAATAATTTTTTTATTATGGTCTATCTCTCTGAAATGTTTCTTTTGAGTTTTTATAAGATGATTGTATTCAGCCCTGGGATAACAGTGGATAATAATAATAATAATGTTAATAATTCGAAACCGTAATAAGGACTATTTATAAGGAATTCATTGCGTACCCTTTGTTTTTTTTTCTACGATTCCATCGCGTTGCAGTGATCGTTGTCATGGGACGACTCGATACAACTAAAACAAATATTTTTCTAGTATCTGATTTTCCGACTTTCGAAACACAGCCCCATAAAAATTATTCAGTAAAAGCAAAATTCAAGAATCAACCCCAATTTGTATTTGTTAATCGAAAGCGAGATAAGCTGAGTTAAGCCGAGCAAGGATAAAGTTACTAGTAATTCAAACATCTGTGGCGCAGTGAGTTAAGTTTTTTTTGGATGTGGGTTCGATTCCAAAGAGAAAAAATTGAGTTTTTTTGGGGGCGAATGAATTTTTTTTTATATTACCTATGTAAAAAAATAACATAGCACAATAAGAAACTCATGAAAAGATAGGCAAATCAGTTTTTATATCGTGTGAATTGTCCAGCTTTATTAAGTGATGATGTTATAAAATTTCCTTAATACTCCATATTCAATTTCTACTGAGACGATTTTTGTTTGTTTTTTTTATCTGCCTTCCAATTTAGATTAGGTACACCATTTCTTAAGATGGTCTAGTTTTCATACTATAAAATCTAATTTGAAATTCCCTCTGCGCCTTGCCAGCGAAACATGCAGCCTTAACCGGTATAAACCAGAATTAACTGGAATTAACTGGATTGAACAAGATTGTGAGTAAAATTGCGGGAGGGGTTTCGGCCGCAATCTCGGTCCTTTGTTACGTGACGTAAGATACGGATGGATAAGGTATTGTCTGGTGATACAATCCTGTACTATTGTTGAGCTTGGATTTGGGAAGTTATTTCAAAGGTTCGAGAGATAAGAATAGTAATGCCAGATTTTATTGATTTATTCTAGTATTAATGTGGTCTAATCTAAGGCGTGTGTAGGCGTGTGTTCTTTGAAACGATATTTGGATAAATTGGTTTATATTTATTGACTTTTTGAGTTTGTATGTATTATTATACGTCGCCTCATTAGGGGAGGTCTACATATGTCCAGCAGTGGACTATTATAGACTAATGATGACTGACTTTGTTAACTGTTCAATTATCTTGCGAATAACACCATCCTTTTTACTCATTGTTTCCTTTTTACTGAGAACATAATATAATTATATTTCTTAAAAACTTGTAAACTTCTTCTTCTTTTTAATCAATCTTTTTTAATAAAAAAACTAATATATGAAAAAAGCCATGTTAAGTTCAAGTGATGATATGGATTTTTTCTCCCTTCGTAAATAATATCCGATAAGTGCGAATACTCTCACCATAAACTCACAATACAACGTCAAGGGTTTCGAACTTTTGTCTATTATACAAATACCAGATACCAGTTGTACTTCGCTATTTGATATACATATATCTAAAGTTGGTACAGACAGAAGCATTAATTGGTAACCCCCTCACAGAATATGTCATAGTTATCATTCAGTAGCATGTAGGTTCAAACCCGTGAAGATTTATACATTCATTTTAATTTACATTATTTTTTATTTTTGTTTTTTTATAAAGTTTGTTTAAATGTTTAAATAAAAAACAAATGTTTTTTTCAACAACTACATTTCTTTTATAAGGAGTAACGATACTGGAATTTCGGGCCTGTATCACATGTAACTATGGTGTAGTGGTTAGTGTATCCGAGATTCTGTCACCGCACATCGTAATGACCGTCATCGAATCCTTGCAGTGGATGTTTTTGTTTTTTAACTACTACTTAATTTTAGTAATGTAATGACATTTATTTATGTGTAATACTGAAGTTTTTGTCTATTAGTATGAATTTAAAGTAATTGATAAAATAAAACAATAATAATAATTTCAGGTAAACAATTACGTTTATTTTTTTCAAAAATTTGCCTACACAAACAACAACACAAAAAATTTTATTAATGTTTTATTTTATTATTTAGCCTACTTACAAATAGCTTCCTATCCTGAAAAATAATATTCCATTTTCGATTTAGTGCTCGAGAATACACATGTTTTCATTAGATTTTCGTTTACTTTGCTAATCTAATGAATTAAACAATTTGGATCTCGTGTAAATCATGGAATACTAAATAATCAGGTAGTTTTGAAAATAAATGAGGTCAAATGGAGTTTTTCTGACAATGTTAATAGGTAAAATTACATTAGGGTTTAGTAGGTAGTGATATTTATCGTCCTTTATATTTAGTGATACTTATCGCTTAATAGCTTAAGGGCTAACGGATCGGATCTCAATTTAAAACCATTTGACCCCACATATTTTCTATCGGATTTAGGTCCGAACTTTTAGATGTCCAAGAAATAACAGTAATGCCTTGTAGAGATGAACAACCCTTGAGAAACCATCCGCGTACGATGCACTGCACAATTTATCATGGACAAAATAAATTTGGGCTTCTGGATACGCGATCCGCGTAGTAACCTTCAACACTTTCAAGCTCGTCATTCATGCGCCCAGTTATTTTTACTATTTCTCCAGGACCCATAGAGGATATCCATCTCCAAAACCTAAAAAGAAAAAAAAGTCAACTGTTATATATAATGTTAATTTAGTTCGTGTAAATACTAACTTGTTAAAAATATCATTATTATGATGAAATAATCGTGTTCGAATTTGTTGAGAATTATCAGTATTATCACTTACCTAAAGTTATTCATGCCCTACGATGGAGTTCAGCAGACAAGTCCTATTTTTGCTGCTCGATAATTGTGTAAGTATATCAGCTGCATGCAAATGCCTTCTGTTGATGTTGATTGATATCAAATATTGTTGAGCAGTAGAACGAGTGGATGCAAAAGGCGAACTAGTCTGAATGTCAACAATATTATTGTGGCGACTTCACTGATTTGTAATATACACTCCTGTTGTTTATCTGCCATTGCTTCTTACATTCATATCCCCACATTACACTTAAGCGCACGGTTTTTATCTGTAAGACAACAAATCAATACTTAAATGAAGTTGAAGATAACAAGGTTTTACTAAAAAAATATGTATTTGTTTCGTAATGATTATGACACAAGAATAATAAGTTGATAACTTACCGTATTTCAAAGCTAACGAGCAATCTCCTGATTACTCATTTGCTGTTCGAATAGCACCGCGATCTTAGTTCTCACAAAATTCTTAATTTGCATAATTTCCTTCAATATTCTTCAATTTATATATGATTCAAACCAGTAAGTCAAGACTAGAATTGAGTATGGCTAGTGACCTTTTGATTATTCACCAAGATTATATTTAAATCTACCCTCAAATACTTCTATTTTTTCTTATCCAGTGTAAAGAGATCTCATAAATAAAAATCCGCTGTCGAACACTAATAACATAAAATTTCGACGCTCTGATAACTGGTTCGTTGGTTTAGTTGGTTGGTGCGTGCATTACTTGTCATGTGAGCGATTGGATGTCTGGTTCGATTCCCACTGGGTGTTACGTTTTTGTTTCGTAATATTTGAGTAAAAGATTTGTAAATCGTACAGTGATTTGCAATGTAAACTTTAGCTATTAGGGGGGTTACCAATTAATGCTTCTGTCTGTACATTTCAAAACGAACAATGCGCCATGATGCGTCAGTTGTTCCGTGATCATGGCACATGAAACTGTGAGTATTGGAAAACTCAAAAATCAAATCATGGTAAATATTTCGTTATTTACTTTGGAATTTAAAGTAAAGCTTGAAATTTTTTTAATGAACATATGCATACCATTTGATATGTCGATCGATGAAGTAGCCTTTTTACGAGTAAAGTAATTTTTAAAAAATCGTTCATCTTACAGACTTCCCTACATATTTCACATGCATATCAAACGCAACATACATTTCACATTTAACTGGCTTAAATTTACAAATCAGAGCTCTTTCATTTGATCCCTCATTTGAACTTGTAGGCCTCTTTTAGGCCTCTTTTGAGAATATAGCTCAAAAGACACGTAAATATTCAAGTAAGGGAACATTTCGACATTACCAGTAAACAACTTTCTATTAAACTTTACTTCTTTTATACCGAGATATTAATAGACTAACCTTTCATCATCATCATCATCAGCCTATGTTAGTCCACTGTTGGACATAGGCCTCCCCTAATGAGCGCCATAGCGCCCTGTCTTCGGCTTGTCGCATCCAGCATCTGCCAGCAGTCTTTCGCAGATCGTCATCCCACCTGGCCGGAGGGCGTCCTACACTACGTTTACCGAGTCGCGGTCTCCACTCAAGAACACGTTTACCCCAGCGGTTATCGGTTCTTCGCGATATATGGCCGGCCCACTGCCACTTCAGTTTGCTAATTCTCTGAGCTATGTCGATGACTTTAGTTCTCTGTCGGATGTATTCGTTACGAATTCTATCCTTCAGAGAAACTCCGAGCATAGCTCTTTCCATAGCTCGCTGAGCGACTTTGAACTGGTGGACCAACCCTATCGTGAGTGTCCACGTCTCAGCTCCGTAGGTCATAACTGGTAGGACGCACTGATTAAAAACTTTCGTTTTCAAACATTGCGGTATGGATGACGAGAAGACTCGACGTAGTTTTCCGAACGCTGCCCAGCCTAGCTGGATCCTCCTCTTGGCTTCCTTCTCGAAATTGTTTTTACCCAACTGCAAAATCTGCCCGAGGTAAGTGTACTCAGAAACAATTTCGAGGAGGTGGCCATGTACGATCACCGGTCTTGGATCAATGTGGCCATTGATCATGATTTTGGTTTTATCCAAATTCATGCCAAGACCGATACATCGGGAGGCTGAAGCTAGACTGTCCAGCATCCGGTTCAGCTCCTCTAGCGACTCCGCCATTAAAACTATGTCATCAGCGAATCGCAGGTGTGAGATGTAGTCGCCGTTTATGTTGATGCCCTTGTCTTTCCAGTCCAGCGTCTTAAACATGTCTTCCAACGCGCTCGTGAACAGTTTCGGGGATATGACATCCCCCTGCCTCACTCCTCTGCGCAGTTGGATTGGTTTAGTCTGTTGGTCCTGTACTCGGACACTCATAGTGGCGGCTTCGTAAAGACATCTCAGCACCTCGATATAACGATAGTCTACTTGGCATCGCTGTAAGGATTGTAGAACAGCCCAGGTTTCAACGGAGTCAAAGGCCTTCTCATAGTCCACAAAAGCCAGACACAGGGGCTGATTATACTCTTCGGACTTCTGTATAATCTGCCTCACTGTGTGAATGTGGTCTATGGTACCATATCCTCCGCGAAACCCAGCCTGCTCCGGTGGCTGAAACTCGTCGAGTCTCCTGGCGAGACGGTTCGATATAACTCGTGAGAAAAGCTTATAGACGTGACTTAGGAGCGAGATGGGTCTATAATTTTTAAGAAGGGTTTTATCTCCCTTCTTAAAAAACAGCACCACCAAACTCCCACTCCACGCCTTTGGAGTTCTCCCACTGTGAAGGACGGCGTTGAAGAGGCTCTGTAACTCCTGTATAACAGGGTATCCTCCAGCTTTCAAAAGCTCTGATGTAATTCCGTCCTCACCGGGGGCTTTTCCATTTTTAAGCTGCCTTAGAGCTAACACGATCTCGTCTTGACTGATGTCTGGCAGTTCGTCGGTATAGTGGCGTATCAAGGTGGCTCTAGAATCGTGGCCGTCTCGTTGGGAACGGGGAGCATGAGCAGCGTATAAACGGCCATAAAAGTCCTCTATCTCGGCCGATATCTCCGGCTTCGACAATACGGTCCTTCCGTCGTGCGTTTTAAGCTTCGTCAGGTGGCTCCTGCCAAGCTGCTGAGTGAATACTTTGGACCCTCGGTTTCGCTCTATCGCCTCTGCAATGAGGCGTGTATTGGAGCTCCGAAGGTCGCGCCGTACCATCTTCGCAATTCGCTTGTTCAGGTCTGACCTTTCCGACGAAGTCGCTTGGGTGGTTTCCCGTCTTTTTGTCATCAGCCCAAGAGTCTCATCCGAGAGTTTGGACTTCTTACCAGTACGCTGCTTTTTGCAAAACTTGATGCCCTCGTCCCTCAAAGTTTCGACCAGATTGTGTAGGGTCTCGTCAGCGTCATCAGTGGGTTCCAAGGCAGCGAATCTATCCCCGAGAAGCTGCTGAAACTTCTCGGTGCCCGCCATGATTCTGATTGGGTTCGGTCGGAGCGTGGACTTCATCAGACGGTTCCTTTCAAGCTTCAGATTGATATTCAGAGAGCCTCGAAGGAGTCGGTGATCAGATCCGGTATTGACCCTGTTGATCACTGAGACATCTCTGAATATATGCTTGCTATCCGTCATGATGAAGTCGATCTCATTTTTTGTCACAGAATCGGGACTCCGCCATGTCCACTTCCTTTGGGGCTGTTTCTTAAAGAAAGAGTTCATTAAGAACAGCCCCTCTTTCTCAAGGAAGTTGACAAGCATTTGTCCCCTGTGATTTCGAACACCAAAACCATGCGGGCCTATCCGGGATTCGTTGCCAGTCTGGGTTCCCACCTTGCCGTTAAACCTTTATGAACAAAGAAAATACCAATAAAATAATAAAATAAGAACTAGTATTTACTATCGAAACTATTGAGGTAACGGCTGACTGTTGCAAACAATCTACACGTAGCGCAACTGAGCCAAATCAATTCCAGTCGGAAGCGCCTCCAATATGCTGGCTGCATTGCCTCGCTGAATGACAATGCTGATGCGCTGATGTCACTGTCATAAATGTCATAAGCTTTTTAAGAAAATACAATAATTATAAAATATAAAAATACAATATTCTTTATTGGACACCAAATAAAACGAAGATATAGGAAGGGAAACGACAAATATAAATTGCGTGTAACAATGGGCGGCCTAATCGCTATTAGCTATCTCTTCCAGGCAACCTGTAAAACTGGTGAAAATGTACAAAATATATAAAATGCCTTATCCATGATAATTTTTTCTTAATCGTGGTTGATGTTTGTTTCCATCTTACGTTTCAATTAGCACGAATTGTTTTTATTTTCACGCAACACAGATTAGGTTCGATGTTATTTGCGGTCGACATTAACGAAATAATAAAATCTTCACAGGATTTCCTGAATTATTCATTTTTTCTTCCTCCGTCTTCTATACTAATATTACCTATAAAGAGGAGAGATTTCTTTTTTGTATGTTTGTTTGAATTGAATATGCTCCGAAACTACTAGACCGATTCCAAAAACTCTTTTACCATCAGAATTCTATTTTTTCCCTGATGAACATAGGCTATAGATGATTTTGAAAAAAAATATGGATCCGCATTTAAAATACGTGTCATTTAAGGTCTAAAGGAAATAAACCAATTTGATTTTGATTGAATAAAATATTTGTTAAATACCAGTGCGAAGCCGGGGCGGACTGCTAGTCCAGTATAAAAAGAGTGACATTGCGAATCGTTTCCTTTGTCTCAAAGGCAAAAGATCGTTGATAGCGACAAGGCCGCCCATTATTTTGTCTTTCGCTGTTATTTTTGTTTTTTGGTTTGCAATCGAGAATATTTGAATCGTACTATCTCATCATCATCATCCGGTTTGAGTTTTTTTCTCTATTTTGGTGTGCTATAAAAATATTTGTATTGTATTGTACCTTTCGCGGTCTAAACTCTGGTTTATGTACTCGTCTAGATAAACCTTCATGTTAGGATTTGAGACGCAATATTTTACCTTTTGTTTAAATAAATAAATAACTATTGCACTACAAAGGTAACTAATGCAATACGAAGGTATTTTTCTCTTTTTTGATGTGCAACAAAGAATATTTGTATTATATTGTACTCTTACTATAAAAACTCGGTTTTATGCCCCTAGTGTCTACATAAACCCTTTTTTAGGATTTAAGACGCTATAAAAATTTACCCTTTATTTTTTCTTAAAAATGTAACCTTTATTTAAATAAATAAATAACTAATGCATCACAAACTCAGTACTACGAAGATATATTACGTAGACGACTTGTCAATAAGCATACGTCACTTTTATATTTGCGTATCAGTACTCAATTCCAATATGGCGGCACTTCCGTTTGCTGTCACATTAACATACACTCACGGATATTACGAGAGCAATTTAAAATATGTGAAGTGATGTATTGGAAATATACGTTGAAATTGAAGGATGTATCTAGCAAATGGCTTCGGCGATGCTTGAAAATGTATCAAGTCGATATATTTACATACAAATACAAAAGAGGAAGAGTTGGATGTTTGTTTGAATTAAATATCAAATCAAATCATTTATTTGCCGAATACATTATTAGGTACATGTTAGATCTTATAACTACAGTAGTGTCTATGTATTCAACCCGCAAGCAGGTGTGCAAATATTAATAGTATTCAACCGTATATGGAAAATAATCAAATAATTAAATAGGCAATCATAATCAATAAAATAAGAATAATAATCATGTCAATATAAATTAAAATAATAATATCGTTACTATGAGACAATAACAAACAAAACAGTAAATAATTCTACTAAAAATTAATAAATTCTTCTACACTATAAAAACATTTGTCAATTAGGCACTTATTAAATTTTTGTTTGAATAAATTTCCTTCCATTATTTAAGAATAGCTCCAAAACTTATGCAAAATCCTACATTATCCAATAATGAACATAGGCATGGTATAGATTTTCAGAAAAGTTAGAGAAACCCAACAGGCAATGCAGCTAACGTCTTGGGTAAACTTCCGACTGGTTTTGATATGGATCAGTCGAGCTACCTGTAGTTTGTTTGCAACAGTCTGTAGTTAGCTCAATTGTTTCAATTGTAAATACTAGTTCTAATATAGTTACGTTATTATACCCTAAATGATGCTGTCCGTTGTCTAGCATTTTTACTATCTAAAAAACCAAAAATAAAATCAATATGTCAGCCTTTTTGCGCTCCCTCGATTTCGCCGAAACATATCTTTAGTAACTCAACCCTCACATAAACCACAGAACATTATAGACAAGGAAATAACAAAAAACCTCATAATTATCCCCCTGCTTAGCACGGCACTCTGCCGGCTTCAAAAAGGAAAACCATTCCCAGTTGTTAGATCGAGTGTAAGGACGCATTTGTGTAGAAAGCGGTTTCTGTGCTCGAGTGTAAAGACGCTTTTATGTAAAAAGCAGGTTTCGGTGCTCGAGTGTAAAGACACATTTGTGTACAAAGCAAATTTCTGTGCTCTTGTATAGAGAATTTTTTTTGTAAAAAGCAGGTTTCTACGAGGTTAGTGTTCTCAGAGTAGATTACAATTAGTAAAATCTTTATAATAGCTTTCCCTTTTTTATAACTCCGTCTCCATAGAAAACCAGCGCTATGGCATCTTTACTTCGAATATTACAAGTGTAAATTATAATTGAGGAACTAACACAACAACACAAATATTAAATTATCGACAATTTATGAAATACAAAGGAAAATATTCTGTAAATTTTTCACAGTACTCAAAATCCACTTTCCACAGAAAATGCTGCCAAAGTAACAAAACAGCTGTACATCCAAAACAGCTGTACATCTAAAAATCCAGTTTCTTCTACCGGTGTAACCGGCTCATTGGCACACACCGGCTTTCACCGGCTTACACCGGCTTACACCGGCTTACACCGGCTTACACCGGCTACCGGTATTCTACGCAAATTTCCCGTCAGATCGAGCATACAGTTACCACACGTCATTAGCCTAATGAGTAATGAGTCGGTGGTTTTGTAATGGGTTTTGTAGAGGGCTTACAGTAATTAACTTGCAAGATTGTTTACTTGGGGCTTTCATCAAAGTACTAATTGTGAATCTTGGTGGTTAACTACGAACCCAAGTCCCACTGTCTAAGTGTTTTTAGTGAGCCGAATAAAGTTATTGCAATCTGAAATCTGGTTGATTTTGTCTGGAAGATGTCGCTCTTAGCAATTAGGCCACCCACTATGCAATTGTTTCTGTGTTTGTTTTAAAGAGTTTTTGTATTATTGTATCTGGAATCCCAATGTGTGTGAAGTGTGAGCATAAAAGCCGAACGGACGCGACGTGAGCCGCACACACACTGATGAAGTTCTAGTTAAGGCTCTGGTGACGGAATTTCCCATATAAATGTAATACCAAATTGATTTGTAATTTGAGCATATTTTCACCATGTTCTGGTATCATTTGTATTAGAATAGTATTTATTTAGTTTCCTACCAGAAGTTTTTTTTAATTATTGACAAAACAATTAATAAGAAAAGGTGTTTTTTTTTTTTAAATCCGACTACGTTTAATTTTCACTGAAGTGCTTAGAAAATCTTTTGCTGTGGGAACCTAGATAAATACTATTCTAATACAAATAAAAGCAGTACATAGTAAAAATATGCTCAAATTATAAAGCAATTTAATATTACGTTTGTATGGGAAATTCATCCGTCACCGGGCGCCGGGTCCTTAAAGATACTATGCCAAAATGCACTGACGGTCCAAAGGAACATACGACAAAATGTGCAACCGTCAAAACTTTCAGTTGGGACTATTGTCAAAACTTTAAAACGCACAAATCTTCTAGCGTCAAAATGTGCAATGAGTAAAATGTAAAGGCAACAAAAAGTCACAACGCGCCATAGACAGAACTTTTCAATGACAAAATGTGCAATAGCATATATAACACCTGTTGACAGATTGATAAGAAAGGTGAAAAAGCGGAACATTCCTTGTAGTACATATCATTTTACTGAGCAACTTTTGTTGTATGACTTTGTAAATATCACAAAAAAAAATTACTCCAAAATTAGGCCAATCAGCTGATTGTATGGGAAAGCAAATTTTTTTTTCGCTAATTTGACAAAGTCGTAAAACAAAAGTTGTTCATTTGGTGAGCCCATTGGAGTTTCCGTCACATTACTTTTCACCTTGAACATCAAGTCCTAGAAACATTATGGTGTAATGATCGTCTAACATTTGCTCTTTATGTTAAATGCACATTCTGACGCTGGAGCATTTCATCGCAGGTACATTCATGGCATTTGCTCATTTTGTCGTTGAGGATTACACATTTTGTCGTTTTTTCCTTTGGACCGTCAGTGCATTTTGGCATAGTATCTTTAAAGACCCGGCGCCCGTCACCGTAGCCTTAAGGGATGAAACGCCGCCGGTGTTCTTTCAACACAAGCTAGGTTCCTACTTAACCCGCATAGTAGTAAAATATTATAAAATATTCACATAATATTTTTTTTTGTATTTCAGTCATCTATATCCTGATAGCCCAATCTCTTCACTGCTACTTACCAATTGTATCATTATTCTTTTGTGTTTTCTGGTGTTTGTTTTTGATACGGTACACATTGCACAATTTTCCCTTTGAACCACGTTGTAAAAAACCACTACGAATACAAAAAATTGTAAAATTTCCAAAAATGAACAAAAATGAAGTGACGTGACGTGTCACGTCGAGTCACATGTCCCAAACTCATAAAACGTGCAAATAACCTAAATAATTCTGCATTGACATAGAACAATTTGTTGACATTGACATATCAATACCACTGAACTTTTTCTTTTTTAACTTCATGCATTCTACTTAGATGTAAAGCGGAATGCTCGTCTTTGCTCCTGGTGTCACCAAGACTGGTTCAGTCTGAAAACCAGCGCTGTTTTGTACCCCTCTGCAAAACAGCATAAAGCTGAGACTGATCCATTTTGGCTCACCTCGGCAGCACTAATCTTCTTACATGTCGACAAGTAGGTAGGTAGGTACCTAGCCAGTAAGGTTTATAGGTTAATTTTATATATTGATTTATGTATACCTTCCCTTTGTTTTTATTTTTTATTTTTTGCTTTTGTTTTATTGCTTATTTTGTTTTTTTGTTTCTTTTAATTATTTTCTAGAATAACACCTACCTACCTTGTTTTTTGTATAAGTTTATTTATTATTGTATTAGTTTTAATTTTAATGGTATGTTAGTTTGTAGGTATGCTGCCTATGTTTTGTGAACCAAAAAATAAATTATCTATCTATCTAGTACCCATAACACATCTCTGCTTAGCTTGGGGCTAGATGATGCTGTGTGGATTGTCCAGCATTATTTATTTATTTATTTTATAGATTACGTCAAATTACGAAAGTTTTTAAAACACAGCGAGGCAGATCAGCCAGCGTCTTGGGTACACTTCCGACTGGTATTGATATGGATCAGTGTGCTATGTGTAGATTGTTTGTAATCTGCAGTTAGCTCAATAGTTTCACTTATACATACTAGTTCTAATTTAGTTATTTAACTGTAATTTTCTGTATTAATAAAGGTTTTAACTGTAAATAATGGTTTCAACATCAGCTTATATTAGTCCACTGCTGGACATAAACCTCCCCTAATGAGCCCCTTGTGGTGCCGGTATAGAATTTCACCACCCCCACTCTTCCCGTGGGTGTCATAAGAGGCGACTAAAGGAGACACATCGGGGGGCGGGCAGCAGCGCCCTCTGCAGAACAACTCCACCGAACTGCGATCCCCAACCCGCAAGCCCAGCGTCGGGATTCTAGGCAATAACCCCCCTTCATGATAAACATAATGGTTTATAACCAGCATGGGGATTATGGGTATCCCTAAATGATAAACCTAATGGTTTATTACATAAATTTTTCATATTGTTCCAGATGCAGCCATCACGATTATTTACCAGAATGAGGATGACGAACACAGATTCATCTTCAAGCAGTTTCAGAAGTAAGTTTAAGGTTTTTGTTAGTATAGGGTGTCCCACGGCTATGCAATATGGAGGAAAAGTACCTTAAATAATGTAGATGGAACATTTTACTGAAAGAAGACATTAATTTAATTTAGAAACCTACTCAGTCTATGAATATATCATAATCTAGGTACCCAATCTTCATAGGCTTATAATATCTATACACCTATTCAATCCTTCAGGATTCAATATTCATGATTGAAAAGGGAAAGATTCAGGCAATCTATAGGCATACCTTTTCAACGTATTATGTAAATCTATTTAATCTATATCTATATCTTTCTATATCTTCCAAAGCAATACATTTTCAATTAATAAGCAGATCTTTTAAATCCATAAGCAATATAATAGGCATACCGTTTCAATCTATAGGTACCGGTTCTATTCTATCTATCTATAAGTACGACTACTGTGGGCGAAGGTCCGCCTGCGACGCAGGAGGTTGCGAGTTCGATTCCCGCCTCGGGACAAATATTTGTATGATCTGCAGATATTTGTTCAGGGGTTCTGGCCGTTTTCTAGGTATAATAAAAATATCTATCTATTTAATAATATTGTATTACGTATATCAGTCATCTAGTACCTATAACACAAGCTCTGCTTAACTTGGGGCTAGATGATGCTGTGTGGATTGTCCAGCATTATTTATTTATTATTTATAAGTATATCTATCCAATATATAGGCATACGCCTATAGAAATGCCTATAGTTATGCGTAACTAATCAATTCATCGGCATGCCTATATAATCTGTTTGCATACCTCTTCGTACGTACCTTTTAACGGCAGTTTAATACCCCTGAATTTAACATTTCGCAGTTTACTATGTTGTTACATTGTCAGTCGCGCTCGTAAACATTTTAGGTTATTGGCACAGTGAGAGGAAAGTAAATTAAGAATATTAAAGTAGGCCTAAATAAATTAAATGATGTTAAATAAATTTATATCAGTAAAAGCCTAAGGGCCTTCTATTTTGTAGTGGTGTACCACTAAGCGATGTTCCTCCATCTTCACTATTTGCACTCAATTTATTTATTTATTTATAAAGTTTTAGAGATACATACAGCAGTATTTACACAATATTTACACAGGACTACTATTACTACACAACTATTACTATTACAAAGGAGTGGGACTCGCTGCTTGTTCTGTTTTTTCGACTTATTACAACCTGGGTTTCAAAACTAGATATCCTTTGGTAGTCGGTTTGCCGACTGGTGAAAAAAAATTCGAATAAACTTCATAATTGGTGATTTGAAATGATGCTGTAACGGAGCTGATATAGTTACCTCCGTTCGACCACGATAACCTGATGGAAAGTTAAGTTGTGGCCGACGGTGTATCACGAAGGTCTAGAAGACAAAAATTAATTCTAGTTTTGAAACCAAAGTTTTGGAAACTTCTTCTAAATACAATACCATCCATCTTTTAAAACTTGATTGACTTACCATTCTTACAATATCTCTGGGGAAACAACATCGCACGCACTATTTAGAGCTTCTTTCATCTAAGGATTCTACTTGATGCTTCAACGATACCACTAATATAGATTGTAAAGCGATTGATAATCAGAATTGAGTCCCTTAGTGTTTTGGTCCAGTTAGAAAAAACCTAATCTCCGTTATTATCTTCATTATGTGATCCTAGAATTCGCTTTTTTCGGTGACTGTACTCGACGTATAAATTAAATGGAAACTAAGGATTAAAGTTGAGTTTTGGAACGATACTATAAGTTTATTTGTTATTGTATTAGTTTTATTTTAATAGTATGTTTGTTTGTATGCTGCCTATGTTTGTGAACCAAAAAAAAATATTATCTATCTATCTATATTAATTTTTACAATTCATCAACTACAAGTGTGAGTTGACGAACGACTCCTTTTACCTAAAACTCTTTGAATAAACGTGTAACATCGAAGAAGGAAGTTTAAATCATTTTCCCCATCTCTTGTTCCCATTGCGTCCTCAACCTAACGGTACATTCACCGCCGTAAAACTTTAAAGCCAATAAAACGAGACCGTCTCTGGAACAGCTGATAAGCGCTTTTTTATTTAACTGTCCTACAGCATTTTTAAAGACTTAGTGAATTTTGAAAATTTTGAAGCTGTATGGTGAAATTCTATGCCGGCACCAAACGGCAGGTGTATACAAATATTTGTAAATATCTACCATACATTACAAACTTCAATATTATGGAACTAAAAACATAATACAACTAGATTTTTGTTATTATAGGCCGCTCTCGCGCACTCGGTAATCTCTAGAAATTTAATTATGTCCCAAAAATTATACGATTTCGACGGGACTTGAACCCGCGACCTTACCCCAGTACGGGCTGCGTTGACTAGTGGTCGCCACGAAATTCAGTTGGTACTTGATTTCGTATTTATTATACTATAAAATACTTAAGTACTCGTACTATTTTATATAAATAAATATTATTAAAAAAATACACAGTTAAATAACTATACTGTAACACATTATTATGTTTGTTGCTTTGAAAATTATGTTATGTTGAACGTATTTTCTATGTATATCCTTCGGCTCAGTATTCGAATTCGAAAATATATATTTCTACAGGCTTATTCATTTTTGGTAAATAATACTTAATTTATTTATTTATTGAAGACGAAACACCGATTCAGTATTATCTAAATAAATATAGAGCTAAGCACTTAGATGACCATTAATAGGTTCCCTTAAATAGCTACCTATATTTTAGAATTGACAAGAAAAACCAATATTGTGTTGTTCTCTATTTTAAGTTTTCTAGGTGGTATTTAACACCTTGGAAACTCAAAATAAACACCTACACATAATTAAAACGGAATAAAGCCACACAATATTGTGTTTTCCTTTGAGTTTTCTAGGTGGTATTCAAAACCTAGAAAACTCAAAACAAACACCTACACATTAATAAAATGGAATAAAGTAAGACCCAAATACTATTCC
Source organism: Eupithecia pulchellata (assembly GCA_963931895.1). Lineage (NCBI taxonomy): Eukaryota > Metazoa > Arthropoda > Insecta > Lepidoptera > Geometridae > Eupithecia > Eupithecia pulchellata. The sequence continues at coordinate 2,280,164 of OZ007543.1, read as the reverse complement.
TTTTTACTTCCATAAACCTTGTTAATGAGTATAATTCCAAATTAAAACAATGCTTCGTTACAGGAACTCAGACGACGGCTCGCGGCATTTCGGTAAGTACGGAATAATTAATTGTCAAAGGAGATCGTTATGCAGCATTATACCTTTTACAGAGACCCTGTATAAGTAACAAGTACGAATAATTATGTGTTCAGATCGCGTAAGTTTAAAAATAAAAATATTTAAGATGTACACATATTAAATATTTTTATTTTTATGCGATTTGTAAATTATTTGATTTGCGAGAATGTAAATAATTGGAGTTTGTTTAAATTTCATTTTCAATTCGTATGATATTATTGGTATTTATTTACAAAGAAAATTATAGTTTTTTTTACAGAATAAAACAATTACAACTATTAAGTGATATATTTATACAATTTCCTGAAAATCTAAGTCGTCACTGAAAAGCATACGGCCTAGAATGCTGGCAACATTGCTACGTTGGATGCCGATGATTTTTTTTAAACGAAACTAAAGCCAGCATTTCTATCAAAAATAAATTATGATAATTATGAAAACCTATTCGGTTTTCCCATAATTCTCATAATTTATTTTTATTTGGTATTATTATTACTGATTAATATTGCCATGAAAGTAAAAGTGTCAAATCTATAATAAGGTACACTACCTAATTAATAATTGAATGCAATTAAGTTTACATCCCAATTAAAAACGACGATTGCGATTCCCTCAAACTCCCCAAAAGAAATAAAACTTTAGAACAAAAGGATAAAGACCATTTTACGGTGGCAATAAACTTGGCTTTACGGTTTTCGTATCCGCACCTGTGAAGGCAGAACGTATAACTCTGCTTTCTGGGTTTTATTATAATTGAGCTTATTACCTAGATAAGAACAAAGAGGTTTTCACTAATTTATTTTTATTCATCATCAGCATGGGAAGCAAGCAAGCCATAGCGCCCTGTCGTCAGCTTGTCTATAATTTATGCTTAGGAGAAGTGATAATGTACATAGGTTTACATTGGGCAGTACATAGGTTTTCCCCTTTTTTTTGTACATATTATGAGTGAAAGTATCGGGTTATTCCCGCTCGTCCCCTCGCTTCGTCCCCTGAGGGGACCAGCGGGAAGTTTACTTCCCGCTCGTCCCCACATTCATATACGTGGGGACGAGTGGGAAGTAAACTTCCCGTTCGTCCCCCTTTTAGAATTGGTACCAAAATGGTTTACACACTAGAAGTGAATATTACTAAGTAAAAACAAAAAGCTTATACAAGGTGTAACAAAATATGTGTACTAAGCCGAAGGGGGAGGTTTCAGACCCCAATGGTGATCAGTTGTGAGGGGGAGAAAATTAAAAATTCCTATTTTAATTATCCTATTTTTTTTATTTTTTTTTTCCTTTTTTATTTACTTATCCGGGTAACCTATACATACCTACTACCACTGCAGGTAGGTAGGTATTTATCTTCGTAGAGTTCAGCTATGGCGGAGCGGGAGACTACCTAATCTATCTATCTATCTATTATTCACTCTACATCTATGCCCATACTGATACCAGTTGTATATCAGATAGATAAGAAAGTTCACAAACATAGACAGCATACAAACAAACATAGAAATACCTCGTATTATATAAAGCTTTTTGTTTTATAGTCACATCTAGCACAGTGTACATATAGACAGTGTGGAAACTACCTACAAACGCTCGGAACGGCTCACTCACACAAGCATGCGCATCTACGAGAGCTCTAAGGGGTTTTCGCAGTGCTGTCAGTAGCGATTGTCGCGTCGCGATGAGCGGCCATGCGTAATTTAGTTTTTTGAAAAATGCTCGATTATTTTGCGTTGTATACAGCTGTGTGAACTCAGTTTCATCGAAACCGGGGCTTTCGTATTTTAAACTTCCTGCATTAGTAACAAAAATGTACTATCATTATTTTTGTTATCGAATAATGAGTCCGTGTAATTGATCATAATGAATTCTTGAATTTATTTGAAAATCCAGAATGAAGGCGGTTTAAAGGTTGTTTAAAGTCGATAGGTAGAATGAGAATATTTTATACAAAAATTCCTATAGGTAATAAAGAATTTCGACGTGTCGTAGTAGACGCAAGTACTTTTATTTGAATCATTTGTAATAATTAAGAATAAACATATAAAGAAATGTTTTTTAATTACTAGGTAGGAATCACACGCATTTTCGTATATTGAAACACGGTACGGTTTGCAGCCGCTCATGAGCGTTGCCCACGCGCCACCTGCGCTGCAGTGTTTGCGTGCGCCGCCGCCCCGTAAAGTTACAACCCTATTGCTATAATGGAGCGTAGGTATTTATTTCATCAACTAGGCTTAGTTTCGATACTGGTCATATGTGTACTGTGCATCTAGTGTGTTAACCATTTCGGTATTTTTATATGTTGATTATCTTATACTATTATTGTAAAATAAAAACAATAACAACTTGATTTAAATTGTTCAAAATTAAAATTAAAATTCCTTAAGATAATTTAAAGATATTCTTTTAAAAGTTAATGTAATATTATACCTAGTAATTAATATTTATGTTTTATGTTTCAAGTTGATTACTAAATATGTTCTGATTTTATTCAAAAATATCCGCATAATATCCCCTGAGGGGACCAACGGGAAGTAAACTTCCCGTTCGTCCCCATCGGGGCCAGCGGGAAGTTTCCTTCCCGTTCGTCCCCTCAGGGGACGAAGCGAGGGGACGAGCGGGAATAACCCAAAGTATCTACCTTTTTTGTCTGGTGACCCTTCTACTTCGTTGTTTCACTGTGTTATTTATCTGAATTTAAACAATAGAAATTTGGAATAAGTACGTTTGTGTAGAGAGCGACAGTAAAATTTTTGGTTTTGGGTCGAACGGAGCAAAATACCTATTGGGTAGAAAAATTGTGAGTTAAACGGGGCAGCACTCAATCAAAAATCAAAAATTAAAATCAAAATGCTTTATTTCCTTAGAACTTACAGGACTCTTGGACACCAGGGCTCTATCCAGGGCTTTATGCTATTAGCTACATAGCAATAACAATAAATAAATATGTTGAGCGTAAAATTTGGAACTTAGTCGGATGTCGCTCTGTTACGAAAAGTTCCTCCCATGTCTTGTTCTGTGGCACTTCGTAACTTTTATATACTTACGGACCAAAAAATAGGAGATATCAAAGTAAAAAAAATGTCATGAGATTGTATTTTTCGTTACAATTACAAACACAAATGACAAGAAAAATTAAATAGCACTCAGACAAGTCAGACTTTTACCTTCAATTATAATTAAATAAGTGGTGCTTGATTTATACTTCATTTAAAATTTTTAGATCTACCTATTGAACAATAGGTTTGGTAATTTAGTTAGTTAATACGTAATACGTATTAACTGTCCAAATCTATAGAAAATTATCTTTAAAGTTACAAAATACCTCTTTTATTTGTCCGGCAGTGTATCAAACTTTGGAGTTGAGCTGTGCCGTAAATTATGTAGAAGTTAGACGCAAACGAATTTTGAACAAGATTTTTTATTGTTGTTAGTTATCTAGTTTCGAATTCGTGTCGTATTTGTAATTAATTACTTACCATTTGGGAATGGCAGAAAATACTTATTAGATTAATATTTTCTTATTAAACACCAGCTAATCTAATAAACAAAACATAAAGCGGCTAATTCAATAAAATAAATCTATCTTTAACATAAATTATATTATATTAAATTAATTACAATGAACTTTATAATGCATGAACAGTGATAATGATTCATTAATATTTTGTAAGATGTAGCTTTTTATTTTATTTTATAAATACCTGCTAAGCAATTTTGAACCTTCTTGAACTCTCTAGCAGTGATCATTTTTGCGACCAATAGTGCTTAGTGCTTACTGCCATTACAGCTACAACATACATTTTTAGAGTTTCGGTTATAACTTTAGTTCTTTTACGAAATTACGTAAAGAAACTCCAAACACAACTATTTCCAGAGCACATAATTATTAGTACTATTTTAACGGGTATATATCGCGTTTATTTACATATTTTTTTATTTATTATTTTCAGATTTTTCAGAGCTCGTTAAATGACATTATGGCAATACACAAGCAAATATATAAAGACAGGTCATTTTGATGTGTAGTTTGTTTAATTATAAATTATAATTAGCGCTGTGAGTTAAATACTTTTCATCAACAAAAACATTTCTTGCCTAAATGTAAGTAAGCTAAATTCCAATTCAATGATTGATGTTTCTACAACTCAATTAGTTCCATAGAATTCAAACTTCGAACAATAGAAACCAATGGCAAAAATTTAGTCGATATTTGAAATTGGATCGAGTATTGGGGTTGCCCGCTAACTAAGTAGAAACCTGAAAACCCATTAAATTTTTCAAATTAAAATCTTAAATTGAATCTCGTCCGCAATGAGCTTATCCTCAAAGTTTATATTTTTCAAATCCTGAAGAACGCTTGCACCAAACTTTTCCCTTAAGTATACCACCGCTACCTCAAAGTGAAACAGTGCTTACGCTCCTAGATTTAAAGTTGAAATTGGTTTGGTTTATTACGAAAGTTCGATATAGATTAGCGGGTGGAAAGTTTCCAGGGTTTGCAGTTTGTAGTGCATTGCGGAGTTGCCGTACTCTTTTAACTAAAACGTTGGAAACTCGCGATCGGTTTATAAATTGTTTTCAACTGCAGTTCCCGGAGTTTTTAATTCGTTTTTTGCTTTGAATTTTTTAAAGTTTATAGCGTATAATTGTGTTTTGTTTTTAAATTTTAAAGAGCAGAGTGTGTGTTTTTATTTTGCTTATCTATCAAATATCAAATTGCATTATATTTTTAGACCGTACACTCTTTGAAATAAAAATTACAAATTTAAGTCGAAAATGGGTAATAGTTTTAAAATTTATGTCTCTATATATAAATTACTCACATACAATTTGTTTTTCTAGGTAGGTATGTCAATGAATATCGTATGTTAATTTTTTCGCAACAAAAAATATTTATCAATCAGTTAACAAAGCAAAACGAAAAATTTCTAAACAAAACAAAGCTTTCTGCTCACAATACATAAACAAGCGTACCTCAATATACTTCAAGTAATATCTTACGTTTAATTTTTACGCCATTAAAATTTTGTATATCGACTCAATCGTATACACTAGCGAAAAAAATTCTTTCGCGGTGGTTATACAGTTTTTTTCTATTTTCAGATCACCAACATCACTTGGAGAAAACAAAGCATCATGCAAAGTAAGTAATATGACTTTTTAAATGCTTTCTAAGTCTATTAAAAAATGCAGTTAAATTATCAAATTTTATTTACAATTTAACAACTGTTCTAACTGCAGACTGTGGCAAACAAACTACAGGTAGCTAACTAATCCATGTCAATACCAGTCGGAAGCGTCCTCAAGATGCTGGCTGCATTGCCTCGCTGTATGGCAATGCTGATGCGCTGTACCATATAGGTACTGACCAGCTCTGGGGTCACTCGACGCTTCGACCAGACGCTCAGATAATTTTTTACATGACAACAGTCTAGTGGTATTAGGAACCTCTTGTTTTGAATTGGGTTGATATATAGAACTGAATTATATAATATAATAAATGTTCATTATAACATCTCTCTCATTTTGTGGGTGATATTTAATTGCAAAAACATTGTCATATCATTATCTGAGGGTCTGGTCGTGTGACTCCAGAGCTTGTCAGTTATTATGTACACGAACAAGGATTTTAAAAAGAAACATTACACAAGCCATTTACAGTGTTCGACCTTATCGCTTAGAAGCAATCATTCCAAGCAAACCTTATGTTATAGATACCAGATGACGAACACAAGTTGTATGTACTTAATACATTTTATATTTAGTAAAACAAATGCCTGTAGACCATTCAAACAAGTTCCCGCGGCGAGAATCAAACTGACTCACTCCTGAAGGAGTAGGAGTCAATACGCTGATAAAGGCGTCAAACGTGCCTCAAATCTAATCTAGATCCTTTACGTAGCTAGCAAGAAGTTGAAGTAGCTACGTGTCTAGATAATGTTGATAAGCTGGCACACCTACGTCAGCATCTCAAGCACGATAGAAAGATTTGTTCGGCGACTAGTGGAGGAGAGTTTTTAGCACTTCTTATAGTTTTTGCAACTTAAATTGTTTATAAATTTTAGTTAACTTTATCAATTATGACTCACGGAATATTTGACGCCTGCGTGCAGGCTGAATACAGTTACAAAAATAGTTATTACACCTGACATTGTATAATAATTATGTATTCTTGCAAATAAATGATGAATTTGATTTGATTTCTCAAAGCTTTATGCTGCGAGATATTTTCTTTGAATATTGTATTCAAAGAAAATGTAGCCTACAAAGAAACATACACCAACTACACAAAGAAAATATATCGAAGAAACTCGTCAACTAGTTTCATCTCTCACCATCAGCCCATAGTCCACTGCTGGACATAGGCCTCCCTTAATTAGCGCCATAACGTCTCGTTGCATCCAGCATCTGCCTTCAATCTTTCGCAGGTTGTCATCTTACCTAGTCTACTACGTTTGCCGAGTCCGTCTCCTCTCAAGAACACGTTTACCCAAAAATTATTATTGCCTGCCGTAATATTTGATACATTATTCTGCCCCACTAGTAAATGTGGCAAAGTTTATTCGACTGCATTTCGTAAAGTTTCATGGTCCGAAACAACATAGCATGATATATTTACAATGTACACCAAAGCTGCGCAATAACTTACAGCGCGTCGTAAATCATAAGCTGATGTCGATTTTGCAGGGGAATTTTGTCGTGATTTTAATTATCTTTGCGGATGGCGTGAATTTTAAATTACATACTCTAAATTCAAAACGGTCTCTAAAAACGGCCTTGGTATAAATTATTGTTTATATAATATCCAGTTTGTACAGAAAATTACAACTATCTTACTAAATTAGAGCTATTATTTACAATTGAAACATTTGAGCTAACTGCAGATTGTTGCAAACAAACTACAGATAGCAAGTTATTGTTTTTAAAGTTTTGCTGGGAGCGTTGTTGGTTGTAATGTTTTAAGTTAATGCCATATCTTTCTTAAAAAAGAAAAAAACAGAAGCATATTAGAATTAGCATTACAAATTGAGATATTTGAGCTAACTGTAGACTGTTGCAAACAATACAGGTAATTCAACAGATCCTAACTATACAAGCATCCACATGATGCTGCTGTATGGCAATGCTGATGCGCTGCACCAGATACTGACCAGATCTAGGGTTGCATCGCTTCTCAGATATTGTGCGTGAGCCCACTCGGGGTAATCTCTAGGAAATTAAATATATTCCAAAAATTTACGATTATGCGGGACTCGAACCCGTTTTTATTCCATACATCACATACATCCATGTTCAAATTAATTTGAAATGAGCTTTTTATTGATTTTTAGATAGCAAAAAGTATATATTTCGCAATAAAAATTCCCCCCTTAAAATCCATCTCAAATCGCTCAGCTTTACAAATTGGGCCACAACCCAAGTCATAAATTCAAATTGAGCATTATGCACAGACACGGCCTGCGGTAATTTCATTAATCTCCACTTAATTTATGCATGGCTAACTTAAACGTTGGTTAGTGAGACCGTGATGGTGTTTTGCTTTGGTTCTTGAAATTAGATAGGCATGAGACAGTTTGTTTATATAGATATAGATAGTGTGTACAGGCGGTAACAAAAATTGAGGACCAAACTTTTAGGGTTGATGCCGCCGGTTCGATTATTGTAAATGACTAGATGAAATTTGTATGCATTTGTGCTACATAAATACATATCAGCAGTGATGCTCAGTCATTATGGAGCGAAGCCATGAGCGCAGGAAATGAGTTTACGCATAAATGCGTAAACGCAGGTGCTCTTTTCCCCTTTTGATCGCGTTATCGTACACGCAAAATACCAATTATGAGGTATATTATCTTATTTGAATTATACTTGAGAATCATATTTCATATTTCATTTATTTTTGCTTACATGTACATTCATTCTTAGGTCTAATTGAATGGTTAGTATAGTTTTCACTAGGTACATGCACCCTGGAAGGGCACTGCAAAACTGAGTTCAGATTTATGTCAAAAATTATTTTAAAATATTAACATTAATATACATACATTTCATGAAATAGAATTAAGCTTTTTTCAACTAGAATCGATTGGAGTGAATTTAGAAGCCAGAATTGTCAGGTAGTCATTGTTTCATTGGATAATGTCATTTTAGTTTGTCGCTAGTAAATTCGTGAACAGAATAATAACATTTTTCTAATAAAAATAATTTCAGTTTATTATAAAAAAGTGTATCTTTTTCTTCTTTTTTTAAGTTTTCCGGTATTTTATTATATATTTTTGCTAATCTATTGTATGGGCTTTGACTAGCCAGTTTCAGTTTAGTTTGTGGTAGTTCTATTTTGTTCTTATTTTGTCGATTATAGTCAATATTAACGTCTTGCTTTGTTTTAAAAAAGTTTTTGTGTTTCCTTACAAATATAGAGGCTTGCATAATATAAATGGATGGCAATGTTAGTATTTTGTTGCTTAAAAAGTGCGGCCTACAGCTATCCCGTGGTTTAGTATTAGTGAGAATTCTTACACATTTCTTTTGCATGACGAATAGTTTTTCGAATTCTACACTATCTCCCCATAAATGAATCAATTTAAACAGATGGCATTAATTATGATATTAATTATGGAAGGTAAAAAGCACTGCAGCTTAGCAAAAAGACTCAGCCGTGGGCCGAAAACTAGGGACGAATATGGCATAAATCAACTCAGCGTATAGTTTTGCCCACGCGCTTTAACTACCTGTCTTCATAAAAAAACCTATACCCATTATTTGCCTGCAAATATAGATGAGATGAATAACCTAACAGGCTATAGGTAATATCAATTTCAGCTGCCGAGCCTAACCACAATATCCGTGCAATCTAACCGCAAATATGCCTGGTATTGCTAGCTGGTAAACCTCTAAACATATCAAACTGGGTACGGATTTTAATAATGTTGGTGTGTTTGCTAAGCTTTAAGAGCTGTGGCTTTATTGTCTAACTCAACTGGTAATCGTAATCGGCTTCAGTTTAGCATTTCAAACCTAGCCTGGACTTCGGTTGTCACTTTCGTATTGTTTAAATAGCTGAAATCGAAGACCAGTTGAATACCTTAGACAATACCGACAACATTCTGACTGGGTCTACAACTGGTAATCAGTTTGAAGTTCACTGGTAATGGATTTCAAGTTAGACAATAAGGCTGCTGGTCAGTATCTGGTGCAGCGCATCAGCATTGCCATACAGCGAGGCAATGCAGCCAGCATGTAGGGGTTACTTCCAACTGGTATTGATATGGATCAGTTATGCTACCAGTAGTTTAAAACTTTTGATACTATCATGGTTATTAACACTAAAGTCATTTATAATGGGATAATTATCATGATTAGATTTTTGAGTTTTCCAATATTTCGGCACAGTTTTATGCGCCATATCACGGAACAGTTGTTCCAACATTGGAAAACTCAAAAATCAAATCATGGTAAATATCCCGTTATAAATGACTTTAGTACCTGTAGTTTGTTTGCAACAGTCAGCAGTTTTTTAACTGTAAATACTCGTTATAATTTGGTTATTTTATTGTAATTTTCTTTGTTAATAAAGTAAAGGTTTTATGAATGAAAAACTAATAAAACTGATATCATACTTAGTTTATTTTTATACCTGCAAAGATTTTTTTTAAATCGGTATAGTAGTTTTTGGGTTTATTCACACAAAAATACTTTTTCCTTTTTGTAATATTAGAGTAGATCACGAGCAAGATAATCCAGTAGTATTACTTTAATAAGCGAAGCTGCACCTAAAGTCGTAACCATTTGCTAAACTTCTACAAAAGCTCATAATTCAGCAAACCTAATTTACTAACGAACCAAGCAAGAAGACTTGTAAAAAATAATTATTATGTTAAAATTAATTTTATTTCCTTTTCATTTACAGGTCCGTTCAGCACAGGAAAACTAAAACGCGGGAAAGTGATGGTTTTTATATTAAAGAGGGAGTGGGTGAGTTTTTATACTTATAACATTATTTTTATTATACTCAGCTGTTGGTTAATTTACTTTGTTAATTTTTAGGGTTCCGTAATACATATCTTTCTTCTTTCCTCTTTTCAGGGGTTAATTTCGTGATGAGAAGCAAACGGGATCTGGGTTCCAACAATATTCTGTTAACGCATCATTTCAACGATAAAATCGTAACTCCTGGCGAAGATGTAAGTATAAAAGAGTAATAATTTAGTTATTGTAAAACCTAACTAAGATAAAAAACAATTGCTACGAAATAACTTTATACTATGAAGTTAAGACTTGACTTCTTCCTTATGGCAGTATGTGTCTGATTTGCCACTTTTCTGCCAGTGTCCAGTTCATGGAAATGTCTTAGTCATTGAATGGAGGCAATTTACAATAATAATATGAGCAGTAACTTTTGCAAAACACCAATCAGATGAAGGTATCTATTGACATTACCAAAATGACATTGACAAAAATTGTAGTGGACATTTTCAGACGAAAACCCGATGCTATTGAAGAAATCTGGGTTTAGAATCTCTTGTACGAAATTCAGGAAAACCTCGCTTTTTCCTACTCGGTCGGGTATAAATTTCTAGAATTCATTCGTTTCTATTGTATTCCACCAGCACGTAGGACGAAAGCAGAGCGTTTAGATTTACAAAATAGCGGATAGCTATTGATGCACATAGAATTCTTAGATATTTATTTTATAATTGTTGCATGTATGTACATTCTTAGGTCTAAGTGATTGGTTAGTTAATAAGTTAATAGTTATAAGTTTATATTGTATATTAATTTTTATTTTGCTTTTATTGTATAATGGAAGCTAAACTAAGACTAGAATTTAAGGTACTCTATTGAATTGGGTGTGCCCGTAATGATAGAAGTGCACGTGTACAAATAAATAAATTGTTATAGGTACATGCCCTGGAAGGGCACTGCAAAACTGAATTCGAATTTATTTCAACTAAAGTTCGAATATAATTTAAAAATAATAATATAATTTAACTTTAGTTAAAATTTAATTTATAAACCTTATTCATTTGATTGCATTTGGAAGACGATTTTCAGTTATTCATTATTTAATCGGATAATGTTATTTTAGTTTGTCTCTGTCTTATTTTAATTTGGTCAGAAAACATCATGGTATTTTTTTTCGAATAAAAAAATGTGACTTTTAACTAAACATTCTTGCGTTATAGCTCTTCAAACTAAAACTTTCTAACCTAGTATTTTTTTTAATTTATTTTATTATGTTTTTTTTAGTTATATTTCGTTGGATAAGATACAAATAAGAAATGTGCGTTTAAATATTGCTCTCATTGAATCAAAACGAAATTTTCGTTATTTCAGGTTAAATTTAGGTTATTTTAGTTTTTTATAGCTAACGATGAATTATTACCGTTAATTGAATGAGCGCTTAGATTGTTGCCGATTGGTGCCGGCATAGAATTTTACCACCCCCTTTTCTCGTGGGTGTCGTAAGGGGAAACTAAGGGAGACACACTGGGAGGCAGGCAGCAGCGCCCTCTGCAGAACAACTCAACCAAACTGCGATCCCGAACCCGCATGCCCAGCGTGCGGATTATGGGCAACAACATGCAACAACCCACAAATGATAAATAATGTCATCTATAGCGCTCATAAGGGGAGGCCTATGTCCAGCTGTGGACTATTATAGGCTGTAATGATGATAGATAATTCGTTTATTTCCAGATAAGTTTGCAATGTACTGCCACTGCGGATCGACCGCCCAGGTTCATCTGGGAACGAGATGGTGTAGTCGTTTCTTCCAATACTGATTCTAGGTAAGTTTAAATATTTATGTATTGGAAAAATCAAACACACCGCTCTAATTTATAAATACCTCATATAGGTATTTGAATACAAAGAAACATAGTAAGTCATTTGTAACGGGATATTTACCATGTCAAATCATGGTAAATATCCCATTCCCGTTATAAATGACCCCCATACCCATCTTATCCCCATCCTGTTATAAATGACTAATATTTCGGCACAGTTTCATGCGCCATGATCACGGAACAACTCACGGCGCATAATAAATAAATAAATAAAAATAAAATTTATTTCTGTAACAGGCTTACAACAAGTTATTTCATAGTTGAGACCCTCATTTAAGTATAAGAAAACTTGTGTTTGAGGATCTCGCTCTTCTATAACAAACGTTACAGATTACAACATCGTGAAACAAATAAACATGGAAAAACTTAAGATCTAATATGTATTTGAAGTTATACTAGTGTGTATACCTATATATATTAACAAAAAGAATAATGATTTTGACAATAATTTATAATTATGAGTTATGTCGTAGGTCCCCTGAGGACACCAGCCTCATGAGAGTCTGGGCAACACGGGTTACAGACTTATTAAAACTGAAACATCAATATTATTATAATTTTTTTTGTAAAATTTAATATTATTGTTATTTTTATAACTACGTACCATACATAGCTATTGTAAATGTTAAGTGATATGTTATAATGTAATGTGTACAATGTGAAAATAAGCTTGTTTACGCATCTATTTAAAAATGTATATATAGGGTATTTAAAAAATGTAAAATTACCATAACCTAGGCATGTGATTAGGGTGACTAATATTCAATATTATTTTGCGTCCCCTGAGGACACCACCACCAGTCTCATAAGAGTCTGGGCAACAGGGGACAAAGATTAATCATGTTACTCTTTTCATCAGTGCTTCTGTCTCTTCATAAGTTTTTGCTTCTAACCATTTCATAATAACTTTCTTACATTCTACAAATTTTAGGGGATAAATATTTAAGTTTTTATTAATACAATTATAAAGGTGTGTTGATTGACTTTTGTACTGTCTTTGAGCAAAGCGGGTCTTACAAGATTGAGACTCTACTTTATATTTTCTCCTTCTGTTTAAATTGTGTGCGGGGCTGTAAGTTAATGTTTTATGGAGTCTTAAAGTAGCGTGAAGCGTGTAGAGTTGCCTAACTGACAGAAGTTCAGTTTTTTTTTATAGTGTACTTTTTGTTATAGTGTTTTCTCGATTTTTCAAGGCCCTTACTTCATAGACTTGTTTCGTTATTAATAGCGGGTTAGCTATAAACCTGTTTGTCGGAGGAACACCGTATCATTTTTAAAAAGAGACTTCATCACCCGCAAACATTCATAATGAATTCTGACAAATTGTTAACTACGAAATGTTTATGGTTAAATTTTGACATAAATTTGCAAAATCTCGTGATATTTTATCAATCTTCAAAATGGCAAATAAATCTAAAGATATTAATACCGTCTGCGTCTGTTGAAAATGCACTCACTATAGATAAGCCCCACAGTCTCGGCTTCCCTACCCCCTCACTTCTCGTCGCCCGCAAACCAACTAAAGTTCTTCCAATAAAATGGACGACCTACATCGCTGAGTGGTTACTTCATATCTTTTTACTTCTACAACTTTAAATAATACAAGACATAAATTAAATTCAGCATAAGGAACATTAGCCTGCTAGAATACAATACAAAAATGCTTTTTGTACTCGAAAAAAATAACATAGCTAAAGACATTACATAAGACAAGTACAATGGGCTTATCGCTTAGAAGCGATTTCTTCCAGGCGACCTTTGGATGGAAAGAATTATTTACATTTCATAAAGGCGGGGGGGTATATGTACAGTACAACGTGTATCATAATATGTGTACTAAGCCGAAGGGGGAGGTTTCAGACCCTTATAGTGATCAGTTGTGTGGGGGACATAATAAAAACTCCTATTTTTCGTTTTCCATACAAAAGGTTTTAATTTACTAGTTTTAAAAAGTGACAACCCTATCCGGGTAGCCTATACATACTACTACTACAGGTAGGTAGGTATTTATCTTCGTAGAGTTCAGCTATGGCGGGAGATAACCTACGATACCATAGCCAAACTCGACGTAGAATGTTTTTAAACAAACCACTCATACATAACCTAAAATTTGGTTTGTCTATCATTATTTATTTATTTATTTCAAATTCACTCTATTGCCGCGTCTTTTTACACGCCCATTTACATTACTTGTCGATTTCAAATCATTCGTTCAATAAATATTGCATACAATTATATCAGCAACTCGACGCCAAGCAAGTAAATTCTAGTTATTAGTCTTGTAGTTTGTTTACAAACATTCTACATTCAGTTTGGCTTTAGTATAGACTAGACGATTAAATGCGTAATAATAAAAATATTCTAGTATTTAATTAAGTACCTATTACTAACTACAAATCAACTATTCCAGGTACACGATAGGCCAGATGATGTCACCAACAGGAGTGGGTGTGGTGTCACAGCTGAATATATCACGGTCTAGGGTGGAAGATGGCGGGTTGTATTCGTGCTTGGCTTTCGAGGGGGAAGCTAGCTTTGGGCATTCAGCGAGAGTGGATGTTTTTGGTGAGTTTCTGGAGCAAAGCATTTTTAAATGGAAAAGATTAATGGTTAAGATAATATGGTTTTAAACAGAACCATTTTTTGGCAGCCAAGTTTTAGTTTTTATCCTAGATAGTCAGCGTTTTGGTAAAAATTAAATATCACATTGCTTGATGTGAAAGAGATTACTTTGAATTTTTATTCATTTATATTTTTATGTAAAGGAAATATGGAAACAATAATCGTTTGAACTCAGACGGTAAACGAATTCGTAACCTCCTGCGTCGCAGGCGAAGTTTTGCCCGCCGCGCCACAGAAGTCTTCGGAAATATTGAGTTTATCAGGCTTCAAGGTTCCGTTTCAAAGATGAAAACATCGCAATACATTCATGAATATATCGCGAAGTTTTCATCTAAGTAGAACGGATGTATTTGCAGGGCCTCCGTACATACGAACGCTGCCGCCAATAAAAGTGCAAAGTGGAGAGGCATTGAGGCTCCGATGTCCCTACTACGGGTATCCTATCAGGTGAATATTATTTAAAGTTATTTTAAATATTAGGTGCTTCAAAAACTAAAGCACGCATATTTAAAATAACTGTAGTTGGAATACTACACTACAAAAGATCAAGAAAAATATCATTCTAGTCGCCAGAATGATAAACATCAAAACAAGCTGTGAAACCTGAACGAAGTTATCATACACAATTTATGGTAACATTGGTTCGTTTAATGTAAAAAAAAATGTATAATTTTATATTTAAGTACAGACAGAAGCATTAATTGGTAACCCCCCTAATAGCTAAAGTTTACATTGCAAATCACTGTACGATTTACAAATCTTTTACTCAAATACTAAGAAACAAAAACGTAACACCCAGTGGGAATCGAACCAGACATCCAATCGCTCACATGACAAGTTGACCACGCACCAACCAACTAAACCAACGAACCAGTTATCAGAGCGTCGAAATTT
The DNA here is from genome assembly GCA_963931895.1 of Eupithecia pulchellata. Classification (NCBI taxonomy): domain Eukaryota; kingdom Metazoa; phylum Arthropoda; class Insecta; order Lepidoptera; family Geometridae; genus Eupithecia; species Eupithecia pulchellata. The sequence goes on along the minus strand of OZ007543.1, from coordinate 2,264,677 downwards.
TATGTTATTAAGTGTTCGACAGCGGATTTTTATTTATGAGATCTCTTTACACTGGATAAGAAAAAAAGAAGTGTTTGAGGGTAGATTTAAATATAATCTTGGTGAACAATGAAAAGGTCACTAGCCATTTCCAATTCTAGTCTTGACTTACTGGTTTGAATCATAAATGAATTGAAGAATATTGAAGGAAATTATGCAAATTAAGAATTTTGTGAGAACTAAGATTGCGGTGCTATTCGAACAGCAAATGAGTAATCAGGAGATTGCTCGTTTTGAATTACGGTAAGTTATCAACTTATTATTCTTGTGTCATAATCGTTACGAAACAAATACATATTTTTTTAGTAAAACCTTGTTATCTTTAACTTCATTTAAGTATTGATTTGTTGTCTTACAGATAAAAACCGTGCGCTTAAGTGTAATGTGGGGATGTGAATGTAAGAAGCAATGGCAGATAAACAACAGGAGTGTATACAAATCAGTGAAGTCGCCACAATAATATTGTTGACATTCAGACTAGTTCGCCTTTTGCATCCACTCATTCTACTGCTCAACAATATTTGATATCAACATCAACAGAAAGCATTTGCATGCAACTGATATACTTACACAATTATCGAGCAGCAAAAATAGGACTATCTGCTGAACTCCACCGCAGGGCATGAATAACTTTAGGTAAGTGATAATACTGATTATTCTCAACAAATTCGAACACCTTTATCTCTGATTATCATCATAATAATAATATTTTTAACAAGTTAGTATTTACACGAACTAAATAAACATTATACAGTTGATTTTTTTTCTTTTTAGGTTTTGGAGATGGATATCCTCTATGGGTCCTGGAGAAATAGTAAAAATAACTGGGCGCATGAATGACGAGCAATTGAAAGTGTTGAAGGTTACTACGCGGATCGCGTATCCAGAAGCCCAAATTTATTTTGTCCATGATAATTGTGGAGTGCATCGTACGCGGATGGTTTCTCAAGGGTTGTTCATCTCTAGAAGACATTACTTTTATTTCTTGGACATCTAAAAGTTCGGACCTAAATCCGATAGAAAATATGTGGGGTCAAATGGTTTTAAATTGAGATCCGATCCGTTAGCCCTTAAGCTATTAAGTATCACTAAATATAAAGGACGATAAATATCACTACCTACTAAACCCTAATGTAATTTTACCTTTTAACATTGTCAGAAAAACTCCATTTGACCTCATTTACTTTCAAAGCTACCTGATTATTTAGTATTCCATGATTTACAAGAGATCCAAATTGTTTAATTCATTAGATTAGCAAAGTAAACGAAAATCTAATGAAAACATGTGTATTCTCGAGCACTAAATCGAAAATGGAATATTATTTTTCAGGATAAGAAGCTATTTGTAAGTAGGCTAAATAATAAAATAAAACATGTCAGAATTAATTACATTTTTTGTGTTGTTGTTTGTATCTAAGGCAAATTTTTGAAAAAAATAAACGAAATTGTTTACCTGAAACTGTTATTATTATTGTTTTATTTTATCAATTACTTTAAATTCATACTAATAGACAAAAACTTCACTATTACACATGAATAAATGTCATTACATTACTAAAATTAAGTAGTAGTTAAAAAACAAAAACATCCACTGCAAGGATTCGATGACGATCATCACGATGTGCAGTGACAGAATCTCGGTTACACTAACCACTACACCATAGTTACATGTGATACAGGCTCGAAATTTCAGTATCGTTACTCCTGATAAAAGAAATGTAGGTGTTGAAAAAACATTTGTTTTTTATTTAAACAATTACATAAATTTAAAAAAAAAAACAAAAATAAAAAATAATGTAAATTAAAATGAATATATAAATCTTCACGGGTTTGAACCTACATGCTACTGAATGATAACTATGACATATTCTGTGAGGGGGTTACCAATTAATGCTTCTGTCTGTACATAAATAAGTTAGAAATGAACGATGAGATTGCAAAAGATATAAACTATAGAGCAGCCTCATCGCTCGCCTCTTTGACAGAACGTATTAATAGTTACATTATGTTCTGTCAACCTTAGATAATATTCTTTAAAATGTTCTAAACTTCCAGTAAACTAGAGTGGGAATATAAATCAAAGAAGATCATAAGCTCCATATTCCCGCAACACAACCGATACAAGAGAACATCAAACAGCCAGATAAAGAATATTAAGAGGAGACGAAAGCGACAGATCTTCGAGCCAGGAGATGATGGAGTGTTGAAGATAGCTAAAGTGCTAAAAGAAGAGAATGGGGACAGCTATACGTGTATCGTGTATAGTCCTTCTGGAGAAATGGCTAGGAGGTAAGCCTTTGTAGTCAAGTAAAGATTATTATCGGGTAATATATTCAATGCCTTGTCTATCTTTTAAGTTTATCAACGCTAATTAAACAAAAACAAAACCGTCTGTTGCCTACTTTCCGTAGATACCACTGTGAAAGAAATAAAAAATGCTGGACAATCCACACAGCGTCATCTAGCCTCAAGCTAAGCAGAACGTGTGTTATGGAATGACTGATATACTTATTATAATATAATACATTATGTTAATGTGTATTTTTTATTATTCATACAAAGATTTGTCAGGCGGAAATTGAATCCGCAACAAGGTATTCTCCTACAGCGCCACAGATGACGTCAAAATGTTAAATGACAACAGCCAAACAAATTATTTCCGGTTAGTTTCGGTATGCTCGATTCCCGCTATGCACTGATCTTTAAATACCTACCAAAAAGTGCCGCTTTGCTCTGAATTTCTCAGTGCTACCTTTAACAATGGAAGGTACAATTCGATAGAAAAGTGTTTCTAAAGTATACTCTTAAAGCTAGCCTGGGACTGCATAGTTTGAGGAAAAAAGTTTTGGTAAATAAAAATCTAATTTAAATTTAAGAATTGCTTATATTTTGATTAAAAATATAAAAACGCTATGAAACATGAATTAACTCAAAATAATGAGATTAAAACTAGCCAAGATAATATTTTTTTAATGAAGAGATCAAAAATGACACGTATCAAAAATGATTTTGTTTTACTACCTTTTTCAATATATTTTACAGATCATTCGATATACAAGTTGTAGAAGCTCCAGAACTAGATGAACTTCGGGTTGGTACAGGATTGAAGGAGGGTCAAATTGTGCAAATTACATGCAATATTGTCGGCGGCGATCCACCTATTTATTTCTCTTGGCTGAAAGACGGAAAGAAAATGCCCACAAGCTTGAAAGTAGGTTAATATTATCATTTTTCAAAGTAACAAGAACATCACTGACAATTTTTGATTTAAAATATCATGTAAAGCGTGTAAAGCAATGGAACTAACAAAGAACCTTGAGGTAACCTATAAACTTTTTTATAGATAACAGAAAGAAGTTCAGAATTGTTCAGCGTGTTGATCATCAAACGAGTTTCTCTAGAACACTGTGGTAAATACACTTGCATTGCCACCAACCACGTAGGCAAGGTGAACCAGACCGCAGATCTTTACATCAGTGGTAAGTTTATCCATTTTTGAGTCTTGAAAACGTAAATAATTTTTCATTGGGTACTGGATTTCGTGGCCCAGTTGGTTACCACGTCCCATATTGAAGGAAGGTCACGGGTTCAAGTCCCCCGAAATCGAATAACAATTTTGGGTTGATATTTAATTTGTTAGAGATTACTTTATGTCTTCTTACTTAAGTTAAATCTGTTCTCAATGTGATTAACACAGATAAAACATGAACACGAGCGAAAGATAATGCATGAATATAATTTTCTAGTGGCACCCAAATGGATAGAAGAACCAACAAATACGTCTCTACTGTTGGGTCAAAGAGGTTTGGTCTTTTGTAATGCAAATGGCTATCCAACTCCTCAAATACATTGGATGAAAAGAGATGGTAAGATTCTTGTAAAACCTTATTTCTGTTATTAGAACACATAAAAGGTCCGTCGTGATCTCGGCTAAAACGAAGCAAAAACAACGCTTTTAAATTATACTCCAATGTTTCTACACCTATGGGTTAGCTGCACTAAAGGACTGCTAGTAACCCTACGTGTAAAATAAATAATAATAATATTTAAGGATAGTTTTAGGACTGCCCCTTTTGACAGCGCGTCAAGGATGTTTTCCAAGTACACGACCGACAGATTTTCTTCCATTCTCCGTAAAATACCTATTTGATGTTAATTCTAATTTGGTTCTTTTATTTAAATGTCTTTGTAATAAACTTAGCCATTTCGATTTATTGTTTAACCAATATTCAAAACTATTTCAGCTACCCTGGGTATTTGGAGACCAGTATTGGACCTGGCAGGTGGTGGGGTTATGAGTTTCCCCAACGGGACCCTTATCATTGAAGTAGTATCACTATCTGATGAAGGAATGTACGCTTGCAACGTTGAGAATGGTGTAGGCGATGCGCTGAACAAGAATATCTGGATTAGTGTTAATAGTAAGTTAAGGATTATATGTAATTATGTATAAAGCGTTTCTCTGAAGGTTAGGATTTGTAACGAATACATCCAACAGAGAACTAAAGTCATCGACTTAGCTCAGAGAATTAGCAAACTGAAGTGGCAGTGGGCCGGCCATATTTCGCGAAGAACCGATAACCGCTCGGGTAAAAGTAGTGTAGGACGCCTTCCGGCCAGGTGGGATGACGATCTGCGAAAGATTGCTGGCAGATGCTGATGCGACAAGCTGAAGACAGGGCGCTATGGTGCTCATTTGGGGAGACCTATGTCCAGCAGTCGACTAACATAGGCTGTTGATGATGATGATGATGTATAAACGGTACCGAGGATACATAAAACTTAAAGAGAAAGAAAAAATAACTCATGCTCCCGTTTACAAAAATGACTCCGGCTCAGTATAAGTTAGATGCCTACCAAGCTAGCATCCAACGCGGGTCTTCCGCCAGAGCCACAAGTGAGTTCTTTAATTATCTCTATTTAAAAAATGTAGGAATCATCATTAGAAATCCCTTTTACACCCAGGCGATGAATTGCCGATACAAACGTAGTACCAAAATGGTACCAAAAGGTTTGCTATTATTTGTATTAAAATAGTATTTCGTTAGGTTCCTGCCATAAGCTTTTTTGAATATACTTTATTTACACAAATCCTAAAAAAACATGTCTTTTTTATGTAAAAATGCGACTGAGTTTAATTTCATTTCAGTAAAGTACTTTTAAAAATTTTGTGGCATAACCTAAGTATCATATTTTCACCATGATCTGCTACTATTTGAACACAAATAGTAGCAGATCATGGTGAAAATATGATTAGATTACAAAATTATTTTGGTATTACGTTTTTATGGCCCGTCGCCGGAGCCTTAACAGGGGTTTCAAATAAGCTAAATAACTACAGTATCAGAATAATTATTTTTATTAATGTAGGTTTAGGTTTATTCTACTTAAACTCTTCTCTTTTTCTAGAGCCAGTGCATTTCGATTCAGTGGGATCAAACATAACTACAAAAGTTGGGCTACCCGTAACACTGACCTGCCATCCATTGGGAGACAGCCCTATTCGGATCAAATGGGCCCTCAATGGTAGTCCCATAGACTTTACATCTCCGAGGTAAGATTTTAGAGCTTCTACTTTTAGCTACACCCCCAGGGTAGAGAGGGAAGTAAGCGCTTTAGACGCGTACCGTATTTTCTAGCGCTAAAACTGTTTTTACCTATTTTCACACAATAATGATTTCGAACTACAATATTTCATATTGCTACCTCATTGACTGTATTGTACAGTTTTGTCTTCATCTTATTTTGTTTATGTTAAATGCTGAACCAGTCTGTTTTCACAATTAGTCTTACCTTAAGGAAGAAAACCTTTAGAAACTAGATTGATACTAACAACGTTTGCTTTATTACTGTTCGTATTGAATAATTTTATTTAATTTTGTGCTACCCTGGTCCAGATTTACCACGATCATTTGATTGTAGTGTCACTTGATGTCAAAGAAAACTAAATGAAGTTACATAACTGACTTAAAATACCAAATCTACCCTTAAATCTACCTTACCGCCATCTAAATTTTTTGTCAAAACAGTGTTTCAAACATGCCGAACCTAAGAATGTTTTCAACTTTCATTCACCTTGCAATGAAATCATGGGTTCTTCGGTTGTATGTAAGGGTGCTTAGAACGTACTTAGTTATGCCTGTTTTCAATAGATGGCGCTACGAAAACTACGCGCATGCGCGATTCTTTTTTAACAACTACCAAAGACTTGGAGCATTACAAAAGGTCATAAGTTGTGAGTGATTTTCGCTTCAGTTCATACATAAAAGTTTTACACTAGTGTTTGATACTCGTGCTCATCGATAAATACAGTTCTAGAAATATAAATAAAAAGTTTTTTTTTAGGTAACACCAAAACTGGTTTCTTCCAAAAGTAATGTTAACTATTGTTTTTATGAAACAAAAAGCTCTTCTTACTTTGGATGAAGGTGTTGAAAGGTCCAAATAAAAAAGGTTTTATCTTTGTCTCCAGGGTATCAATATCAGAAACAATGGTCCACAATGGTGTGACGAGCACTATCAGTATCAATTATGTGGAGACAAGAGACGGCGGCGACTACGAGTGCCGCGCTAGCAACCCCTACGGTGTTGCCCTCTTCAACTTGCATTTGGATATTCTTGGTGAGGAAAATATTCAGGCTGATTTAAACTCTACAGTCACTTTGTCAACTATTTCAATTTTTAATAATACCGATACGAAAAATTAGCTAATTACTTAACGTGCGAAATATCTCAGACGATGCTTATTGTGGACTCTTAAGGAAGAGGCTAGTGGAAGAAACGGACAGTAACTATATCGGCTTTCATTAGTCCTATCAAATTAAACATAGATTTAATGCTGCTTTACAGCATAAAAAGTTAAAGTGACTTTCGTAAACGAGACCACACATCTCAATTCTCAACTCACTTCCAAAAATCCATCATAATTTTACCAAAAACTGAAATTTTTCAGAACCTCCATTACCACCCCACGACCTACAAATCGATGCAGTCACGAGCAACAAAGTTAAGATCTCCTGGCGAGATACCAGTTCTCATGTCCAGTTCTACACCATGCAGTACACGGCAAATGAGTTCTTGATGTGGGAGAATGCTAAAGTCATCAATGTTACCAGGTAAAAGAACAATGACAACTTTCAAATGGCAGTTTGACGACCTCTGTGGTGCGGTGGGTGAAGGTCCGCCTGCAACGCAGGAGGTTGCGAGTTTGATTCCCGCCTCGGGACAAATATTTGTACGATCTATAATCATAGAAAACGACCAGAACTGCCTGAACAAATATTAGGTCCTTACATATGAAATTGGCGTTTTTCGTACTGGCCACTTTAATCACAAATTTCTCCTCTTTGGAAGCGGATCCATCGCAAACCACGTCCGAGTTAGCTGCAGGCTGCGGTGTTAGTGATAAAACTGTTTTAATTCACTTGAAGCAAATTGGGAAGATTAAAAAGCTTGAAAGGTGGGTACCTCACGAATTGACTGAAGCAAACTGGCAAACGCGCGTCGACTGCTGCGTTACATTACTAAACCGGCACAATAATGAAGGTATTTTAAACCGAATCATTACCTGTGATGAAAAATGGGTTCTTTACGATAATCGGAAGCGCTCAGCGCAATGGTTGGATCCTGGCCAGCCAGCCAAATCCTGCCCCAAGCGAAAATTAACCCCAAAAAAGTTACTTGTAAGCGTTTGGTGGACTAGTGCCGGTATTGTTCATTACAGTTTTCTCAAATCTGGCCAGACTATTACGGCTGATGTCTATTGTCAGCAATTGCAAACCATGATGGAAAAGCTAGCGGCTAAACAACCTAGGCTGGTCAATCGCTCCACGCCACTGCTGCTTCACGACAACGCTAGACCACACACTGCGCAACAGACGGCTACTAAATTAGAAGAGCTTCAATTGGAAAGTCTAAGACATCCTCCGTACTCCCCGGACCTTGCTCCAACAGATTACCATTTTTTTCGAAATTTGGATAACTTCTTGCAAGGGAAAAAATTCAACTCCGATGGGGCAGTCCAAATCGCCTTCAAAGATTTTATTGATTCCCGTCCGACTAGTTTTTTTAGTAAAGGGATCAATGAACTACCTATAAGATGGCAAAAGTGCATAGAAAATAATGGTTCATACTTTGATTAATTAAATATATTATATTAAAAAATATTCGACTTTTTGTTCCTCCCATACAAAACGCCAATTTCATATGTAAGGACCTAATATATGCAGATCGTACATATAAACAGATTTTGGATATTAAACAGTATATTAGTATATTAAACAGTATAAACAGATTTTGGAAAAACTGTAGGTACAGTCTACAAGAAAATGGCAATTTTACAACATAAACTTTTGATGTCGATGGATCTCGATTCATATAAGGATCCAAGACCGAAAACTTTTCTCACGCATTTTGTTATTTATGTTTTATGTATATACCAACCATTTAATCTTTCGAAATATTCTTTATTGTTGGCAGTAAAGAGTATTTCAAGTGAGTAGACGACCCCAGAACCGAAGGCAAGACTTAAGTCATGCATTATAATATAACCTTAACAATTGTTAAGGTCCTTATATTATAATAGGGTAGTCCAGTAGTGGTTATATTCTCTTTGGGGTAGTCAATAAAGTGTGACTAAAAGAAATTATTTGATTCAAAGAAGAGTACTTTAGAAGAGTATTGTTGAGTTCTCGAAAAAAGGTGTTGCTAGTATGAACCCAATGGTCAAGTTGAATTATTTTAGGATTTCAAAGATATAATAACTTCAAATATTTCTTCCAGACAAAACAATGAAATCCGACAAAGCATAGAACTTCAAAATCTACAACCAGCCCTGGACTACAGGGTCCGGTTAGCTTCGGGAAACCAGGTGGACCTGAGTCCTTACACACAGCCTATCCATTTTACTACGCAGCAAGAAGGTAGGTACTATAATTTAAGCTAATTAGACCTATCCAGAGAAGGATCCAAAAGGAATCGAGCTGAGAGAAAAGATTCCTGAATATTTGGCGCAGAATCAAATCCCTCGGTGTTTAAGAATCTAAAAAGTTATATTATGATAGCATAAAAATCTCATATTTTTTTCGACCACTTTAATACTTTGCGCAACGAGTGTCTTCATGGTTGTACCCAGCAGAGAACCATAAATGACAAAATCTATACTAATATTATAAAGAGGAAAGATATTATTGTTTGTTTTATTCGAATTGAATCCTTGGCTCCGAAACTACTGGAACGATTTGAAAAATTATTTCATCAGTAGAATCCTTAATTTTTCGAACATAAGCTATAAATATGTTCAAAAAGTTAGGGATTTTGTAGTGAGTGACTCACACACAAAAATTTTCTGCTTGAAAAATGCCATTTTTGTTAAATAACAGTGCGAAAATAGGGGGACCGCTAGTATTCTATAAACAAATATGTTTCAGCACCATCATCATCACCCCTCGGCATTCAAGTGCAACAGACAGACAACCCTGGGGAGCTGGTAGTGTCCTGGCTTCCGCCCCCCAGAGATAATCACAACGGAGCGCTACAGGGGTACCATGTGAAGGCTATACCCAAGACTGGGGGAGAACCTGGTAAGAGTACTTAATAATTAATTAAATTTTTCTTTGCGTGAATAAGTGACATTCTATACCTATTAATTATTTGTAAGTGATGCTGTTTTATGATTCTTTCTATTTAATTTCTGTTTATGAATGATATTGGTTTTAATAACCGTTTTAATTAAATAAATAAACAAATACTTACGGCATGTCCAATATGTCCATCCTTCTGGGTCTGGAAGATATACCTACATTTTAGATATATTTGTGCTATAAAGTACCTAGCTGCAATGCTATAAAGTTCATTTCAGCGAGTACCTCTTCGCCAGGTAGCTTACTAGCATTTTTTTTGAGTCGAGACAAAAAATCGTAGTAGAATCACATTAATGCGAATTGCGCGCGAATAAAACCCAGTACACTAGCTAACCGGGTGTACTGTACAACCACTAAAATTCTTATCAGCTTCGCAGCTTATCATGATTTCGATCGTCCAAATTTTGTCAAAGATATGCGTGGTCAACTTTTGTTTGAATGGCTACCCCCTACAATCCAGATTAGCCTGCAGAAGGTGACTTGATCAATAGATCAATCATGTTTATCAAGATAGATAGAAGATAGGATAAGAATATAAGATGGAGGAAATTAATTGCATCTTTCATTAGAATGAAATACAAAGTGTCACAATAAATACCCGATAAAAATATTCTTTAACACTTCATTCTTTTACAAATCGTGAAAGTTTAAAAAGTTTTGTCACAAAAGAAAGTTTATATTTTAGTTTACTGCGAGAGCGCTATATTCGAGGGTAGGTGACGTATCAAGAATACAATTTTTTTTTGTAAAAGTAGTATTGTACACGTCATTATAAAACGTATAGGTACATATAATATACGTACATAATAATGATTAATTGGGGGAGAGGGTCTTCAACATCTCGGGTAATTCGAGGAATTCACCCATGCTGTAGAAAACTCTATCCAACAACCATGTCTTTAATCGACCCTTAAACGCTGCAGTGGAGGCTGCATTTCGGATACTATCTGGTAGCATGTTGTTTCGACAGTACGTCAATCGGTAGCCCTTATTCACTTCAAAACATTTTGCTTTTATTTTTTTATTGAATCTATCTGATAAAGACTAGTTTTATGTTCATGACTACTATTCATTATTCAGAAATTTTACACCAAACACTCACAAATTGGATTTTTGCCTTCAGTGTCTTCTGACATCCAAACAAAGGTGGTTAAGGTGATCTCAAGGAAAGGAAAACAAGAGACCTTATTAAGTGGACTCCTGAAGAACGTCAGGTAAGTCATTTACAAAAGAAAACACATATGCTGTACGTTCACTAAGCAGAATGGAATAGAAAATATTTTATGTTGACATACATAGGTACAGAAAATATGTAAAAATAAACAAACAGAAAACAGAACCCGGAACAGCATGGAGAAGAGAATATATAAGGGTGGCGTAAAAATAAGTGTAACGGACAATCATAAAAAAAATTGCCAGGGAAAATATAAAATAAAACCACATTTTATATTTCCAGATACGCTGTGTCCATAAGTGCCTTCAACACCGCTGGGAATGGCCCATTCTCAATGCCGGTCTATCAAACTACTCGAGAAGGAGGTAAAAAAGGGAGATTAAATTTCGTCGTCTTATTAACGTCCAGTTACAAATAAATTTAGTGTCAATAACCATAAAGGGTACAAAGGTCTTTTTTCAATACTTATAAATACTTTTTCTACTCTTTCAGCTCCAGAACATCCGCCATCGGCAGTAGAATGCCGAGGAATCTCCTCCACATCGTTGAGAGTATCATGGCAGCCACTCAACACGCTGGGGACTTCATTGCTTGGATACTCTGTTCACTATAGCACCGAAGGTAATGCACACAAATACTGTTATATAGAAGTAGAAAAAAGTAACAGCAGTAGAGTAAGGTTTTAATATGATCAAACGAGGGTTGCCGATACTACCAAGAAGTCGATATATGGAAATTAAATATTATCCCAAAAAATAGGACCGCGGGTTAGGGTCCATTGTTGATATTATTGAAAGATTACCCCGGGTGCGAGGCTTATGCACTTTAGTAACAAAAGTCGATAATGTCATTAACACATATTCGATCTTTGATTCTATAGGGAAATTCTATATATTATGTATATCCATTAGGCAAGGCGAGGCTTCAGATCTTGGGCTGATCGCAGCCAGGATAGTAAATTTTGCAGGGAGTGACTCACACACGAAGAATTTTGCCGCTCATTGTTTTGTTTCGGCACGTATTTAGAATACAACTAATGCGAGAATTGTTCAAGCAAGTGGGACTTGATGGGGGGTCAAAATTCATGTGTGTGAGTGCAAACTTGACTTTGCTGGATGGATATGCCTTATGAAATCCAAGATCGTATAATATATTCGTTAAAAATCAAACAAAATCCACATTTTATAGTGTGTTTTTTCTTCAAAAATACTTTAATATGAACTTCTTAAAATTACCAAAGATACGTTTTTGTACCGGTTAACGTTCCGGCAAAAAAAAAAAAAAATTTACTTGTTTGTATGTCTGCACTCTATAACATAAAACGTTGAAAAATTTATTTCTTTTCTAGATGGACCTTTCCAAAACCTTAGCTCTCCACACACGGAAGTCTACCTGCAATCTCTCCTGAAGTACTCTAATTACAGCATCAAAGTGGCTGGCTTCTCCAACTATGGCCCCGGACCGTTCTCATATCCTATCATCTGTACTACTTTGCAGGATGGTGAGTTTCTTTGTCACATCATTTCACCAGCCTATAATAGTCTAATCATCATCATCACCAGCCTATAATAGTCCACTGCAGGACATAGGCCTCCCCTAATGAGCGCCATAGATGGCATCATTATTTGGGGGTTATTGCCCATAATCCCCACGCTGAGCATGCGGGTTGTGGATCGCAGTTCGGTGTAGTTGTTCTGCAGAAGGCGCTGCTGCCCGCCCCCCGGTGTGTTTCCCTTAGTCGCCTCTTACGACACCCACGGGAAGAGTTGGGGTGGTGAAATTCTATGCCGGCACCACACGGCCTATATAATAGTCTACAGCTGGACATATGTATATCTCCCCTAATGAGCGCCATAGATGGCATTTTCTGAATCTCATTTTGAAACGATTGAGCTAATTGCAAACTGTGGGAATCAAACTACAGGTAGCTCAGCTGATCCATATCAATACCAGTCGGAAGCGTCTCCAAGACGCTGGCTGCATTGCCTCGCTGTATGTCAATGCTAATGCGCTGCGCCAGATACTGACCAGCTCTTAGGTCAAACGTCGCTTCGACCAGATATTTTTTTAATCGTGTCATGACATTCATTTTTGATATATATTGCTATTATGCCAACATAATGATTATCTTCTTCAGTGCCCGGCCCACCGGCCGCCATCAAAGTGCTGGTATCTTCAGCCGCGTCGCTGCTCATTAGTTGGAAGAAACCGAATCAACCGAATGGGGAAATTACGCATTACACTATATACTTGAAGTCTATGACTGGGTGAGTTTCATATTCCCTGCTGGGTGGTGTGCTATTTTTATTCTTTTTGAGCTCTCTCCGTTCTTGTACCACTGTTATTCAGTTTTGCCAGCTATATCGTTAAATATTTGAGTTTTCATTGCGTGCAGTAGCATGCATAGCATTCTGTTGTGCAATTTATAAGTCACCACGGGGCGGTGAAGAGGTAAAAACACACAATACCTACATTACACGATGTTAAGTTTTTGAAAAAACAGACGTTGATTGTATCTATGTATGAATTTCCCAACTCCTCGTAAACTTAGAATAGAGTAATATAAAATATAAAAATATAAAAAGAGCTTTATTCCATATCACAATCAAACAGTTTCAAAGTTTTATAAAATATTAAGTAATCATGCATTATAGTAAGTATATAGAATTCAACAATTTAATTTTAATTAGATTTCTTATTTCATTTCAGTTTGTATAGTATATTTTTAATATCCATTTTTTTTTAATGATATGGACCGCCTTCAGCGGTGTATGCCTCCTCCAAGGATCTCCAGTGTTCTCGGTTTTTATCTTGAGTAAGGCGACTCTTTCCGATATTGATACGAAATCCTCTATTTCAATGTATTTTTGTTTTTTTTTTTACTAGAAAGCCAACTCCTTTCTCTCCTTGATTTTTTCCGTAGTAAAATAGGGTATATTCGCCCCTGTCTTCAATTTTATATCCTTCTCTCCTCGCTTCAGCGATGCCAACTATGTCCCATTTAACCTTATATAGTGCATGTTCAAGTTCGATGATCCTCTAGTTTCGCCCAAAAGTGAGCGCACGTTGAATGTCGCGATGTAGTACCTTATGGTCCTTGGAGGGTGGGAGTCTACTGCCCCCGCGGTGACTAGCCGTTCTGGGGGAGGGAGTGCTGATTGCTATATGTCATTTCCTTGGTTTTATTGGCTGCTGATTCGGTTGTTAGCTGTAGAGCTTGAATGGCCCCTTCGCTGAAATGAAATGTATTGAGTTATGCTTCGGTTTTCAGTTGTTGTTGGTTTTTTTGTTGCTCTATGATAATCCTCTTTGCTGGTATTTGGGCTGGAATCATTTGGTTTGCGTTTGCTTTTTCGGTTACTGTCGTTTTTTCTCGCGTAGTTTGTTTTGTTTTCAGGTATTATATGATCTTATTATATTTTATAAATGCTTTTTTTCCTCCTTCTATTTCCGATTTAAGTTGTTCTTGCAAATCTTTCCTTTGTTGTAAAATTTTCGGGGGATAATCTTCCTTAATATAAATAGCAGAATTCATTATTTTACTTTTATTTTTTAATATTTGAATTTTTTTCCCGTAGGTCGTCAGGCTAACCGTTATAGGTCTTGTTTTATCACTCTTTTTTCCGATTCTTTTAACTTGTTGTATTTCATTTTTAGAACATCCAACTTCCAAGTTTTCGTTTATTATTTTTAATATTTTTTCTTCAAGTTCAAAGTAATTATTTTCTTGTTCGCTTACACCAAAGAAAACTAGATTTCTAACTCTTACTTCTTTTTCTAAATAATCTAAGCGAAATAGAATAGAGTAGCAACATATATAATATAGACGTAGGTACAGAAAAGAGTAGTATATTATTAACAAAAACAGGAGGTACAAAAGGGTTATAGTAGAAATAAGGTGCATCTGTCTTCTCCCGAAATAGAAATTGGATTAGGGTTTTACATTTAGCCAAAGAACGCAATACTAATTGACGTTACCGACGGCAATCTGGTGCCAAATACATTAACGCAGATAAGTTGTACAAAAATTATAATTAATAGAAATATCTATATATCTATAGACCAAAGTTACTAGCTATCATTAACAATGAACAGGAATAGTAAATAATAATAAATGCGATAGTAGTTCGTGGTTACTTAGGTAAGCGTAAGTGTTGTTGCTACCATTCGGATGGCGTATTTTCCAATTTTCCGAAAAAAAGTTGAGAAAATCTGATTACCATTTAACCTCATCTCTCAAACCTTACCCTTTCAGCACCAGCTCAGCTCAAAGCTACCGTGTAGAGTCATCAGAGACCCGTCAGCTAACATACCCGATCTCCGGACTAACTGGAAGACAGTACGAGGTGTGGGTCAGGGCGCATACCTCAGCAGGAGAAGGTGGTCAGTCAGCTACTGCAACAATCAGTTTAACTGATCGAGGTTAGTCGCCTTTCAATCTTTTTTATTATTTTGGGTCTTTGAGCCATTGAATTAGTATGACTACCAGCATTGTCACAAACTTCTAGTAAAATAACTATATAAAATCTTTAATTATGCCAAATAATGTTACTACCGCATTACTCAGCGTTCGATATGAAATCTTCATTAATGCAACCCAACGTGTAAATACTTGTTGAGGTTTTTTTTAAATATTTATTTATTTATTTATAACTTCCAGAATCTCCCTATCGAGAAAGCCCCGGTTTTATAATTAAACTGTGTTTTGTTTCCAGTGGTAGCTGGAGTAGCGTCGCTCGGCGGCACAGTGTCGGTGGGCGTGGGCAGCTCGCTGCTGCTGGTGTGCCAGTGCGTGGGTGTGCCGCCGCCGCGCACCGTCTGGTACCACAAGCACAACATCATCACACACCATCCACGGTTCACCAGGAACCATGATGACAGCCTTCTTATTAATAGTAAGTTTTATATGACAGCCTTCTTATTAATAGTAAGTTTTATAGATGACGGCCTTCTTATAAATAGTAAGTTTAATAGATGACGGTCTTCTTATAAATAGTAAGTTTAATAGATGACAGCCCTTATTAATAGTAAGTTTAATTAATGACGGCCTTCTTATAAATAGTAAGTTTAATAGATGACGGCCTTCTTATAAATAGTAAGTTTAATAGATGACAGCCTTCTTATTAATAGTAAGTTTTATAGATGACGGCCTTCTTATAAATAGTAAGTTTTATAGATGACGGCCTTCTTATAAATAGTAAGTTTAATAGATGACAGCCTTCTTATTAATAGTAAGTTTAATTAATGACAGCCTTCTTATTAATAGTAAGCTTAATAGATGAAATCCTTCTTATATTTTGGTATGTGTATTGGATTTATTAAAAATATTGGGACACCTAATGCGTTAGAACACTTATTTAACAACAATAACATAATCAAGATAAAGTTATCAATTATCATAACACTATGTGTAATCTATCAGTCATCTATCATCTAGTACCCATAACACAAGCTCTGCTTAGTTTGCGTCTAGATGATGCTGTGTGGATTGTCCGGCATTATTTATTTATGTTATGTCAAGCAATGGACTAACATAGGCTGATGATGATGATGATGATGATGATGATGATTTATTTATGTTATGTGAATTTTCTGACGTGTCAAAGAACCCTGTCTATTCTAAAAAAAAACGATTTTCATTAACTGAATTACAGATCTCGTTTTCTTTCATTTCAGATATAGACCAGTCTCTTAGCGGCAACTACACATGCCTAGCGAAGAACTTATATGGATCCGACTCAGTCTCTTACGAAGTGTTAGTGTTGCCCACTCCTGAACCACCAACTGTGAGGGTAACCCCACATAAAAACTCTTTGCTTCTCCAGTGGGATGTGCCGAGACGGAACGGAAAGATTTCTAAAATAAGTAAGTTTGTAGCCTTTTTAACTGTAGGATTTATTTTTAGAAATTCGCGCTCATCCCGGGCTTTTGATATAAAAGTCGACTGTAGAAATAATACGTAGATAGATAGACTGATAATTATATCTAATATAATTATCTGATATTAAAGTCGACAGTAGAAACAATAGGTAAGGTAAACAGGGTTATAGATACTGTGGTTATAGGTAGATGATCAATAGCCTCTTATAGGCGACTTGGGTAGATCAAGACGAACAACTTTAGTTCTATGCCTTTGTATAATTAAATTTTTTTTTTCAAATAAAAAATATATCTAGTTCTGAGCTTCTTTGCTCCAAGTAGCCATAGACTAAATAAAGCCATAATATGAACGCAGCACAAGCCAGTAAAAAATTAAGACAAATCGATACATGACAAGACACGCGGCGATGCTTGCGTGTAGTTTTTAGCAAAGAAAAAAAGATGTTGCGTAAGTGAAAAGTACACAGACAGTATTACGTTTTGGCAAAGTTATTGAACAAAAGTTTTATTTGAAAAAACCGATGTGAGATATATTTTCATTTTAGTATAGTATTAAAAATTGTGGTAGGAACCTAGATAATACAATTTTAATACAAATAATAGCAGATTATGGTGAAAATATGCTCAAATTCCAAATCATTTTGGTATTTTATTTTATTTATATTTACAATTAGGTTGAGGCCTATGTCCAACAGTGGACTAACATATGCTGATGATGATGATGATGATTACAATTAGGTTAGCCTACAGCTAGTACACCAAAAAATACAAGATTCTAGGATTTTTCAAAAATAAGTAAAGCTAAGTGTACCAACCTCTTACAGGCCGACACAGCATGCATGGTATTACGTTGTATATATTTGGGAAATTCATCCGTCGCCCGTTCCTTAAGCGCTTGCAACACTTTCCCCGCGCGCTCTTAACCGTATTAATACCTACATAAATATTTAAAACTATAGCTCTCATAAATTACCTGAACTTTCCAGGCTACAACCTAACTTGGAAAGAAGCGAACGGCTCTTGGCAGGACTCCTGGTCGAACAAAGGGACCTCCCTCCACGGCAGTGGGAGCCAGGAGTACGCGATCCAAGGTCTGAAATGCGGCACCAAGTACTCGCTGAGGATGACCGCTGCTAACAGTGTTGGGGCCTCGCAGCCGGCGTATGTTGATACTACTACTTTAGGTGGAGGTAAGTTGCGTAACTCCAGTGAACTATCACCGATGCACTTAAATTTGACGCGTCTGTGGCGCGGTGGGCGAAGGTCCGCTTGCGATTCAGGAGGTTGCGGGTTCGAATCCCGCCTCGGGATGTTTGTACACATATTTGTACGATCTGCAAATATTCGCACCCTGAGCAAATATTTGGTCGTTTTCTATGTATAATAATACCATAAAACCAGCTCTGGTTAGCTTGGGGCTAGATAATGCTGTATGAATTATCCAATATTATTATTATAAAATATTGATTATTTCTTAGTTGCGAAAACGCAACTTTATGACTTTTATACAGGAATTATAAACAGGAAAGAGTTTTTTGTTTGTTTAAATTGAATAGACTCCGAAACTACTGGACCAACTCGAAAAATTCTTTCGCCATTAGAACGTATTATCCCAGATAAAAAACGGCTAAAGAATATTTTCAAAACAGTGGGTCTGTTTTGAAAATATTCTATACCAAAACGTCAATGTGTAAAACTTTTTTTTTTCAAATTTTGTTTTCCAAGGCCGGGGTAAACAGCTAGTATATTAATTGTCTCACTACAACTTCCAGCCCCAATATCCCCAAGCACAACGGAATGGTTCTGGAGTAACGCCACCCACATCTACATACAGCTGAGTGGGTGGGACGATAACGGATGCGAGATCTCGCGGTTTGAAGTGGATTATAGGGAGTTTGGGAATAAGGTGTGGAAGAAAGCAGAGAATATACTTGTGAGTATGCTTGCTATACAGAGTTTTATCTTGGTTATGAAGCTGAACTCATTCTCGTACCCTTGGTAGAGCTGCTCGGCTTAGTTTAGTTTAAGTTTAAGTTAAATTGAGTTATTCCATATTGGTCCCTATTTAGTTCCGCTTTCGGCCAACGTCATTTTCCGATTTCGGCCAACGTCCCGCAGCTAAATTATACTTTTGACGCTTACTGTTATTACAATAATTTAAGTATGCGGGACGAATATGGACAAGTATGATGGTACTTGTCCATATTCGTCCGTATTTAGCGGCACTACCAAAACTGCGGACGTCAATCTTTATAAGCTGAAGACTAAGAAGTGTGTCTACCAACCAGCACTTACCAGCAACAAATAATGGTGGTCATTACTATTATTATTTTTTCCCAATACTTTTGCTATTTAAGATATTTATCTATAATTCCTAAGCTACTATCTTATTATTATTGTCATTGTTAGACTCCAACTGTATTAAAAGGCTGGTGATCTATTAAACCCAACGACACATATGACACATATGAATTTTAAGATGTTACGCCGACCCAAAGAAGCCTTTGAGCAACGTAAATTTTATTATTTCTTTAAACAAAGGAAATTTCTAAAATTATATAAAGCAATTTATGATAACGGATAGGAAAATAACATAGGCATTGGGTCACGGCCTTAAGCCGTCGCGCTGTCTCTTGTTGACAGTCCGACCAGAATCTTACACGAAATACTTGATTTTCCAGCCGCAAATAGAACAGCAATGGAACTACATGTCAGCATCAATAAACCATCCCAACTCGTTCGTCATTCCGTGTTTGGCCCCAGCGCAGTGGTACCAGATCCGAGTGACGGCTAAGAACTCGGCCGGAGCAGCTAGCTCGGTTTACAACTATGCCACCACTACTATACTGGGAGGTAATATACAAATAATACAAATATTTTTAATTCTTTCACAAAATTCAAGAGTAACAGATAATATTTTTTTTTGTAGTTAATAAGACTTTATATTTATGTATGTATGTATGTTAGTCTGTAAGGTATTTGTTGATATGGGCCCTAGAATAAGTTTTTTACCATTCATAACTGTTCTTATGTTGCCTGAAATAAATGATTATTATTATTATATTTGGAAGCCTCCTTTTAAGTATACATATAATACTTGTACTAGGCTGTTAAAGATAGGGTGTACCACTTCTATGTAGAAAATGTCAAATATCAAAGTCCTGAAAATAAGAATTATCTAACTAAATTCGAGCTAGTATTAACAATTGAAACAATTGAGCTAACTGCAGACTGTTATAAACATCCTACAGGTAGCTCAACTGATCCATATCAATACCAGTTGGAAGTGTACCCAAGATGCTGGCTGCATTGCCACCTTGTATGGCAATGCTGGTGCGCTGCGCCAGATATTGACCAGCTCTCGGGTCATACGTCGCTTCGACCAGACGCTCAGATAATTTTTTGAAAACCTAGCCTCGGTACTCCACGGACCTAGGGAGCAAATTTAAAGGCTTTAATTTTTTATTTCAATATCCTTAATTTCCCTAAGACCTTACAGGACTCTTGAAAACGTCACGACACTTACCATCTTAGTGCATCCAGATTATTTACTCCAGGTGTACCAAGTCTAACCTGCTTAGTAGTTAATGCACCCGGGTTATTAAGTTCAGGTAAAATAACTCTACCGGGCCTGTATGTAAAACAAAACAAGTAAAGTAAACACAAAAGATTTCTTTCATTGCCTGTAACTGGATGGATAAAAATGGAAGAAAATCTCACCAAAATTACTAAAGGAAAACAAACGCACACTTTTGAAATCTTTGTACACTGCAAAAATCTTTGATACAGATTTCAATATTAGATTACAATATATATATATATATAATAACTTTATTTATTTAGGCTTACAAAATAAGCACTTACTAGACAAGTAAAGTTTCTTAGAGTTGATTGTTAAAAAAAAGATATATTTTGTTATTGATTTCTCTTCACTTAATTTTTTTGTCCATTATGGAAGAAGTGAAAAAGAAACCACTAGTAGGATATGTAACATATACCGTGAAAGGGTTATGTTTAGAGGATCTGTTGGATGTTTTTGTGTTGTTATACAAGTTATTTATCTTACATTTCAGAATCCATCGGTCCTCCGTCAGATACCTTCGACATCAACATGCTGGTCATCACATGCAGCTCGATACTCCTGCTGCTCTGTGCTGTGACCTGCGTTTATATCCTCATCAAACGACACCAGTATGTTCTTTATCGTTTGTGTTATTGGCTTCAGTCCATTATTAGCTATTTCAAGGTCATAAGCTGGCTAGGTCTTCAAGCACAACGGAATGGTTCTGGAGTAACGCCACCCACATCTACGTACAGCTGAGTGGGTGGGACTCAAGGTTATCACCTTGAAGACCTAATAATAAGCTGATAATAAGCTGACTAGGCTTTTGTCGTACTATATGGATCTGAATGTTCTGCGACGAAAAGGAATAATAAATAAATAAATAATGGAAATCAGTGCAGATGGCAGTTCAACTTCTTGGTAAAATATTTTTTTTTCTTTGTCGATATCAATGGTCGCAGCTCTTTTTAAGCCACCAAAAGATATATAAAAAATAGGTAAAAGAAAGAGGAATTCATTGATAATTTCCAATCGTTCGTGTTTTTAAAACTAGGTGCTAGGTATATGAAGACTAACAAATTAATATGCAGGAATCAATAGTTCATGCCAAATTGATTTCGCCGTCGTTAAGTGTAGAGTAAAATTATTTTTATCCTCATTAATAATTATAAATAGGAAAATTAATTGTATGTTTCTTTGTTTAAATTTAATAGGCTCCGAAACTACGTAACTGGACTGATTTTAAAAATTCTTTCACCATTAGAATCCTAAATTTTCTCCCATGAACATAGGCTATAGAATATTCACAAGAAAATAAGGGTTCCGTATGAAAAACTATTTTTTTGTTAAATATCCGTGCGAAACCGGAACTAATAACTGATGAAACTAATTTCAGCCAGCCCCCTCTGACAGAATACAGGAACTCCCTGACAGCGGAGTGTAAATCCGAACGCAGCAACATCACGGCGAACACGCCGCAAAGCGGGCCCAATGAAATGAACAACCGGGTTTATAGCACGCCGGTGCATCTTACTGCTGATAATAAACATGGTAAGAATTAATTTGATCTTGAGACTTGCCTGAAATAAATATTTAGATCATCACCATCCACTGCTGGACATAGGCCTACCCTTATGAGCGCCATAGCGCCCTGTCTCCAACTTGTCGCATCCAGCATCTGTCAGCAGTCTTAAGCAGATCGTCATCTCACCGGGCCGGAGGACGTCCTAAACTACGTTTACCGAGTAGCGGTCTCCACTCAAGAACATGTTTTTACCCCAGCGATTGTCGGTTCTTCGCGAAATATGCCAGCAGTGGACTATTAATGGCTTATGATGATGATGTGATTAAGAAAGGAGGAGGTATTGCTGCCAGCATTGTCTTTTGATGACGGCTTTTAGATTAGTTTTTCTTTCCTTAAAAATGAATGAATTAATGAATGAATGAACACTTTATTGTATTTTTCTATAAATAAACAATTACATAGTCTTATATCTAAATTAAATTTAAAAAAGTACAATAGGCGGCCTTATTGCTCAAAGCAATTTCTTCCAGGCAACCTTATTAGTAGCTAGCGATACAAGAACAAAAATAGAGTTGGTAGTACAACAGAAAATGAAACTGTGATCAATATAATATAAACATAATGTTATACAAAAACTTAACTAGAAATATACCAAGAAATAAAACAAATTATAATAAAAATAAAAAAGCTACAAAAAACAATAAAAAAAAAGAATAATAATAATTAAGCTGCAATTACAACAAAAGTTTCAGGATAAGACGAATATGAGAGAGGTTAAAGGCTTAAAGTTGGTGTATGTAAAATAATATATATTTTTTTGTATTTTGTTTGCAGAGCTCTACGAAATCAGTCCCTACGCACAATTTGCTATAGGATTCAGAACGTTTGGTCACGTGGACAACCAGGAAGTTCCCAGTAGAATGCCAGGAAACAGTAAATCGAGATACGACAGTGGTAAGACCGACCCTAAGGATATAGGAATAGGATTGATTTTGGGACGGTGAATTGTTGGACACAGACAGCATCATCTAGCCCCGAGGCGGAAGAGCTTATGCTATGGGTACTAGATGACTGATTCCCTTACGTAGTAAATTGCATTCTTTGATCTATATCTATACAAATATTATAAAGAGGAAAGATTTGATTGTTTGTTCGAATTGAATAGGCTCTGAAACTACTGGACCGATTTGAAAAATTGTTTCACCATTAGAATCCAAATTTAACCTGATGAACATAGGCTGTAGAATATTTTCAAAAGAGTTAGGGATCCGCATGAAAATTTTAATTTTTGTTTAACACCCGAGCGAAGCTTGGGCAGACTGCTAGTAAATATATAATTTGATAACAGTCATACATAGATAATTCTTATTATACCTACACAGACCAGACCCGAAACAACCTGTAAATTGTCCAATATTGTCCCGATGGGGACGAACGGGAAGTTTACTTCCCATTCGTCCCCACGTATATAAATATGGGGACCAACGGGAAGTAAACTTCCCGTTGGTCCCTTCTGGGGACGAAGCAAGGGGACGAGCGGAAATAACCCGAATTGAACGCCGCAACCTCCCACGGCGCGGCGCAGGTGGATTTAACAATAACATTATTTTGGTGATCAGTTATCGTAATGTTCCGATTTTGTTTCCAGAAACAAGTTTCCAGATGCGGTCTGAATCTGAGGAAAGCGATTGCGTGTCCCGAACGACGACTTTGAAGAGTGCGCCACGAAGTAAGTGAAATTAAAAAAAAAAACATTTAAAAAAAATAGTTTATTGGAGGTACAAAAAATAAGAACCCATTACACATTCATATCACCTTAATTAGAGCACACAATATAAAATGGAATAAAATAAAATAAAAAGATTAAAACTACGATACCTAACAATTTTTATTTCTGTCCATGTGAACAGAAATCCAGTGATAGTATAAAGGCATTTCATCATGTGAAAGTAAAGAAAAAAAATTGTCTTACATAGATTATTATATATTGAATCTTCTTTGTGTAACTAAGCAACAAGAATAAAAATACAAAATAAGTATTTATTTTGGATACACCTAGCTAAAAATGCACGTGGACTCTCAACAGTATGACAGAGGTTGTGATGTTTACTCGAAAAACTAGTCTAAGGAACATTAACGTTGTTTAGACTCCTCATGCGGAGGTAAATTTGAAAAAATATGTTGTTTTTACTCTGGACTGGTTTTGCAAAACTAAAAATTTGATTCATTCGGAATCAAACTATTAGTTATGCAAAACCAGTCAGAGCAACAAACAACTCTCGTGTGGACTACTGATGCGTAACATTACGTCGTTTGGGCTTGGAATGTAAACAATGTGTTTTTTTCATTCTGAAATTTGGATGTTAATTTTAAATAGGTTTTTAGACTTGTTTTGCGAATTAATTTAATATATCGTTTACTTAGACGCTTGGACAAGGTATCAAAAAATACCACTTTTAGAAAAACTGCTGCAAGGTTGTTTTTCTACGTCTAAATTTGTCTATTGATTACGAAAAAAAACTAAACTGAAGACAGGGTGCAATGGCGCTCATTAGGGGTTTCCTATGTCCAGCTGTGGACTAATATGGCTGATGATGATCATGATGACGAAAATGTAAAAAAACCCAAAACTGGAGTTTGGTGCTTGGACTCTCTGTATCCAATGTGCTGACTGTTTCGTGTATTTCCGTGTAAGATTATAGCAAAGAATACCGGGAACCGTGCATCGGCGAACATGCCTATGCTGCAAAGATATTAAGCAAATCTAGATTTTGCTATCATCATCAGCCTATAATAGTCCACTGCTGGACCTCTAGGCCTCCTGAGCGCCGTAGATGGCATTATAATCTCCACGCTGGGCATGCTGGTTTGGGATCGCAGTTTGGTGGAGTTTTTCTGCAGAGGGCACTGCCCGCCCCCCGTTGAGTTTCCCTTAGTCGCCTCTTACGACACCCACGGGAAGTGTGGGGGTGGTGAAATTCTATGCCGGCACCACACGGCCTAAATTTTGCTATAGCTAGTTATAACTAAGTTGTTTTTTTTACAGAAGCCTGCAGAGTTCCTCACCATAGGTAGCTGATACCAGATGTTACAGCATAAGTGAATTGTACAGTCAGTGAATGAATAGTTTATTATATAGAAGCGGGTAAACTATGATACTTGTTTGTGAACGTGGGTTAACTATGATCCTTTATGCTGGTAGAACACGGGTAAACTATGATACTTGTTTGTGAAAGTGGGTTAACTACGATCCTTTAAACCAACGTTTCATCCCGAGAAAGGTGGTTCTTAGGTCCAACTTCACCGCTGCCAAAACATAGATCTACAAAACTAACTTTAGTTTTATAAGTTTAAGTTTTTTAAATATAATACCCATTGTGTGAGAGCAACTGAACTTGAAGATGAGAAAATCTACACCTTATTTCTTATTATTTATTAATTTACTTGTATGCGATCTGACTTGTCTAAATGCTTATTTTGTAAGCTTAAATAAATTAAGTTATTATAATTTAAAATCTCGGCGTAGCGCTCACAGATCAACTTTATATCGGTAAAATGCGCTAAACTCGTTCAAAGCGCTAAACTGAGTTTATCTTATATTGAACGCGTGCACGTTACAATGTTTGAAGGTGATCTCGTTTAATTATAGCGTTGAAATTGGACCTTCGTTAAGCTGCTAACATTCATAGTGTATTTGTCAAATTACAATAGTTTTATAGTAAAATAGTCCATGAATATATTCGAAGGTTGTGTTCATATCATTTTACCAATTTTATCTGAATAATTAATAAATAAGTTTTGATCTCAATTTTACAAAATTAAGGCTCTACCCAGACCCAAAACAGCGACCTTACGTATTTTTTATAGTATTCAAATGTTAATCAAAATTTTCATTGGATGTCGATGTTATACATGCCTTTTAGATCCTATAGTAGTTTTATTTTAAAGTTTAGACAGAGATAAGAAAATGAAGTTTGCTGATCAAAACGGGCCACTTCGTATATCTGCTAAATATAAAGTGTTAGTTATACTATTTATAACTCAATAACGACTGAACCGATTTGATTGGAAATCGGTGGGGAGATAGAACTTTGAAACAGGAGACGGACATAGGATTTTTGTACTTGTCATGTTGCCACGAGATAGTACAGCGACACCCAGACGAAGTCGCGGACAAAAGCTGGTAATAGGATTTCTAAAATAGGTGGTTGCGCTAATTTGGGCCGGGGTAATGCCTTAACGGGCGATTTATTTTGAATGAACGTTTAAAACTTTGACTTCCTATACTGTTTTCATAGTGCCAAATATATCATAAATCATAATCATAAATCATAAATCATTTATTTGCAGGAATGTCGGTACAATAGGTCTTAATGATAATAATAGGTAGTTCCAATACATTCTGCCTCGTCAAGGCGTGCAAAATTTTAACATATTATTAATTGAAGGTTAAATAAAATTAAATAATTGATGTCATACCGTAATTAATTGACGAAAAATAATAATAATTGATAATAATTTGAAAAATAATAATAATTTGTGACTTTTTTACTTATGGGTTGTAACTAAAATAATCCTTCATGTCATAAAAGCATCTATCCATCAACCACTTCTTTAATTTAATTTTAAATAAATTAGATGACAGGTTTTTAAAATCAGAGGGTAAGTTATTATAAATGCGTATTGCCTGATGATAAACATTACGATTAACAAGTTCTAGTCTAAATTTTGGTACATAAAGCCTGTTTTTATGCCTTGTTTGTCTCACCATCATCTCTGCATGAGTTTTGAAGTAGTGAGGATTTTGTTTCACAAACAAGCAAATATCTCTTATGTACATACAAGGCAAAGGAAGTATATTAAATTTCTTGAATAGGGGCTTACAGCTATCCGTACTCCATACGCCACAGATGGCCCGCACGCACTTTTTTTGAGTAATAAATGCCTTTTGTATATCGGTTGAGTTTCCCCACAAGATCAGTCCGTACGCCAGGGTTGACGAAACATAACCGTGGTATGCTTTAAGCGCGGCGTCTGTAGATACACGTAGTCTAAGACTCTTTATAGCAAAAACGAATCTATCCAGTTTATCACATATATGATCAACGTGTGCTTTCCAATTGCAGTGCTGATCAAGCCAAATGCCTAAAAACTTTGCTGACCCTACTTCGGCAATCTCAGTATTGTTGTATTTAATCGCAAGATTCATCTTTTCTCTTTTGTGTGTTCTAAATTGTATTATGTTCGTCTTTGTCAAATTTATTTTTAAATTATTTTTATTCAGCCATTCAATTGTATTAGATAATGTCAAATTAATTTCATTTTCAAATGTCACATCTTTTTCTCCCCTTATAATAATTGTGGTATCGTCGGCAAATAAAATTGTTTTATGTCTAGTTATATTAGGAATGTCATTAATATATATAAGAAATAAGAACGGTCCTAAAATACTACCCTGTGGTACTCCAAATCTATTGTACTTGAAGCTAGACCGCACCATATTCTTGTTTCCTTTGTACACTTTCGCTACTTCAACACATTGCTGACGATCATTTAGGTAGCTTTGAAGCCAATCATTAGCTCTACCTCTAATTCCATAGTGATTCAGTTTATAAAGCAATAGTTTATGATCAACAAAATCGAAGGCTTTAGACATGTCTAGTAGCAGAGCAATCACCGGGACATTGTCATTTATAGCATCCATTATCAGTTTGATGACGTTGAAACATGCTAGAGAGGTAGAGCTGTTTTTCCGAAAACCAAACTGCTCGGGTTTTAGTATATTATGTTTGGTGACAAAGTTCTGAAGACGCCTCAAAATAACTTTTTCAAAAATTTTGGATAATATTGGTATTAGAGTAACCGGTCGATAATTATCCATGTTAAGTTTATCACCTTTTTTATAAAGTGGCTTTACAATGGATACCTTTAAATTACTAGGAAATTCACCTTCTTCAAATGATCTATTTATCAAATAACTAAGATGCTCACAAATATAGTGAGCACATAGTTTAATAATTCTAGTATTCAGTCCATCTACGCCTACAGAATTAGTATTTCTCAGACCCCTAATTACTTTAAAGACCTCTACTGGGTCTGTTGGAGAGAGAAAAATAGAAGATAAGTTAGAATTGTCCATGGAATTAGCTATGTCAGATGATTTAAAATTAAATTGATTCGAATTCGTGATGTCTATAAAATATTTATTAAATAATTCACTAATGTCATGCGGGTTATTATATGTCAACTCATTGCTGATAATATTATCAATTTGTTTTAAAGGTTCCGTATCACCTATATTGTCTGTAATTATTTCCCATGCTGCTTTGCATACATTGCTGCTATTATTAATAAATTTCATGTTTTGCAGCTGTTGTGATTTGTAAATACACTTTTTTACATATAAATATATCTTAGTAATATATAAAATATTGTACATTCTTATTTAGTCTTTTTAATACTAATTTATATTAATAGTCTACGATATAATATTAATACTGTCATTAATTATGTAAAACCTACAAGTATCTTTGGAATTGCGTGTGTGGTAAAAATATTATTTTTACTGAAAATTGTATTTTTCAAATACAACTTTTTAAATTGCAGAAGTAATATTAATATATCTTGATATTGAAAGTGAATACAATTTTACGGTAAAAATTAATGTTGTCAAAATTGAAATTATCTTCAAAAAGACTGATTATTTAATGTTGATTTTTAAATTTAAGATGACTTGTACATTATTGTGAATCCATGATTTACGTAGAAAAATAAAATTTCAAATTGATGAAATTTAATAAATATTAGTATCCCAACTTGGTGTTTTAATAAAACTATTTGAAATTTCGTTATTTATAGAGGTATATATAACAAAGTTAAAAAAGACTATTCCTATATAAAAGACCGCGTACCTTTATTATGCCACCCTGCCACCAAGGTCGTTGCAATGCGATGAAAGCCGGAGAATAAAACAAAAGTTACTCGATAAATACCCCTTTATTTTATTCATAATAGTGTACTTAGTAACAGTGAAATATGGCGTTTTTTCAATTTGAAATTATTTGAAATATGTAGATTCTGCGTAGGTTGACGTGACTCACTACCAAAACCCATTCTTCCATTAAAGATCCTAGCCTATACAACATTTCGAGTTATATATATTAAATATATACGTAAAAACATATTTAGGTATTTTATAAATATAAAATACCGAAATATGATTTTTTACTTATTTCAGAACGTCCATTCGTTTTGTTTTGAGAAAACAATCAATCGGTTTATATCTCGAGGTTCTTATTATGACCGCATTTTAACTAAATAAAAATACCCAATACATTGTTTCGTATAGTTATTTTATGCAAATTGTTACTTTTATTCGGTGTAGAATAGTTACACCAATTGGCCGCAAGGAAAGCACGAACTTTGGTTTGGAAAGACCCCACTTTTATAGTACCAAGACTGTACTGCGGAATACTGAACCAATAATTCCAGAACTTTCTGGAATAATGTACACTGGTATTTCGAGCTCTGGTATTCCGCGTTACATTCTGCATTGGCAGGGTTCAGATGATAATGAGGCATCTATGTTATGTCAAAAGATATTTCAACAAGACATCAAATATGGCGCTTTGAGTTTGAAATTATACGACATCATCATCAGCGTGTGAGTATGTAAAAATTTATGCCGGACATAAATTTTTACATACTCACATGCACGTTGAATTACATACGGATCCCTAACTTTTTGAAGGTATTCTATAGTCTATGTTCATCAAGGATGATGCAAGATTCTAATGGTGAAAGAATATTTCAAATCGTTCCAGTAGCCTTTTCAATTCAAACAAACAAATCTCATGGCACTACCACTACCAATTCTTCCACGAAAGACCACAAGAGAGTTTTAAGGTAAAATATAAATATAAATTTTAGGCTTTAAATTTTTTCTAAAACTTCTCTTTCGTCATTAGTTAGCTATTGTTTTTAGGGCTCTGATAGGAGAGCATTATCAAGACCAAATATAACAGATTAGAACCGACGACGTGAAGGCTCGACAACTGAGGCTGCTCAAACTCATCACAGGATTAACTAATGTAGAACTAGTATTTACAATTGAAAAAATTGAGCTGACTGCACACTGTTGCAAATTACTCAGGCAGCTCAATTGATCCATATTAATACCAGTCGGAAGTGTACCCAAGATACTGGCTGCTTGCCTCTCTGTATGGCAATGCTGATACGCTGCGCCAGATACTGACAAGCTCTTGGGTCACACGTGGCTTCGACCGGAATAATTTATAAGACAATAAATCATGAAGGTTTAAAAAGTTTTAGATAAAAGTAATATAATTATTCCCCCCACCCCCTTCACGGTTTTCCCGCGGGATCAGTGACCAAATAAATATTTTGTATAGGGAATCTTGCACATTACATTTTATAATTTGTAATATTGTTTGATTTACGAAAAAAAACAACGAAACCACAATCGCACAAATGATTTTCGCTGGAGTAGTGTGTTATTGCAACTCAGGAAACCTCTAGATATATCCGCAAAAGAATTATAAATATAACTCATAATATCCAACACTATCTTGCTCACAAATCATAAAAACTACGCAGAGGTCCTTTTGTTAGAGGACATTTATACCAATTTCTCGGTCCAATGAGCCTGGTAGTTCAAACTATTTTATACGGAAACTTTTGCGATTGTCCCGCATATGAGAGCAAACGAACTTAGCCAAGTAACATTATAAGTGGAGGTACCGCACTAATATTTGGGATAATGAAGATTGGATGTTGTAAAACTTCTACGATGTTGCTTTGTAAGACTGGATTTTCGAAAAAGGAACATGCGTTCCAGGCTTCAAGACATAGATAGCTTGAGAATGAAAAATATCTATGTACTCGTATTCAAAAGGTGAAAAATGATAGCGATCACAAAACAAAAACCCTATTTCAAAGGAATATCACAAAAGGCCAGGTATGCGAGGAATTGCGTTCGAGCAAATACATCTCCAACCTTTTCTAAATTAGGCTATCGATTCCTACGGACCAATTTCACGCGTCGATGGATAAGTCACGTGGGACCAAAGGACAAAAGAATGTGGGCCTAATAGTTTTATTGTTTGGAGAGGTAATTCTGACAAATATCTACCAAACCTAGCCAAACCTATATAGCGGGAAAAGAAAAAAAAACTATTTGAGAAGTTGATAAAATGTTTATCTCAGTTGCTAGTTGTTAATTTTGTATTAGTT
Organism: Eupithecia pulchellata; assembly: GCA_963931895.1. Taxonomy (NCBI): domain Eukaryota; kingdom Metazoa; phylum Arthropoda; class Insecta; order Lepidoptera; family Geometridae; genus Eupithecia; species Eupithecia pulchellata. The sequence goes on along the minus strand of OZ007543.1, from coordinate 2,233,604 downwards.
TTTTTTTAATATAAGATTAATGATTATATAGAATCGTTTTGTTCCGGTTCTGTATGAAGTTTCCATACAGATTCTATCTTTCTTGAAAATATTCTATAGCCTATTTTCATCAGATAATGCAGGATTCTAATGGTGAAAGAATTTTTCGAATCGGTCCAGTACTTTCAGAACCTTGTATTTTTCCTCTTGTATAGACAATTCGATACGAAATCTCACTTTCATGTACTTGTATGAGACAAAAACCCGACTAAGATGATTACCTAAAATCATGATTAGTAAAATAAGACAAAAAATAAGACAAGTGTCACTGGACTAAGACGACAATCAAATAATGATGATGTAGTTTTACTAAATACCATTCTAGTTTGATAAATCCATTAAAAATGTTAGCGGGTTAACCACGAACCAATTTTGTGATGAAGTCCCTCTTTAAGTGATGAAACGTTGGTATTTTCGAACACAAATTAGGTTCGATGTTAACCCGCTAACATTCATAATGAATGATGATAATTGTTTCCAGGAGGATACTACTGCTCATCCAATGACACGGAGTTCTAAGTATTGTTTGTTTGGTAACAATTTGCTGCAACAACAATAATTCCCGAACTATCTAGAATTGGACAATTTTGATATTGTTCAGCGCCGTCCAATATTATAGTTTGACATAGTTCTACCAAACATTTTCGCGGCCACGACGACTTGCCAACTCCAATAATATGAAGTTGGAAATTGTATGGCAGGGGATTACTACGAACATCTCGATTGGTTCTCGAAGCTTCTTGTTATTAATAGTTTGTTTCTTTTTAATATAAGTAAAAAAAACATTCCTAAAGAAATTACAGTGAATCAGATGAGATGTAGTAGTTACAATGAATTGTAAATTGTTTTTTTTTTTGTCAATAAAGTATGTATATTTCATTGATAAAATAAATATATATCTAAGATTTCAACTTATATTTTTAAATGGAATGAAAGAATGCAGAAAACTATGTAATAACTTGTTCTTCAAAGTATTTTTCTAATTCCGGAAACAGGTTTTGGTAAGTATTACGCAGAGAGCCAGGAGTGGTAATATTCTTATTCTAGCAAAAACCGGCAAAATACTATAATTATATATAATATTATTATTATTATGCCGGCCAACGACTGATAGGTTAGCTGACAACTGGATAATAGACACGAAATGCAAGTGATCTACTTCAAAATCTTAGGGCTTGTAGCTAGTTCTCTCACTGACTGATTATTATGACGTTATTAGCCCTTCTCTGTGTCTGACTAAATCTTAAAAAATAAGTTGATCTTCAATGTATTGAATGCGTTGACCAATTCCACTGAATTCTTGGCCGTGATGAAATGATGAAAACTTGGGCCGTGTGGTGCCGGCATAGAATTTCACCACCCCATCTCTTCCCGTGGGTGTCGTAAGGGAAACACACCGGGGGGCGGGCAGCAGCGCCCTCTGCAGAACAACTCCACCAAACTGCGATCCCCAACCCGCATGCCCAGCGTGGGGATTATGGGCATTAACCCCCAAATGATAATGCCATCTATGGCGCTCATTAGGGGAGGCCTATGTATGTCCAGCAGTGGACTATTATACGCTGGTGATGTTGATGATGTTGATCAAAACTTAAACCACAATCAAAGTAGAAATGTGTAACGTGTGTGAGCGAACACTTTGGAATTCTCCTTGCATTGTCTATAAAAACGCAGTATATAAAACACCTATCTTGTGGTTCTTCATAATGCTTAAAAAGTAGTTTCTGTCAATTGCACAAATAACTAAAGTACTTAACTAACAAAAAATTTAAAAAAATAAAAATAAAGTAACTAATAACTCAAGCGGGACTTAAACCCGCTTTTTTCTCCTTTAGTCAGTAATTTTGTACATGCATGGTGTGCACATTACGCTACCAAGTCGGTCGACTTGGTACTTGGTCGTTGGACTTGCCCCTTACGGGGATTGTTCTTAAGGTAATCACAACACTTTACATTTATTTATTATTTTGATTTGATGACGAAATGGCGTAATTTTCATTTATGTAATTCTACCTTGTGATCTGCAGAACTCTGGCGCCGATATAATTATAAAATCTTCTAATTTTTCAAGTGTTAATACAAAAATTAATAATTTCTACATTGTCTAGTTAATAATCTATCTTAAATTATAAATTTTATCGGGTTAACTACAAATCTTTTTGGTGTTCATCCAACACAAACGAGATTCGTAGTTAACTTGCAAACATACATTTCAAAACCTTTATTAACAAAAAAATTATAATTGAATAAACAAATTAGAATTGGTATTTACAATTGAGCTCTGCAGACTGTCGCAAACTATATATAATATCTACAGGTAGCTTAACTAATCCATATACCAGTCAGAAGCGTTCCGAAGACACTGGCTGCATTGCCTCACTGTAAGAAAAATTATTTCCTATTTAATTCATAATGAATTCATCGAACAACCGTTTTTCGGAAAGTTTTTGATCTTCAATTCGAGTTCCCGTGGTACGTCCCCGTAGCAATCCCGTTTCGTTAGTTGGGCAAACAAATAATTAATCTGCTGAGGCCGTAGTTTAATTGCTTGTTTCAGTTTGTCTTGTACTTCCTATGTACAGGGGGTTCCTTTCAGGGGCTTTGATGTGGGTATTATTATGTTTTCGTTGACAGCGGTAATTTGGCATGTTCATATAACTTCCGCTATTTACAGACGTAATAATAAATGGATATATTTATGTTATAAACAAAGAGAATTACTGAAGGTACTTAACATAATATAACATTTACAGAAGTAGAATAAAACATTACACTAGTTTAAACACTTAATGTCCAGCAGTGGACTGATATAGGCTGACGATGATACAATTAATCTATTTCCTAAAAATCTAAGCCCTGACCATAGATTGTCTGATGTTAGAGTGCCCAGAATGCTGGCAGCATTGCCATGTGGGGAATGAGGTTGCTAATTCGTTGACCGAAATACTAGCCAGCATCACGATAACTTGAGGAGTCTACAGGGTGTCCCACATCCATGCCATATTGAGGGAACCCCTTCGGCCGCGTACGAAACTGGAGCTTCGTAACCATATTGTAGATAGAAAATTTCGCTGAAGTACACTTCATTTTGATCTTTAAAACAATTTAAACTGCATTTAATCAATAATCGCCTGTCCGAACCTGAAATCGAACCCACCAAAATACACCTATAAAATAAATAACAGACCTATATGGGAAACAAAAATCGAAGTTTCTGCCTTTTTAAATTTTCAAAAAACGCAGACGTAGCTTTCAGCTTTTCATTTCGATTTTTCGTGCAAATTGGAACTATAATTCGTTGTATTATAGTACAATGTTTGGCAAAATTAAACATTTCGTTTGGAGAATTAAAATTACCCCTGATTTGACAACCTCTGTGGCGCGGTGGGCTAAGGTTGTTTTGCTGTTTCCATAACCGCCTCCGGTCAAATGTTTGTGCGACCTGTAAATATTAGTTTTGGGTGTTCTAGTCGTAATAAGAATATCCATAAAATATATTGTATTAATTAGGTAAATCAATCATCTAGTACTCATAACAAAACTCTGCTTAGCGTTGAGCTAGATGATGCTGTGTGGATTCATCATCATCACCAGCCTATAATAGTCCACTACTGGACATAGGCCTCCCCTAATGAGCGCCATAGATGGCATCATTATTTGGGGGTTATTGCCCATAATCCCCACGCTGGGCATGCGGGTTGGGGATCGCAGTTCGGTGTAGTTGTTCTGCAGAAGGCGCTGCTGCCCGCCCCCTGGTGTGTTTCCCTAAGTCGCCTCTTACGACACCCACGTGAAGAGTTGGGGTGGTGAATTTCTATGCCGGCACCACCTGTGTGGATTGTCCAGCATTATTTATTCGTTCAAAATCAACACTTACGTCACTTGCATACCTTGCGCATCAAAACTGATAAGTAGTTTCGACTTTCTTCCCGAGTAAGTAGATTCGCGTTCGATCTGGCAGCGTGATTGATGACGTCATCTCAATCCCTTTCCTTAAGTATGAAAGTTGTATATTACGGGATATCATTATTATTCGGCTGTTTCCCGGAATTCTGGTAATTATTTCCGCAAACATACTTGTTATATTATATTTTATCCCGTTAATAATCTTTTGCGTATCTGATGACAGTTACCTATGAAGGTAGAGCGTGTTTTTAGATAATATTATTATCCTACCGAATAATAATGTCTATGTAAAACTAATTTAGGTTTGAAAATTCTATTGACCATAAAAATATAATCCATTTTTAATTATAAACGCTATCTACCTATCATCGAATAACCACATTTTGTTATTTTTTTGCTGATTAAAGCTTCATTTATGTTGTTTATTATGAGCATCTACATAAAACAACCAAATTAGAAAAATGATTTATAATTGAAACAATCAAGGTTCTTGCAGACTGTTGCAAAAAATCTACAGGCAGCTCAACTGATCTATAGCAATACCAGTCGGAAGCGTCCCCAAGATGCTGGCTGCGTTACCTCGCTGTATAAGCATATTATAAGCACTTGATGTTGGCTTAAATATTTATCATTTTTTCTAAAAAAATTAAATAAAACTATGTACGCTGCAGGATAACAAAAGAGGCCTCAGTGTGTTTTTTTTTTCTTTTAAGCCGAAATGTAAGTATAATTAATTATTATGTTCAAAGTTCATCATTAGGGTTTTGCCATCGGTTGCAAAACCCTTATGGGATCGCTTTGGGTCTGTTTTGTGTTTTGAATCCTTAATATCTCAGAAACTACTGCAGCTATTGACTTGAAATTTTAAATAATAATACATTTTGTGCGCCCGCACATATTTATAGAAAAATAAATGAAAATAAATGAAAAATCAAAATGAAGATTTTCCATACAAATTTTGAAATCAAAATTTTAAATGGGACGTACATACAAAGTCGAAAATGGTATCAAATGAAAGGTACTCGTTTGTAGATTTCAAAATAGTTTTTGAAATTTTGGTAGATTTTATACTTCTTAAAATATTTTTAAAAAGGTCGAAAAATTGACCATTCCCCCCCCCCCCCCCCATCTCCGAAGATTTCAGAGTGATTGATGTAAAATGTACTAAGCGTTTGTAGATATAGATCTATATTTTACAGGAAAAATATAGAGAAGTCTGTAAAAATAATACTTTTTGAAATATGGTCAAAAAACTAATTTTCATACAATGGGGGCTATTTCATTGAGAGTAATATCAAATCAAAGGTTTGGATTTCGACAATTCAAAACAGGTTTTGAAAATCGTCTAAGTTTCATACTTAGCGAAATAGGTTGAAAAAAGCCGAAAAAAAATTGTAGGTACCAACCCACTTACCTACCCACTAATCTCTGTTATAGTAGTTCCACAGCGCACCAAAACCGTTGTTCTCAAAATTTTTGAGAAGAGATATGTATCCTAGATAATCCACACAGTATCATTTACCCACAAGCTAAGCAAAGCTTGTGTTATTAGTATTACTACGATAGCTGTTATACATAATAAAGTATAAGTATCACATTAGATGATTTATTTTTGTGTACAGAAAAGGACAAGAACACCCGAACAAATAATCTGAAGATCCTACAAATATTAGTCCCGAGGCAGAAATCAAACCGCAACCTCCTGCGTTGTAAGCCCACCGCGCCAACAGGTCGTCATATACGTACCTACCTAAACGACAAAAGTTCAAAACCCGCGCGAGTTACACTCGCACTTGTCGTACTTGTTTTTAAAGATGAAGTTGAAAATACATGTGAATAAAACAAATAAATATGTTGTAATTTATAATTTTCGGAATCTGTGCTTGTCAAATAATAAAAAGTTGCATGATCCAGATGGTCACGCCTCTTGGCAATGTAACTTTGTAAAAACATTTCAAAATGTACGAAAAGTCAATAAAAATAGACCATGGGTAAGTTTATGCCTACTTTCATAGATCTTCGTTCTCCATTCATGGATCTTTATGCTTTTTTCATTGACCTTAATCCTTCTTTCATTGGTTGTAATGGTTCTTTCATTGACCTTTACGCTTCTTTCATTGTTTTCTTCTCTTATTAATTCTTGTAAGGTAGGGCAAACCAGTTCATATGTTTGGCGTCTTATAAAACTTTCATTGAAAAAAGGGGACTAACAACTTTGCAATGCTATCTTTTTCAATGAATGAATATTAAATTTATTTCAGATCCTCCAAGTCTATGAGCGAGGTTTATTTCCAGGGGTGACTAATAATAATAATAAATAATGCTGGACGATCCACACAGCTTCATCAGAGCTTGTGTTATGGGTAACAGATGACTATTATGAAGTATATCTTCTGTAGATCGTAGGTACAATTTGTCTATCAATGTAATATAAATATTAGGTATAATACAGAGCTTGTGTCATGGTCTACCACCATGACACAAGCTCTGTTTAACTTCGGGCTAGATGACGATTTATAAATTGTCCAGCATTATTTATTTTATGATCTATTTATGGAAGATAAATCTTTTTAGGTCCTCGCTTTTGCCATCATCTCCCTAGTCCCAAATTATCATGTTTCATATTGACCCATATGTTTTTCTAGGTCATAAACTATCACTGTACTAGGTTTCATCAGTTCTTGCGTGAAAGAGTAACCAAATTCCATCCATACTTAGAAACATTCGCGTTTATAATATTAGTAGGATTACCTGGGCAATTTAGATTAGGATATTACTTGAACAGGTGCTAGTTGCTCCTGTGTAGAAGAAAAGGCATGTTGCTGCAAGTCATCTGTAGCGAACTGCCTCCAGAGATCAGCTCAGGAGCGGAGGGAACGCAGGTGCAAGTGTACCAGCAGGCGGCCTAAGTGTCTGAAGATCAGGAGGAAGTGTCTCTGTAATGCGAAGAAGAAGCAAGTTTCAGTAAGACAAATTTCAACGATTCCTGAAAAATTTAAACATAAATAGTACCAGTCCAAGCTTTTAACTTGGGGCTAGATGTTGCTGTGTGACAGCATTCATTATTTTATTAATTATTCAATATATTTTATTATTATGTACCTAAATTGAGACGAAAATAATTCCAGTACATGTTTTTAACTTGGGGCTAGATTTTACTTTGTGACTATGCAGAATTCATTTATTTTATTATTTGTTAATATGTTTCAGTTTTCCAACTGCACCTGTCAAGCAGGCTGTCCTCAAAGCACCGTGTACTGCACCTCCATCTCTGATGATGAGAGCTGTTCCAAGCCTCCCTCCCCGGCTGAAGACTGTTCCGAGACTATTGAGATCCCGACAACCACAGAGGGTTGCCCCTCGGTCAAATCTGGGACCGTGAAGAATGTATGCCGGTTTACTGTTGATGCTTATTTTACTTGAATAAATCTTATATTGTTGGCTTTATCGTTTTTTGGTAGGTTTATGTTTGATAAGTTCAATTTAGTCAAAAGAAAACATTAATAATATGAATAAAGATGACAAGAAAGAAGGCTTAGTAAAAAAACTAAAAAAAAGAAAGAATAAAAAAAGATTTCCCTGAAATATTGATGAAATCAAAAACTATCATGAACTCTTTCCCGTTAGTAAAAAATATTATTTGTATAAAACCAACGAAAACCCAAGGCAATAGACAATAGGTAGTACCTACAGCTAAAGTTGGCGTGATTGTCTTTTGTTGTCTTATCAACTATCCCAACAGCTAAAAGGACGTTAGTGTGGTCACTTCTTTGAATAAGAGAAGACGATTTGATAAAAAAAATCTACAATTTACTAGTACGAAACAAAACCAGCCTAAGATAGTTCTATATGCCAGCGTTCGCTTTCCAAAAGCACCACCAAATCTTAAACAAAAGCGCATCCAACGAAATCTTTACTGCAATAAAACAAACGCATTAAGGCGCATACAGCACCTAAACTAACGCCACCACCTACTTTATGTTATTATTCTGTTTAACAAAGGAACGAAAATAGATTTTCGTGGCCACCAAGGGCAACTTCGTATCTCTTCCTAAACTAAATAGAATAAAACTATTACAGAGGCATTAAAAAAAAGCTTATGATAGGTATCACAAACTGGACGATGTATTTTTGAAAATTCCTTTGTTTAACAGAATAATAACATAAAGTAGGTGGTGGCGCTAGTTTAGGTGCTGTATGCGCCTTAACAAGCTCAGCTTTAATTAGATTTTGGGAACTAGGACATGCCTAGTCGCAATCTGCTTACAGATACATCTGGCACAAACTGTTTCTGAATGCATTAGTTGCAGCTTAGAAAATTAGAACGCTTAAGTAGCAGAAGGCCGGCCGTAACTGTCACACCGCCTGCGTAAACCTATTCTTGAGAAGAGACCGCGACTCTGTAAACGTAGTAATAAATAATGCTGGACAATCCACACAGCATCATCTAGCCCCAAGCTAAGCAGAGCTTGTGTTATGGGTACTAGATGACTGATATACATAATACAATATTATTACATAAATGGATATTTTTTATTATGCAAGGAAAACGACCAGAACACTGAACAAATATATGCAGATCGTACAAATATTTGTCCCGAGGCGGGAATCGAACCCGCAATCTCCTGCGTCGCAGGCGGACCTTCGCCCACCGCGCCAAAGGGGTCGAAACACTCTAGTGTAAGTGAAATGACAGCAAAATACTAGAGGATAGTGACAAGCTGACGAGGCGATAGGGTGCCCATGTCCAAGATCACAGAAGACTAGTATCGATTGATGATGATGAGTCTACAGATGTGACGTCATCGCCATTAAAAAACAAAAAACAATTGCACCAGTTTTAACAAGCGCGCTATGTCCCAGCCTTCGCTTTTCAAATGCGCATCGGACGAAAAACTTTAATGCAACAAAACAAACAAGCTCGACTCTAATTGGATGCTGCGAATTAGGGCATGTCTAGTCGCAATCCGCTTACGTTTACGGATACAGCTGGTCCTACTTGTTCTGACTGCATGCAGTTATAATTGGGAAAATCTGGAAAGTTCTGGGTGGAGCTTTGAACGGAATTTTGTGGGAAATATGAGTTACAGTCATTATTATAGTATTACGACATAGTTCTATGTCCAGCAGTGGACTGATATGGGCTGACGATGATGAGTAACAGTGGAGGAAAGGCAAAGACGTGCTACAGTCATCATCCAAAAACGTTATCTATACTAATTATGAAGAGGAAATTGATTGTTTGTTTGTATTAAATACGCTCGAAGTGGTAGAGGGTCGGCCATATTTCGCGAAGAACCGACAGCCGTTGGGGTAAACGTGTGTAACTCGTTAAACGTAGTGTAGGACGCCCTCCTGCCAGGTAGGATGACATAGTGTTCCTTCATAGCCAGTCCATCATAGGGTTGCCTGGTCGACATCGCTTTATAGTAATACGGCCGCCCTTTGCACTCTCTCTTCCCCAAGCATGTCTGTTTGTTGTTTTCTCTTTCTTTATGGTATAATAAAGTATTTTCTATCTATCTACCATTCCTTATATAATTCATCTATCGAAACTACCGCCCTCTTTAACCCCTAGTTTATTTTCGCACCAATAGTTTTCTCATTTACACCGGGATGATTAAGCCTTCGCGGAGTTATCAAAACTCACGTACTGATAGCTAAGGGTGTGATCTAGTGTGGAATATTCCCCAAATCTTCGCTTTTTTTGGGGAATATTTATACAAGCTCTGTCCCGGGGCTTGTCAAGTGCTTTGCGGGATGAAAGTGGCCGATGTGTTATTGTAGGCCTTTTCCAACGTCTCTGTAAAATTTCAGCCCGATCGGTAAAGTGTTTTTTGTGTGAAGAAGTAACAGTGAAAATTTAAGGGATTTTATTTATTATCTATTTAATTCGTTTTAAAAGAATGCGCTTACTTAACTTTTTTTAAGTCAAAGTAAGGATTGTGGGTGAAAGATTAAGTTTATTCATATCAAAATATGAATTCGATTCGTCCAACTTCATGTTGTCAAGAAGTGCTGGGTTTTATATAATTAATTCTTTAGTTATTTCTGCATGGTTTTGATACAAAAGTTCGTCATAACTTGGCATGTCCTGGTTCAGATTCAGATTCTATAGCAAACTTTATTTCTTTAGGCTTACAAAATAAGCACACAGCAAATTTCATACAGTTAATTTCTCTTAATTTTTTTGTCCACTAGTGGAAGAAGTGAAAAGAAACCACTAGTACATTCATATATATAACTTATGTGTCTGATCAATAATTATTTAAATTGGTACCTACCAAAAGCTAAGCACAACATTCAGTTTCTTAGCTATTGTCGGTGTGGAAAGGAGTGACATCTGGCCAAGCATTAAAATCGTTAATCTAATCGAGTAAAAGGCTTTCTTGATAGGGTTTAACAACATAACAGCTGGTTACGCTCGCTTATTACTTTTTTATATTATTTTTAAACTTCGCTGTATTTGGGTGGTTGTCACGCAATTAGGAATGTACCTCTATTATGGTATGTTACCTATTGAAGTGAGCAACTAATCAAAGGCCGCGCTTAGGGATGCAATGAAGTTTGCACTCCGCTCCGGCGCAGCAGTCTACGATACACGCAACTCAAGGACAGTCGCGTATGAATTACCGCGATCACCTGCTACGTTAGCACTTTTGGCTCGTGTAATTAATTAGCTGTGTACCTAGTGATATACAAGACAGGCAAGCACGGGCTTTCTTGTCTAAGGTAGAATAGAGAAATATTACGTCACTTTGTCATCGAATGCGTATATTATTTGAAATTAATTTCATCAACTTCAATAATGTACGCAATGTATGGCGATGCGATGTCATTATTGTCTTTTCTACCCTAGACAACAATCCCCGTGCTTGGCCTACAGGAGGGAAAACAGCTTTTCACAAATACCTACCTCTGAATGCTCCAGCGTGATAACAACTTTAGGAGCGTCAGCCAGTGGCAAAGCGATCCAACTTAGATTAGTTGGTGTTTGCCTCCTTCTAGCGTAATTACCAAGCGTTCTGCTGCGTTAATATTGTATAGGGTGAACCGTGATACGTGTCAGGTTAGGGCGAGAGCAGTTTTTCGTGATTGAGAATAGTAACCGTTATTCGTGTTTGAGAAACAATTATGAAAAGGACAAACAAGTATATTGTTACTCTAGGGTTGGAAGTTTTGTTTATTCCCGAGACAGGTTTAAAATTTAATAATTCTAGGGACTTACCTAATAAGTTATTTTCAGCCGAGGTAAACGCTGTGCTATTTATTAAGAATACAAGGAATTAAAAGGTTTCCCATTACTGCTTTAGCCTCTTCTCTTATGAAATCAGGCGTTAAATCTACATATATTTAAATCGGCTGAAGTACGTGTTACACAAACAAAACAACACGAGAAAACAAAATAATCAGTCATAATTTTTCACATTCAGCCATTATCATGGTTCAATAGAAATGTGATAGCTGTCGTAATGAAAGCGTACTGAAAAAGTCTCTAAACATTTACTAACATTGAGATTTTCGACGCTTACTGAGACCCCGGTATATCGATAGACCCCTTTTTTCTGAAGATATATTGAATCAGACGACACCTCATTTGTTAGAATCGGACCAGTGGCTTCAACGCTACGTGGAATAAAATAATCAGTTACATACGTACTTATATACGTAACTATGGTGCCAGCCTCATAGCCCCTCTGCGTCGGGAGTCGGGTAAGTAAGATACCCTTTATGATTTAAAATGGAATACCTTCTAGAACACTCACCGTTCCATTAATAGACTTGTTTTTCCAAAATGTAATATTAAATTTAATTATTTTTTATACCTAAGTATCTATATGTTTTTAGAACTACTTAGCTATGGGATAAAAAGGTATTTATTAAAAATTTATATAATAATACTTAACAGAATTATTATTGAATTTATTAATATTTAGCCAAAGAAAACTATATAACTCACATAAATAAAAATAGAACAAGTGACTTAAGATTGTAAGTGGGTAATGATGATGAAGCGGTTTTTTGAAGATTGACTGTGATTTTGATAGTCTGAGGGGGAGAGCATTTCAAAGACGCATAAGCTTGTAATGCTATTTTTTTTTTAATAATGGCGGACAATCGAGTCAGCTCCATCTAGCCCCAAGCTCAGAGCTTGTATTATGGGTACTAGGTGACTGATATACATAATACAATATTATTACATAGATAAATATTTTTTATTATTCACAGAAAACGACCAGAACACCCTGAACAAATATCTGCAGATAGTACAAATATTTGTCCCGAGGCGGGAATTGACGCAACCGTCTGCGTCGCAAGCGGATATTCGCCCACCGCGCCACAGAGGTCGTCTGATTTGATCACCTGTGGACGCTTTCTACTACTTTTATGTCTGAAATTAAACCAGTAGGCCAAGCACGGGGATTGTTCTCTAGGGTAGAATAGACAATAATGACATCGCATCGCCATACATTGCGTACATTATTGAAGTTGAAGAAATTAATTTCAATTAATTTACGCATTCGATGACAAAGTGACGTAATTTTTCTCTATTCTACCTTAGACAAGAAAGCCCGTGCTTGCCATACTGATTGGATGCCGAAATTATCTCTCGAGGTTGGACGAGCAAAGAAAATACAATATTAAAGCTGTGAACATACGCAAGGTAGGTACAGATAAATCTTCATTATTAGCACTACATGGGTAAGTTAATCACTACGTAGTGATTAATTTACTTACTGTAGTGATTATCTTAATCACTACGTAGTGATTAACTTACCTACCCATGTAGAAGCTAATTGTGACTTTGCACTACGTAGTGTAAAACAAAGTCTCTTCCTGTCTGTCTGTCTCTATGTATGCTTAGATCTATAAAACTACCTACACATGATTTGATGCGATTTTTTTATAGACAAACCTAATTCATGTTTTATATAAAAAATTCCTCTTGCCGGGTCAATAATGAAAAACAAAACACAAGTTAAGTCGGCTTAACGTATTTTCCAGGTATGGGAAGTATTATTCGCATGTATTCCATAGAGTTTTAAGATACATAAGAGTTTTATCCCTTTTCATGACAGAATTAGCTTAAGTATATTGAAGCTGACTAGAAACCATCACGGGCTAAACCGAATAGGTACCTATAATTTTATTGTGTCGAAAATACTTGATATTATTTAATAATTGACCCGAGAGGAAGTGAGTGTCTGCCGCAGCGCATCAGCATTGCCATACAGCGAGGCAATGCAGTCAGCGTTTTGGGGACGCTTCCGACTGGTATTGATATGGATCAGTTGAGCAACCTGTAGACTGTTTACAACTGTCTGCAGTTAGCTCAATTGTTTTATTTATAAATGCTAGTTTGGTTTGGTTCTATTATCTAATTGTTATTAATTTTCTGATTTAGTAATTTTTTTTATAATAAACGTTCAGAAATTTTACTCCTTCATTTTAAGATTTTTGTAAAAAAAAAAAACACGTATGTTTATAGGGTATAATTACAAAAGGTTTTTCAGAAGTGTGTAACTGCCTTAGAACTCGCTCTGCACAACTCATGAGCGCATCACACGCAGAGCTATTGTGTGAAGCACAATGCACATCAGTTGCAAACTTTTTAGTATTTTTATTAAAAAAACAAAACCTATTGTGTTTCGGCTGTATGCGAAAATTTCATGCTATTTCTGAAAGCTTTTTCAGCTTCATAATAGTTTCTGTAGCAGGCGGTTCGTATTGTTTGATAGGGTATTGAACTTGAAACCGCCATTGATTTTTGAGGTTTATTTCCAATTCATAAAGTATTAAATATTCTGGCCTACACAAGTAGGTATTTCACTTTTAAAATTTAAATCTTTAGCTATTAGAAGTAAGGTTATGTCCAGCTGTGGACTATCATTGCGGGTTCAATTACCACCCCGGGATAAATCTGCAGCTTTGCAGATATTGATTCAGCGTACTGTTCGCTGTGAAATGTTGTTTCGTACATCTTAGTATCCCTACCACAAGATCTGCTTAGCATGGGGCTAGATGATGCTGTCTAGATTATGGTATTTTGTTTAATTTTTAAAATGAATAAAAGCAAGCAAATTCTCAGATATCTGCCACTAACAGGAATTATACCAAAATCCATTCTAACTCGATTCAAATATAATATCACGTAGAATCGGCTAATGGCTTCATGGAAGGCGGAACGTCTCCTATACAAACAACTATTGCACATTCACACCTGCTCACATCTACTCACGTTAAATTTCTTCTAAATCTTAATTAAACCATATCACGTGTATTTGTGGTTGGAAAACCAATAAATTTAAATACTTTCAGTTCTGTATTACAATAAATTATTTTTCTGCAGGCTCTAGCTGATTAGAAAGAATCACAAAATTTTCAATTGTGGCACAGGCTATTTATTACAAAGAAAATTACTATTATAATAACTAAATTACAACGAGTATTTACAATTGAAAATATTGAGCTAACTGCAGACTATAGCAAACAAACTACGGGTAGTTCAAATTAAAGTTAATAGATTTTCCGACCATAACAATACTACATTTACTGATTTTTGTTCAGTTCATAATATATTTTTGTGATATTAGTATCCGAGAGCTGATCAGTATCTGGCGCAGCGCATCAGCATTGCCAGCAAGGCAATGTAGGCAGCGTCTTGAGGAAGCTTCCGACTGGGATTAATACGGATCAGTTGAGCTACTTGTGTATTGTTAGCAACAGTTTGCTGTCAGCTCAATTGTTTGAATTGTAAATGTAATAGTTTTTATTTGGTTTGTAAATAAATGTTATTTTCTTTGTTAGTAAAGTTATTAATTTTAAGCATATTTTATATTAAAAGAATTAATTATTGATTTTGTGCTTCTAAAGATTGTATGGATAACCCCACCTCAAGGTTGATATCGCCCTTACCCTAATTAAATTTGATTTGGCTATCTCATAGGCTCTTGGGATCCCGGATACTTTTATGAGAATATTTTGGAATAATTATCAGAATTACTGTAGATTCCAAGTTTTGGGATTATCTAGATAAATGTTAATTTAAAATATTGTAATTTTAAACTAGGTATTTAATGGAACCAAACCCCCTGCTTTTAGTCTAACGTACCAATGAGCGGCGATAATAGTTTTTTTTTTGCGATCGTAGTGATTGGAGTTTTGATGAAAATTTACGTAATACTTACATTAAGTTACTTAAGTTATGTTTTTCTCATATAAGTGAACTATTGTGTGTTCTTTCAGAAATGAAGATTCTATAAACCGAAAGTTAAGGCAAGATAATACTGTGTGAAATGTCCACAATCCTTACAGCATTATCTTATTTACATGATATTTACTATATTATCTTATTATATTCTATTTATTGTTCAAGCTAAGCAGAGTTAGTGTCATTCAGTTAATCAAAATGGTATCGTCTAGTACCCGATACCATTCCATACCATTCCTCATTTGCCACTGAGTTCCTTTTATGCTCAATTATTGCAAACAAGTTACAAAATCCAACTTTTATAAAACTCCAGTAGGTAATAAGAAGTCACTTTGGAAAAATAGAGAACAAAGAAAACAATTTCATTTTCTACTTAAACTTTGAATTCCAAAGTCCAAAGTACTTGTTAAGTATTCAAAGAAATTGCAGTAAGAAGACTATTTAAAAGAACACTATTACAGAACAAATAACGTAGTAAATTAAAGTCACAAAGAATAAAAATAAGGCACTTGTAAATATTCCATTTAATTCTGTAGCAATCTCTGCTGCTCTTGAATACACTTCAAATTGCGTCTTGCTATGCTACTTGGTCATTGCAGACTACAAACTTTAATCAAATTCTGTCCTTTCAAATTTTACGCTCACCAAATAAACAATTCGAAAAATTATGCTCAAACTGACTATTGCTCCATGCGGCTAAATCCGCAAGCTGCCATTAAAATCTTTAAAATTTTTATTTTTGAATTCTTACACATAAGATGAACGATTCTGAAGCTATGCTCAAAGTGACTATTGCGCCATAAAGCCTAATCTACAAGCTGCTCTGATCATTTATGGACACAGATAAAATTAAGATAAACACTTCTGTCCTATAAAATATAATGTGCATTAGCTGAACAATTGTAAAGTTATGCTCAAACTGACTATCGCGCCATGCAGCAAAATCCACAAGGTGCCACTAAGACAAACATTCCTTTCTCTCACTCCGCTCAAAAATTTCGCAGATATCATGAACATAAATATGTAAGTACGTAGTTACGCTTAAGATTTTCACATAGTAAAAGTAGGTAAATAATGTAGTACCTACTTAATTACAGCCAAGCAGTCCTGAACAAATAAAATACTTGGAGGACTATTTGAAGTCAGCGTTCCTTTCGCCCACTCCGATCAAAAATCTCTTAAATTTTTACTTTATGTCCTATCAAATTTCATGCAGATTAGAGGAATGATTAAAGTTATGCTCAAAGTGACTATAATATCGCCCAAGTCGCCATTGAGATTATCGGCTTCGCTCTGCTTACTCTGATCTTACCTCTTTGACCATTATAAATTACTGGTGAAAGTGGCTCGTTTGCTCGAATCTTTAAGGAACACAAACATGAAAACAATCTTATGTTTCAACTTCCAAAGTTCAAAACACCTCAGCAAGTAGACAACCAATTTCTCTCATTGTTTCGGACTCCTATTCTAATACAATAAAGGTTGAAAATTGCTTGTATACAATTCTCTATGAATACACTTGAATTCATGTTTTCAGCAGGTTGTTTTGTGGAATTATGTTTTGGCGTTGATAAAGAGGTTTGCGTGCTTTGTAACTGTTTAGTAGAAATGAAATGAAAAATATTATTTATATTTAACCGCCCAACTCCATAATGGACTCCTTGCTAATATTATGTTGCGGATGACCACCAAACCTAAACCCCAAACAAGAGGCTTTGCTATGGTAATTGGTTAAAGTAGAGCTGTAGACGGAAGGAAGCTGCTAACTTAGTAATTAGAGTAAAATAGTATAATATTTTCAAATTATGAGCTAAACTAAAAAATCATTACGCACAACGAACTGCACATTTTCTTTGTCTGAAAGAAAGAATTCAATATTTACACAATATAGAATAGACACTCTTCTTTTTATTAATTAATTTAAGCAGGAGGTTGCAGGTTCGGTACACGCACCGGCACAAATGTTTGTACGATCAAATTTTTTAATTATAATAAAAAATATCTATATAAGTAAATATTGTATTATGTATATGAGTCAACTAGTACCCATAACACAAGCTCTGCTTAGCTTGAAGCTAGAGGCTGTGTGGATTGTTCAGCACCATTTATTTATAATACTGATGCAAATCAATGCGAAAAATACTCTTAAATAATAATTCAAATAATCGGATAGCAAGAGCTTCGATATTCAATATCAAGATGTCAAATCGATAAATTTTATCGACTTGACTGATAGCATCATGTCTACAAAAAATGGTAGTTTTTCACTAAGCAAAGGAAATTACCGGACTGTGTATATTATTTGTCTATTCGCTGAACGTGTTTGGGAAACATTTCCTGTAAGATATGATACTCCTATGATAATATTAGCCATCCTCAAGTACCCAAACGATATGATGAAACAATATCACAGTATTTGAGATGCTATTACCAACACCTGCTAAACGATTCTGGATGTAGGTCAGAAGAAGTAGGTTCTTCTGGAAAGGACTGAGATTATTTTTAGATTATGTAGACTGTCCCTTTAAGCATTTTGACGAACTCTGTTGCGCGAAGGTCTGCCTGAGATGCAGGTTGCGGGTTCGATTCCCTCGGGACAAATATTTGTACGTTCTGCAAATATTTTGCTAAGCAGAGCTTGTGTTGGTCTATTGGCAGATATACTTAATATAGTTTTTTTAGATAGATATACAATACAATACAAAAATGCTTTATTGTACATCAGACCAAACACCCTGAACAAATATCTGCAAATCATAGAAACATTTGTCCCGAGACGGGAATCCAACCCGCAACCTCCTGCATCGCAGACAGACCTACGCTCACCGTAAAGTTCCTTTGGTATAATATTCATATTCCCCTGTAACTTAGTACTAATAAGTAGTCTTAAAGTCGAAGCATATCCAGTAACTTGAGATCTCCGTCGTGTCAGTTTCAAGCTCGGATTATTTTCCTTCTTCATTCTATGTGTGCTCGACATGTAAACATAATCACAGCTTGTGGAAGCCTAATTTGATGCTTTCTCTTATATAAATTCTGTTTCGCTACCAATTTATTATGACGTTTCTGTTTTGTGCCACGTTTGTTTTGGGTTTAGGTATTGATTAACTACTAACTTACTAGACTAATGGACAAAAAATTGAAGTGAAGAGGAAATCAATAACAACTTGTTTCTTTCTTTTTTATAATAATTGACTGTATGAAATTTGACTTGTCTGTGTGCTTATTTTGAAGGATAAAGAAATAAACTTATTAAAATCTGAAATTAAATTATGCCCACGACTTCGGTTTCTTTGCTATCGTTATTATAATAATAATAATCTCTATTCCCAGCCGATATCGTCTTCTTTTGTATCATATTATGAAAACATTGATACCCGCTATGTGTAGCCCCCCACCTTTAAAATTACCTCTAATAAAGGGCCTCTTACTTGGCTACAAAGAACCGGGTCACTATTATGGCCTGTGATTATAGAAATACTCGTAATAACAATAATGCTGGACAATCCACACATCATCTAGCCCCAAGTTATTGTTTGTTTTACTGGTGTACTGTAGAACTGTAGAATTTTTGTTTTTCGTTAGACACACATGTCTATATTACAAATAAAGAGCTTATCTATCTATCTTTTATGATTATGATTCAGTATTCAACTTTTATAATATCCATTCTTTTTTGGGTTCGATCCCAACTCCGTACAATATTTTTTACAATATGGAAATGTTTTATTACCTCTTTTAATATGTATTATATATCTTTCAGAGGTTTTAATATAGTAACCATAACACAAATTCTGCTTGGCTTGGGGCTCGGATACTGAGTGGATTGTCCGATTGACCACGTGTAGTGAATAATACAATTTAATTGGAATAACACAAATCTAGCAAAGAAATCTCGTATGAGACGACACTTACCCTCAATCAATTTATCTAACAAGACCCTATAGTCTAATACTGAATCCTTGTAACCCTTTCCACTTTAGGGCAGCATTGCCCGTGAAATTACAAGCACATGGGATTTTCCACTCAGTGAGCTTGTAGGATATCGCTTTATACGTTCACTTTGTAGAGGGTTTTTGCTACAGATCGTTAAGGCGCAAAATGCCTTGGGAATTTTGGGATATTCAAAGACATTTTAAATGGTTTTTTGTGTAATTGAATGTTCATTTTGAATATCTTCTACCAGATATTCAAACAAAGGGTATTTAGCAGTATTATAACTACGTATTTCTAATTATTGTTGAGGTACTGATGAACAGTTTTCTAGAGACAAATTTGGTATAAGTAACATATACGAACAGATTGGTAAAATCCTCCAATGTACTTAAGTAAACAATAAAACATAAACTGTATGTTCCTTTTTAGGCTGTACTTACGAAATGTTTTACTGACAAAATGTTTTCTATTGTTGTTGTTTTTCTTAAATCGGGACTCAATTTCTATGAATGTTTAAGTGAGTTTTATTTTTGTTACGATTGGTGACGAATTGTGTCGAACAGGGTGACAACGGGGTTCCGTGCAGTACTAAGAATAAGTGAGTCCATGCGCTTAGTTCAGTAGGTACCAAGCGCTATTGTTGGTGCAATATCCATTAACTTTTAGAACATTAAAGGCGCGAAAGTGACTTAGGATTAGTTGCGTCGTCACTTTGGAGTAAACAACCAAATATGTCGCAGTTCGTGCTTTTTTCTGTGTGGCGAAGCATGTTAAAGTACAACAAATCGTTCAAAATCGTACGAAAACTATAATAGACTTCACAAGAAACTATTAGATGGTTGTCATACAACGCAAATATGTTCTTCTCGATCAGGTTTTCATATACATTTTGTGCCTTGCAGCGCGCAAAATGGCATAAAATGTATATGAATGACTCGAAAACTAAATAAATATTCTTATGACAATTCACACAAACCATACTAAAGAATCTGGAAATTATTTAAATAAATGAGAAAGTTCAGATTTCGAAGAGACCTAATTAATTTATTTTCAGATAAATTCTGTTTGGAATAGCAAGCAAAACCAACCCATCAAATAAAATGACCAAATAAAAGTATTAACATAATTAATCAGAACCCAAAAACGTCAAACAAAACTTGAAACCTTCAATAATTGGTTCTAATTAACAAACATACACATTTATACCTAAATATATAGGGTGTTCTATACTCGACCAAACGAAGAGTTGAGCTGCCCTTTGCTGATGTGTTGGCCTTCGACTTTCCTGAGGTTGATTTGATCCCTCTAATACAGCGTTCTGTTGTTAAAGACCTCGAGATATATCATTTCATTTATTTAATGCAAATGTACAGTCTGCGTCACATTTAACCTCCCTCTAATGAGCCTCTTTGCTGTGGGACACACACAATAGTTGTTATAGTTGGGAATTTCAGACTTCGAGTATTATAGGTGGGCTGTTGTATCCTGAGCGGCGATGTGATAAATTATTGCATGTGAAAATTGGTGACAAGTTACAAGGGAATTAGAAGTAGTCGAAAATATTTTGTAGACAAGGGGATACTTAATTCTGACGCACACCGTACATATTATTAACAAATAAAATTACAATGAATTAACCAAATTAGAACTAGTATTTACAATTGGAAAAATCGCTCTAACTGCAGACTGTTGCAAACAAACAGGGAGCTCAACAGATCCATATCAATACCAGTCGGAAGTGTTACCAAGATGCTGGCTGCATTGCCTCGCTGTATGGCAATGCTGATGTGCTGCGCTAGTTGCTGACCGCTCTCGGGTTACGCGTAGCTTCGACCAGACGTACATAATAGGCACCTAAATTTCTTATTATAGGTAAAGTTAGTAGATAGGAACACTCTGTTGGGAGCAATTTAGTATTTTGTTACACATTAGTTAATTTTCCCTTTGGTCATTTCAGTTTTCATTTAGTATAACAATTTAATATTGTTTCCAATTATAAATTTATATTAATGTTATTTATTTGTTGTATATATCTTTTAATTCACAACCCTTCATCGAATTACTCTGGTTCCAAAATTATTGGAATGCAAAAGTTTTATCGTTTTAATCAGATCCTAATAAATATTATTAATATTTTGCAAATACTGACTGATACTCCACAGAGCATCATCTAGCCCCAAGCTTAGCAGAACCTGTTTTTCATTCCTTTGAAAATCGCAAAGTTGAGAGCAAAATGGGCTCCAACTATCAAAATAAATAAATTGCAGAACATACATAGGAGTAAATCGAGCTCTGTTTATTTAGGGCTAGATGGTGGTTGTGCCCAGAATTATTTATAAATTTAACCTCTTACTCATTCAGATCATATATATTTAGACTCGCGGCTCCGATTTCGTTTGAAAAAACAGCGGTTTAAAAAAAAATTTAAAAAAAATTACACACGAGTTCCAGTATGGAACCTTTCATACAAATCCCTAACTTTTTGGAAATATTGATCGATAGTGAATGTTCTAAGAATTCTTCTAGAATTCTGGTGAAAGAATTTTTAAATCGGTTGAGTAGGTTTGGAGCCTATTCAATCCAAACAAAAACAATCAAATCTTTCCTCTTTACGTACAGAAGACAGAATCTATAAATTGATTTAACCCCTCAACTCTGGGAAGTATGAAAGTCGATAACCCAATCCCCATTCCGTTTGATCTTAAAAAACATTCGTACATGATTCTGCTGCAATTAGGTATGTACGAGTATGTACAGTGCGCGTCACATATAAGTACCCCCTATCTCAATGTATGTGGGACACAATAGTTGTTATTGTTGGGAATTTCAGACTTAGAGTATTATGGGGGGTGGTTAGATCCTGAGCGGCAGCGTGATAAATTTTTACATGTGAAAATTTGTGATAAGTTACAAGGGAATTCGAAGTAGTCGTAATTTTATGTAGACAAGGGGGTACTTAATTCTGACGCGCACTGTACATAGAATCAGTAGAAAGTCGAAAGCCAAACGAGGAGCTCGCAGGTAGAATAAATTAACGTGGAGACACTGAAAACATCGCGTGGAATTACAATTTGTTTGGATAAACTTATTTTTTTTTTAATATTTTGGTTTTGACGATAGATAGATAGAGATAGAGAAGCATTGATGGACGACTCTTTTAGGGTATTGTTTATACATTACCCTTTAAAAGAGTCGTAGTAGTTTATGCTACTACAGCAAAACTTTACATACTTTGATTTTTCTAGCTCCAAAAGTCAATCGTGCATTGTTTTATGATGTGACAGAGAGGTTAGTAATTTAACTTATTTAGGATCACTTTAGATTCTATTGTGCACAAAATTTTAATTATGTTAAAAAACGTTAACTATATTTAAATATTATTTTTATTAAAATGTGAAATTGTTTTGTATTTGTAAAATCCTATGGATAAACTAAGGTCTGAAATAATTATTTTATTTTATTAAGACAATTTAGTCTATTTTGAATATGCTTTAAGTTTAGGTTTAGTCCCCTGAATGAGCTGATATGTCAAAGGATCTTCTTATTTACTAGATATAGCACTTAGAATGTGTTGGTGCTTCCACGGTTCTGGTGAGCAGCTTAGCAGAACCCGTAGACTGCTGAGCAGTGATGGTATAATTTTACACTTCATGTAAAGACGTTTTTTTGGTCATGTAGAAAATCATATTAAACTTACAATTTAAAAAAAAATATGTAATCAAATTAATGCATTACTAGGTAAATTTATGCAATAAGTAGTTTTTATTATAACAAATCTCATTAACTTCCTGTTTATAAAAATGGTACTATATAGCTTTATATTCATCATAGTTAAATTACAGGTTAAACACGAACATTTCTAAGGACAGATTTAATTAAAAGATAGTATTATCTCTGCTTAGCTTGGGGCTAGATGATGCTGTGTGGATTGTCCGGCATTATTTATTTATTACGCGTGAAAAAAAATCCATCTCACGCATGTGAGTTTATCGCTATTTTTAAGTCGAAACTTGTATTGAAGTGAAGGTTTCTGTTCTGGATAACTTTTTTTTTTAATTGTGTAATAATAAACAAAGTGGTAGCATATCCGGAGTGAGAAGAGGGTGTCGTTGTCAGAAGTACATACTTCCTCATGGCACTTTGGGCCGACTCAAAAGTTTAGATTCTCAAAAATTTTTTTTTCTTTAAATTTCTTTTCATTCTCGTTTTTTAAAACAACTAATTTGAACTTTTTAATACGTAGATTCTCTGTGCTTTCCAATAATAACTGAGTATCTGGGTTAATTGGGTGACTACGCATAGAAAGATCGAATTCAAAAAACAGATAACTCAATAAAACAGAAATACAAACTCAAGCCACAACGTTGAAATTCTTGCTATAATCTAACTACAAGCAATCCTGCAACGTAACTGAAATCAAGATCCGTATTCAACATAAAAATATGCAGAGTCCGTGAATCAAAGCGCTAAATTACCATTTCTACCCTTTCGTACATCCAACCCCCTTTTCCCCTGGTGGCGTAGGGCATAGTAAATTTATGAATAGAATATCAAACACAACAATTTTTTTTTGTGAATAATCATAGATTATTTTTCATTCGGATCTTGTGAGTAACTGAGATTTAAACCTAGGATGACAATCAAACCTTAGGTTCGTCTCAGATCTCGGCCTAACCATGCACGTACTCGGCCTAACCATCCTTCCATGGCGAATATTTTATGCGTACTAACAAAAGCATTACGCATTAATCGTGTGAAAAATTATTGCAAAATCAATTTTCCGCAAATTGTAATCACTTCATAGTAAAGTAGTAAAACTAAGTCGCTTTCTCTGTCCCTATATCCCTATGTGTGCTTAAATCTTTAAAACTCCGCATCGGATTTTGATACAGTTTTTTTTAATAGATAGAGTGATTCAAGAAGAAGTTTTGAAGAAGTTCAAGAAGAAAATTGGACCCGTGAGAAGCCGGAGCGAGTCACAAGTAAATAAATAAAGAAAAGTAATGCAAAAACTACTATTCCTTAGTTTTATTCCTTGTGAAACTCAAAAATATATCGTACCGCGATACAGTCGGGCCAACCCTATAATGATCAACCGTAAAAATCCCCTTTACAAGGATTTTAACTTTCGCCATACCGATTAATCAGCGCATTAAATAGTATTTTATTTTTACCACGTTATGTAAATCAATAAAAATTGTGAAGTTGATGTACTATTAAAATATCTACTACTATGGCAAAGCGTGGCCTTAATCTGCATGTCGTTATGGCATGTCTCGCCTCATCCATAATTCACATAATGAGGCAGAGGGAACTAAGCAGCTTCTATGAATAAGATACAGGTTGAGTTGCTGATGGGGTAACCTTGTTATGTTGTATTTGACACCTAAGTTATTAGATTAGAATTGTAATTGACATTTGAAAGGTTAATAAGGCAAAAATCATCATCAATGTCGTTTTGTCTATAATCGGTATATTAAGGCTCCCGGGCACGGATGAATTTCCCAAAACGTAATACCAAAATGATTAATTTGAGCATATTTTCTAGGTTCCTATATCAAATTTTTATCAAAAAACTTCACTGAGAAAACACGTTTTCTTGTTATTTGTGTAGATAGACAATTATTTTCAAAAAAGCTTGTTGTAAGAATTGAATTGAAGTTAACTGAATTGACTATGTCAATTCAGTGAACATCAATCTATAATGTTTTGCTTTAAAATAAATATTATTATTTTTTGTAAAGATTTTGCAGTTTCTAATTGACAACGACTGACTGATTTCTTTTGAAAAATACATAGTAAATGGTTAATCCAAACCCTGAAGGCTTAAACAATTAAATCCGAAAGAGACGGCAAATTGTGGCACAAAGTAATAGTTCCGCTGAGAATATAGAGATACAAAGCTTCACACAGACATTTTGATTGTAAAGTAAATTTCAAGTGAGTGGAAATATACTTCTAGACCGATTTCAAAAATACTTTCACCATTAGAATCCAAAATTTTCCGAGATGAACAAAGGCTACACAATATTTGCAAAAAGTTATGGTTCCGTATGAATAATTAATTTTTTGTTAAATAGCGAAGTCGAAGCAGACGGCTACATGTAAGGAAATTAAATAGGTATCCAAAATAAAAATCGATTTCGGAATCGAAAATATTTGGGATATTATTTATTTTCCTAGAGATTACCGGGAGTGCGAGATCTTAATACGCACTATAATAAAAAAATCTTATGCTACCTTCAGCCGTGTGGTGAGGGCATAGAATTTCACCACCCCAACTCTTCCCGTGGGTGTCGTAAGAGGCGACTAAGGGAAACACACCGGGGGGCGGGCAGCAGCGCCCTCTGCAGAGCAACCACCGTACTGCGATCCCCAACCCGCATGCCCAGAGTGGGGATTATGGGCAATAACCCCTATATGATGAATAATGGCATCTATGGCACTCATTTGTGGAGGCCTAGAGGTCCAGCAGTGGACTATTATAGGCTGATGATGATGATGCTACCTTATTTTCTAAATAAATATTCTATCCATCAAAAACTAATATAAACTTTTGATAACCAAACCCACAGAATGAGTTGTGTGGGGTTACTCGCAACATCCAACTTTCTATATTTAGGTACCTACTTATACCTAAGTATTATAAGCACAAATAAGAACTTCTATTATTTCTCTACTATAGCTTTCTGTAAAGTCGTGTCAGGAGGCGGGCGAAGAGACTACGCCGCAGTTTTTAACTTTTGTCGTCTCTTCGTTCAACTAAACCTATCATACCTGTGTACTTGATTTGATTTGAGCATGAACCTTTTTTGATAGGTAGCGCAGGAACACCGCACTGATCATCACAGGGCGGCCCAATCTCCATAATTCCACACCGACAATAGCATGTAAGAAATTGAATGTTGTGCTTAGCTTCATATATGTATTTAAATAATTATTGACATGTATCTAAATCATTTTAAACTTAGATTTAGATAGGCAATAACAAACATTGTATTAGACGCATAAGTTATATAATGAATGTACTAGTGGTTTCTTTTTCACTTCTTCCACTAGTGGACAAAAAATTTAAGTGAAGAGAAACCAATAACATATTTATTTCTTTTTTATAATAATTAACTGTATAAAATTTTACTTGTTTAAGTGCTTTTATAAGCCTAAAGAAATAAAGTTATTGAATCTGAATCTTAATCTAATGTTACACTAGATTAAATTTTGTTATTCCTGTATCCTGCCTGTAGCTATCAGAATAAATGTATAAAAAAAAATAATAAATAAAAATAATGCTGGACAATCCACACAGCATCATCTAGCCCCGAGCTAAGCAGAGCTTGTGTTATGGGTACTAGATGACTGATATACATAATACAATATTATTAAATAGATAGATATTTTTTATTATACATAGAAAACGACCAGAACCCCTGAACAAATACCTGCAGATCGTACAAATATTTATCCCGAGGCGGGAATCGAACCCGCAACCTCCTGCGTCGCAGGCGGACCTTCGCCCACCGCGCCACAGAGTCAAAATTGTATGTATTTTCTTCTTCTTTCTTTCAGAACTTTAAACCCTTAACGCTCTCAAACCTATCTCTCCGTATGCCAGAACCAGTCTGCAGTTTTTGCGCGAGGCCAGTCGTGCTTAGCTCGACTGTTTTAGACGACTCAAACGTTCTTTCAGTGTTTTTATCCATTCTATTTACATTTACCGTGAATTGGATAGCTGTAGCTTTTAGGTTTCTGTTGGGTTCCGTTTTAAAAAACAGAAACCATAAAAAATAGCTACATTGTATCTAATTCTAAGTTATGTTGTTTTGTCTATATCAAGGCTATCGAAACATTTATGCGATTATGTAAGCTCTGCTAAGCACGGTGCTTTAAGTATTGTCCAGCGTTATTTATTTATTTATTTATTTGACCACGTACAACTTCTCTCATACTATCCGTCTACTTCTATAAAATTAATAAGCATGTCTGAGAAGACAATATCTTGCAAGGAACTTTCAACAAAAATTTGATAAATGTAATGTTTTCAAAAAAAATACCAAAAATATCAGAACAACCTCCACGGAACCTTAGTCGGTGAATCTATTCGTGTTTGTGGAGTTTTTTTAAGCTGAGAAACTTTTACGTTTTTTAAAGTTGTAATAGCTTCAAATGTGTTTTCAGACGAGAACATTTTCGTTTGAGTGTACCACATTAAACCATTTCGTGTGAAATTGCTTTTCGAAATGAATTCCAATCATATCACAACCGTTCAGGGACTTTTAAAAATCTGCGAAAAGTGCAGCAATGGGTGATAATTTGCATATCTTATTTTAAGATAAATATTAAAGTGACTCATTAGGAAACCTTTGTCCAGCAGTGGAATAACATGGGCTGATGATGAAGACGAATAAAGTAACCTAAGGTTTTTTGTACGGGCCAGGTGGGACGATGTGCGAAAGACTCCAGGCAGATGGTGGATGCGACAAGCTGAAGACAGGACGCTATGGCGCTTATTAGGGGAGGCCTAGGTCACTGTGGACTAACATGGGCTGATGATGATGATGATGAAGGTTTTTTTGGAGTATGTGAAGACTAAGACCAAATGGCAATGGCCTTCGTGAGGATATTTTATCTTCAATAAGGTAGAAGTCTGGCCGAAGAATGTGCTATTCCAGCGTTTTCGCGGACGATTACCGGTCGCAGACAAATCGCGACACACGTCGCCGATATTACGTGTTAGTAAATAGGTTTGTTTTGTGTATGTCAGACAAATGTAAATAATATATTACAGGGTTATGTAAAATACTTCAAAACTCCAGTTTATTTTTTTTTGTTTTCTGTTAATGCACTCTTAGTATACTTGTATTGTATAAAATTTAATAGTAAATAAAATATTTTTCTTTTAAACTCAACTAATTCATAGAAAATTGTTCACAAAAGAGTATCAGAAAATCCAAGTCAAGCCCGTTCTTTCAGACCTGTACATTGATTTTACCCTTCCAAACACATTAACTCCCGTATTTCACGCTATTCTCTCTGCAAAGCTTTCTCGAAAAAACACAGCAAAGCTCTTAATGCTTTAAATTCCATCTTCAGATAACAGCGGCAATAAAATTGGCGTTCAGCGTCAGATATGGTAATGTGAGGAGTCGCGCTTTGCATTCCTACCATGGGCCGATATTTCACGCGATCTGTGAGCATTCTGATAAATGTTATGTGGTGTGGAGACGGAATGTTATTAATGCGAAATCTTTATTATCTGTCATCCAAGGTCAATTTGTTTTTATATTTATTTAAAGAACACTCATATCTATAATCTATATGATACGTGACTCCAGCAAGTGAAGCAAAAATATCATCAGCATAATGTTGCTCAATAAAGACACATTTCTTTGTGTTTATATCAAAAGATATATTTTTTTATTGTTGAAGGGGCTTCCAATGCATATAACGTCAGCACAAGGCAAATACACAAGCAAAGTGAGTGCGCTTTTTTTTTAATGGACTCTAATGCTGTTGACCGCAGATGGCCATGACAGCCGGACAGCCGTTACCGGAGAAAGTGAGTGCGCTGTAGCCAGCGCGCTTTACATAGATAAGCGACCGACAGCTGATTTTTATAGAGGAGGGGTTCTCATCCAACGATAGATATTAGTTTCAGGGTGCTGTTTTCTCTGCTCATGAATGATGCAACTCGCATTCGCATAGTTGCTGGGAAGACATCAGTGAAGATATTCGCAAACATCTCTGACGCACTGCAATTTGGCTTTTCTGCATTTGCTGAAGAGTCTGCTTAGATTCTTCAGCAAATTCTTCTTCTCAAATTTTTTTTGGTGGGCTGCGATGAGGATTCTTTACCACCGTACATAATATATTTTGGAAAAGGAACCCAAATATACTCAAATTAAATCACTTTTTGTGAGGCCTCCCATATAATTTTATTGCTTATATTAATTGTTCATAGAGCGGCAGATATACAAATTCTGAGTAAATGTTGAATGTCTACCTTTTACGGTTCTTGAGATCGAAGGGCGGACAGACGGACGGACAGACAGTGGAATCATTGTTTTTTTTATACTACCAAGGTGGCAATGGCAAACAAGCATTCGGCCCGCCTGATGGAAGCGGTTACCGCAGTCTATGGACGCCTTCAACATCGGGGACATTACACGGACGTTGCCGACCCTTTAAGTATCTTAGAAGACTCCTAGAAAAAACCTATGTTGTAGTCCTGAGGGAAAACCTTGGCAAGGAGATCATTCCACATCCTGACTGTTCGCGGAGGTTTCTTATGAACCTTACAGTGCTTACAATTGTGATAGAATCCCGTTTGTATCTTTTGTTGGCGGATCTGAAAAATAACCATAAAATTTAAATAAAAAAGCCGTTTCCACATAATCTATACCCCCACCACCTGAGTGTCGGCAGATTGCGGCTTACACTTACACCAAGCGTTCCGTTATTCCACACTTCACTGCTTCCAACTAAATCCACGCAACCCAAAAACAACCTTAAAACCCTCACATCAAAACCCATTTTCCTCTATCTGAGAAGCTCAAGGAAGCTCACAATAAAACTTTCATACGAAACGGAATTCTAAGACAAGGAAATAGGGGTCACAGTGACGTATGGCTAACCTCTCACGTATTGCTATTGAAATGTAGATGTTATTGAAAATATGATTTGATATTGGAATGGAATGGAATTTAAGAACGTATTTCATGGTGGCTGAACACGGAATCTTTGTTTGAACTGTAAATACTGTTTGGTTCGGCGTAGATTGCTACGCACCAAACAGCATTAGGAGCTACGAGCATGACACTTCGTAGCAAAGGAGAAGGTTTCTAATTCTAAGTGGGGGAACCGAGATCTGCACTGTCATCTCGCGTATGAGTGTATTGTGCACATCCGTGCCTAACTTATCATTACACAGTTACATAATTATATAAAATAAAAAGTGTATTTTCGGACAAAGTGTCCGAAAATATAGTGTCCCAAACGTCAGTAAGCCTTTCTTCAAAAAAATCTTCATTAATCACGCATTCCGCAGGGCAGCATCAAACTAACAGTCTGAAAGTAGTTGCGTTCCGTCGCCCAGGCTACATACCTTGGCGTACACCAAGCTTCAAGTTCGCTGGATTACAGCAAGCTGGCGTACCGCACGCTGTCAGCTGTTTTATGCTGTCGCTAGCTTTTGCCCGTAGCTTCGCTCGCATTAGGGGCCTACGCATTTGCATGCTTAAAGCTATTATGCCTACGTCATAATAGCTTTAAGCATGCAAAGTCTGAGCCCGATCGGTTTAAAATTGACAAAATTGCATACAAACTTTCATCCCCTATTTTATCTCCTTGGGGGTAGAATTAATCAAAATCCTTTTTTAGCGGATGCCTACGTCATTCATAACATAACATCTACTTGCATGCCAAATTTCAGCTCGATCCGTCCAGTGGTTTGGGCTGTGCGTTGATAGATCACTATGTCAGTCAGTCACCTTTGAGTTTATATTTAGATTGTTCTAAGATTGTGCTGTCCAGTAGCCTAGAAGACCTACGTCCTTTATGTCAAGGACGTTACTAGTTAATCCCACTATGTTCGCGGTAATTGGCTAGCACATTTAGAATTCATTGAGTCGGCCATGTTGTTTTGGGGGTAAGGGGGGTTGTTAATCACTGTGTACCTACAGGGGACTGTTAGGATCTAGGACTGTTAGAAAATTGACGTAGGTTACGACAAGTAAGACTGCTTTTATACGACACACGAGTACATTCCTAGGCATGTTGACGAAAAGTAAGATAACTGTATGCATTATGAATAATTGAGCTACGATTTGTTTTGGGATCAACAGTGAAAATAATTATTATATTGTAGGTATATAAATAAAATAAAATAAACTATTTTTTTTTTCGACACAGATACGTGTCTATGTCATTGTTAGTACACACTAATACTATATTAGTGGGCCCAACAGATTATAAATGACTTATATTTATTACAAAATATAAACAACTTAAATAGGTACTATACAAGCATAACTTTTATAGTAACCTTACTAAGATTACTTAAAAATATTACAGTGTATGTGATAAACAAAATTCAAAAAATCAAACTCGGCGGAACTCGAACCCACGACCATCCCTTAGTGCTGCTACTGAGTACGTACTGAGGAATAAATGTAGTTCAAAACTGCTCTAGAACATTCTCTCTAGTCTATATATCTATACTCATATTTTAAAGACGAAAGATTTGATTGTTTGTTTGAATTTAATAGGCTCTGAAACTACTGGACCGATTTGAAAAAATATTCCACTATTAGAATTCTACATTATCCTTCAACATAGGCTATAGAGTATTTTCAAAAAGATAGGGATCCGTCTGTAAACTTTGATAATGTAACTGCCTGTGTACTGCCTGCCCAACCTGTGTAATTTATGATTTTTTTATTAATTACCCGTGAACTCAACGTGTTACATTATCAAAGTTTATGATTTTTTTATTATATACCCGTGAGAAGCCGGGGCGTCCGCTTGTCCTAGTAATATTATAAACGCGAAAGTATATGGATGGATGTTTGTTACTGTTTCACGAAAAAACTACGATACATATTTGAAGAAAATAAGTATATATATTATTTTATTATTTATGTAATTTTAATATTTTATTTAAAACTATTTTAATTTAATTTATATACATATTATGTTTAAAAACGCCACCGTCTTCAGGTACAACTGCTTCGTGTCCATCCCAAGGTTGTCGCTCTCAGCGATAAGGCCGCCGATTGTGCAACTCTGTTAAGTGTGATTTTCCTGTTTTTGTCTATTTTTCTTCTTTGGTGTGCAATAAAGTCTATTGTATTGTATTGTATTTTATTTTATTGTATGGGCATTTTACGGGATTTTCATCGCGAAAATCCCACAGGATCAAGAGTTGTATTGTATTTTATTTGTTTATTAATCAAAAACTTATTCTATGATTATTTCTACGACACCAAAGGCTTAAAGTGTTACGCGGGTGAAACCGTGGGCGACTAGCTAGTTCTTAATATAGTACAACTGACACTAATGCCGAGCTCAGCTGCGTATTTGCATATAACTTGGAATGGAAACGCAAATTGGTAGAAAACTTTACTTGCATGTTAGATTGAGGCTTTGTGGCTAGAATTGGATGCGGAATCTATATTGCTTTTATACTTTGTATTGTGGAACATATGTATAGAAAACAAGGCTCACTGACTGGGTGGTAATTAATGCAAGTAAATTATAATGGTTTTAGTTGGGTACAACTTTGAAAAAAAAAATACAATGAAATAACCAAATAAAACTAGTATTTAAAGTTGAAACAATTGAGCTTATTGCTGACTGTTGCAAAGTAAGTACAGGTAACTCAACTGATACATATCAATAAAATAAATGATTAAATAGTGCTGGGCAATTCACATAGCATCATCTAACCCCAAGCTAAGCAGAGCTTGTGTTATAGGTACAGATAATTGATAGACATAATGATATACGAGTACATAGATGGTCATATTTTTCTATTAAACATAGAAAATTACCAGATCGTACAAATATTTTTCCAGAGGCGAGAATCAAACCCGCAACCTCCTTCGTTGCAGGCGGTTAACCAAATTCCCAAAAGTAAACATTATAATAGATCGCAACCTCAGAATACGGAAAATACCTCAGAAACATTGAAATAAAGGAATTCTTATCCTTACCGTAAGTAGAAATGGGGTGTGGATGGAATTGGGCTATGGATGGATGATTATTCCGTGTTACAAAGCAATAAAACGCATCATACAAATCTATCTATACATACATCCATACACGTAGGTACTCGTGTTATTCCACTAACCGAATCGCAAGCTATCGCTGTATGCGGGCGTCCGATATTCCCAATGATAGGACGGGTAGTGCTCTGTGCTGCGTTGAAATGGGATAGTGCATCGGATACATGGACTGAACATTGGGTTGGCCACGCCGGTGGTCAAATTATAAAAAATATGCGAAACAGCCAGTCAATTCTAAGTTGTACCTATCTAACGATACCGAGAAAGTGAAAAGATAAGTTTATTATAATCTTATATACTTGTAATTATGATCATAATATATGTTCATAAGGACTGGCTTTGTGGCAAGGTCAATCATTTAACGTTTTTTAAGGTCTCTTAAGAAGTTAAAATCTAGTCCGAACTAGATTTGAACAACTCTACTACTAAAAAGTTCCTAAAACGCTCATGTGCATTGTGTTTCCCATCAGCAGAGCGCTCCTGTAAGTCACACCACTGAGGATGGGCAGTTCTTCAGTTAATCTTTAATGCCACTGGCGCAGTTACTACCTTATCTACTACTAACTGCCTCTACGCTCTTGTGCATGGTTGGTGTTTTCCATCAGCGGAGCGCTCCTGTAATTCACACCACTGGCTGGGCAGTTCTTCAGTCAATTGTTTATACCACTGGCGCCAGTTACTTTCTCATTCAAACGGTCCTTCGCCTGTAACAACATGTTATCTGGCTAGCGCGGTCAAGCGTTGGCTTCGGAATGAATTTCCACTAGAGCCGTGTTCCGGTCTCCCGTGGATTTAGGGAAATGTTTTTGGCTTTTAATGGCCAGCTTTGGGAACTGGAATAATTTTGGGAAATGTGGAATTGTAGAAAGTTGGAAATTCTAATTAGTGTTTTTGAATGGATCGTGGAGTCTGATTACGTCGTTATGAGAGGTATCTATTTTGGTATAACTAGATTTTAAAGTAGGGAACATGTGAGAAATTTTAATGAGTTATACAATTCTTCACCCCTTAGTAGAATTAAATATATCAGTCTTTTTTGATCCCTACCTAAATTTGCTGAATCTTAGGGCTATTTCACAAAGTACTTTTTACATAGCTACGAGGACAAATTTTCTTAAATATTAAAAATAATGCGATAGGTGTATATTCGAAGTTTTAAATGAATACCATTTTTCTGCCACCACCTACAAAAAGGCACCTTTTCTCGACACTTTATCTGTTCGCTCAGGTAAGCAAGGCTTACCTCATTGGGGAGAGAGGGACTGTCGGATGCAGTGACACACGTGTGCATCCAACTGCAACAATGTGCTGAGTAGCATGAAATTCGGAGAAAAACAATAACGCTGTATCTACCAAATTTAAGCCCGTATCTTTGTCATGCGTTCAGTTAAAAAAATGTTTTCTCGTTTATGTGCCGCTGTTGTGACGAGGTTAAGAAAGATCTTCAAGAACACATTGCTCCACATCTTGATGGACTGCACAAAGTTAAGAGATCAAAGGGAGGCACTGATGACTGAACTTACTTTAAATAGATTCAATTTAGGAACATTCATTATCATTTTAATTTCTATTTGCAACATTACAAAAATTCTTTATTAAAATATACACTAGAAAAAAAACTTAAAAAATTACTTTTAGTCGTTGTTTTGGTTTAAATAGGCTCCGAAACTACTGGGACGATTTGAAAAATCTTTTCAACAATAGAAACAACATTATCCCCGATGAACACAGGCTATAGAATATTTTCAAAAAAGTAAGAGACACTTATGAAAACTTCTATAATGTACTCAACGTGTAGGTATGTGAATAAAAATTTAGGATCTTTTTTTAAAACCCATGCGAAGCCGTGGCGGGCCGCTAGTAATGTATAATGTGACAACACAATATTATCACCTTATTGGTATTATTAGATTTCAAAGTAAGTTATAAATTTATATTAATTTTTAATTTTGAAGTTATTGCTAATAAACTTTTTATTTGATTTATTATTCTGAGTAATAATACAAGATAAAAAAAAATCCTCTTTATCTATTCTCATCCACTCATTCTCTCTTTCTCTCCACACCTACATAATTTGAAGTAAATCTTGTTCATTGGGGAGAATGGGCAATTAAGGCAGTGGACACAGCTGTGCATCCAACTGCAGCTATCTGCATTACGATAAGCAAGGCTGTGTCATTAAGGTCCGAGGAAAAATCGATGTGCTGTTACCAGAAAATTTTGGTTCCACAAAAAAAATATCCCTGGT
Organism: Eupithecia pulchellata; assembly: GCA_963931895.1. NCBI lineage: Eukaryota > Metazoa > Arthropoda > Insecta > Lepidoptera > Geometridae > Eupithecia > Eupithecia pulchellata. The sequence continues at coordinate 2,198,482 of OZ007543.1, read as the reverse complement.
AATGTTTATTGAACAATTAGGGTGATGATCGTCAGAATTTTGAAATATTAAATATACTGTTTTAGATGCAGAGATCGTCAGATTCTTTGCAATATTAGTTATTCTGTTCTAGGTTTAAAGAACTTTATTTATTTGTTTGAAGGAAAACCAGAAGTTGATAATTAGCTGACTAACAAATTTACTGTCGTCATAGTAAACAAGATTCGTCAAGTGCGAGTGTAACTCTCGCGAATTTTCGATTATGTATACAAATACAATAATACTATTAGGTACCTACCATAATTCCTCAAATTAGTTAGGTACGTAATTTATGTAATAAAATATTACATTAAAAACACTTGGTTCACTAAGAATGAGATAGTTACACGGTAAACTAATTAAAAACTAAAATTTAAAAAAAAATGCCGTCTATTTTTATTAGGGTTGGCGTATTTCCAGCAGTGGACTTTTATTAGGCGGGTGATGTTGAAAGGTTTAATAATTATTAAACTGATCTCTGTTAAATAAACTTAGTTTTCTTTTGATTGTCCAGCATTATTTATCTATTGCCTTCATCATCGCTGCTCCTACAACTGGAATTGGCGCCATTTAAATATGGTTTCCAACCCGACGCTAGGCGGGTCATTAACCCTGTGCTGTTTTATTTTAAATAACACAGAATACATTAAAATAAAACAGCACAGGGTTTTAATGACTTAATGAATGAAGTTTTACACAATAGTAGCAACGTTTCCTAGTACTTGCACACGATATTTTAAACTGGCTTTTGTATATTTTCTTTTTCTCTCAACATCTACATTGAGTTGTATTTTTTTTATACTTAAAAACCATTTGTGGTCCAGCACTTGAACAAGGAAATAGCTTCGCAAAGTAAAAAAATGGTGGACAATCTACACAGCATCATCTAGCCCCCAATTAAGGAGAGCTTTTGTTATGGATACTAGATATCTGATATACTCTTAATACAATATAGTTCATTTATAGGAAGATATCTTTATTATACAAAACGACTAGAAAACTCTGAACAGACATAGGTACATAATACAATATTATTACATATATAGATCGTCGTTGTCGTGCGAGAAGTCACTAATTAGCAATTTTGGCCAAAATGACTTAATGATGACAAAGTATTTTTACAGCCATTATGTACCTTATGAGAAGGTAAAAGAGCTGTTTTTATTTGAATTTCAGGAAATACAAGAATGTCAGAATTACTTATCTGCTTTTTGAGCCAAAAATCTGTCTACGAAAAAGTACTAAGGGTACTTAAGTAATTTATTTAAATCGTTAACTAACATTTTTTTTCAATTACTGGGGCTGCACTACTCATTAAAGTCACTTAGTGACTTTTCGCATACAAATTATTTGACACGATTTACAATTGTATTTGACACGATCTACCATCATGGCTCTTAGTTATTATTTGCAGATAAAAAAATTGGAAAAAAATGAAATTCTGTTGTTCGGTAGATTCATTCATTATCACCATCAGCCCATATTAGTCCACTGCTGGACATAGGCCTCCCCTAATGAGCGCCATAGCACCTTGTATTCGGCTTGTCGCATCCAGCATCTGCCAGCAGTCTTTCGCAGATCGTCATCCCACCTGGCCGGAGGGCGTCCTACACTACGTTTACCAAGCCGCGGTATTCACTCAAGAACACGTTTACCCCAGCGGTTATCGGTTCTTCGCGATATATGGCCGGCCCACTGCCACTTCAGTTTGCTAATTCTTTGAGCTATGTCGATGACTTTAGTTCTCTGTCGGATGTATTCGTTACGAATCCTATCCTTCAGAGAAACTCCGAGCATAGCTCTTTCCATAGCTCGCTGATCGACTTTAAACTGGTGGACCAACCCTATCGTGAGTGTCCACGTCTCAGCTCCGTAGGTCATGACTGGTAGGACGCACTGATTAAAAACTTTCGTTTTTAAACATTGCGGTATGGATGACGAGAAGACTCGATGTAGTTTTCCAAACGCTGCCCAACCTAGCTGGATCCTCCTCTTGGCTTCCTTCTCGAAATTGTTTTTACCGAACTGCAAAATCTGCCCGAGGTAAGTGTACTAAGAAACAATTTCTAGAAGGTGGCCATGTACAGTACAATCACCGGTCTTGGATCAATGTGGCCATTGATCATGATTTTGGTTTTATCCAAATTCATGCCTAGACCGATACATCGGCAGGCTGAAGCTAGACTGTCCAGCATCCGGTTCAGCTCCTCTAGCGACTCCGCTATTAAGACTATGTCATCAACTCGCAGGTGTGAGATTAGCCGCCGTTTATGTTGATGCCCTTGTCTTTCCAGTCCAGCGTCTTAAACATATCTTCCGACGCGCTCGTGAACAGTTTCGGGGATATGACATCCCCCTGCCTCACTCCTCTGCGCAGTTGGATCGGTTTAGTCTGCTGGTACTGTACTCGGACACTCATCGTAGCGGCTTCGTAGAGACATCTCAGCACCTCGATATAAAGATAGTCTACTTGGCATCGCTGTAAGGATTGTAGAACAGCCTAGGTTTCAACGGAGTCAAAGGCCTTCTCATAGTCCACAAAGGCTAGACACAGAGGCTGATTATACTCTTTGGACTTCTGTATAATCTGCCTCACTGTGTGAATGTGGTCTATGGTACCATATCCTCCACGAAACCCAGCCTGCTCCGGTGGCTGAAACTCGTCGAGTGTCCTGGCAAGACGGTTCGATATAACTCGTGAGAAAAGCTTATAGACGTGACTTAGGAGCGAGATGGGTCTACAATTTTTAAGGAGGGTATTATCTCCCTTCTTAAAAAAGAGCACCACCAAACTCCCACTCCACGCCTTTGGAGTTCTCCCACTGTGAAGGACGGCGTTAAAGAGGCTCTGTAACTCCTGTATAACAGGGTATCCTCCAGCTTTCAAAAGCTCTGATGTTATTTCGTCCTCACCGGGGGCTTTTCCATTTTTTAGCTGCCTTAGAGCGAGTTTTTTGAGCTTCCTGTAAACAAGGAAAATTAAATGATACACACACCACACACACCTTATTATACGACTTAAAGATGCGCGACTGCGAATGATCTGGCTAGTCGAACTATCTACAACTACTAATTTACGTGAGTATTCGACTTGAATATTAGTAGTATACTAATCTTCAAAGTCGAATGAGAACTACTTATTAGTATAACTAATAATAAATAAACAATAACAAATAATGCTGGACAAATCACCCAGCACAATCTAGCCCCAAGCTAAGCAGAGCTTGTGTTGTGGGTACTAGATAACTGATGTACATTATACAATACGAGTAAATAGATAGATATTTTTTATGATACAGATATATTTTATGATAGAAAACGACCAGAACACCCTGAACAAATATCTGCAGATCGTATAAATATTTATCCCGAGGCGAGAATCTAGCCCGCAAGCTCCTGCGCCTAAAGGTTTTTTAAAAAAAATATTTTGATTTGTGCATGCTGTTTTTTTTTAATAAATATCTATTCTCTTTTTACATTGAAATTGTATTTTATCTTTTAAACTCACCTTTAACATTAGTCACTAATTGCTATCTGGAACAAAGCTAGACCAAGAATAATTACTTAAGTAACACGAAAAGTTAATTAACTAACATAAATAACATCTTATTGAGTTTGCTACAATTAACTAACTTACATTTCACTAAGTATCTCAGTAACCATAAAAATATTTACAAAATTTATTGAATAATAAGGTTTATAATAAAATTATCTATATTTTGTTTCTAGGAATCATTTTCGTAACTATAAGCTTTAATGAGTTACACCGATTTGAAGATCAAAAAAACTTTGATCGCCATTATCTCGCAACTAGCTTTTTGCACTTAATGACTTCTTGCACCACAACGACGAGATATTTTTTACTTACATAGAAAACGACTAGAACACCCTGAACAAATATCTGCAGATCGTATAAATATTTGTCCCGAGGTGGGAATCTAACCCGTAACCTCCTGCGTCACAAGCGGACGTTCGCCCACTGCGCCACGGAGGTCATCAGATAATGAACCTACCTTCTGCGCTATACAACAAATTTATTCTTGTACTGAGCCAAAAAAAATAAAAATTCGTTCTCTATTCTACTGGGACGTAAAATCTAGTATTCAGTGTCGGATAAAGACTCTTTTGTGGACCGAAATGTAGGTCATTCTGCTCTGGTATTGCACTGCAGTGCAAAGAAAAGTACACAATCCTCGGCCAATATTGGAATTCCAAATGTTTTTGCGGTTTGTCCCGCGAAATTTATATTAGGGGCGTTTATTTTAAAGAGACTGCGAATGGGGCTCTTGTATAGCTTTATAGGTGAGTTTGGTAGTATTTTTCGTCGCGAAACTGCCATGAATTTCATTCTCAGCAGGAAGCCAGATTGTCCGAATATATACCGTAACCACGTTTCCTACAACGCAATAGAAACGTAGAGAAATCAAAATAAGAGGACACATAAATAGATAATGGTCCGATAACATTGTTACTCGGTCTTTTTTTTTTTTTTGTAAAAGTATCGATTATTTCTATAGAGCAGAAGAATAAAGTTAACTGTACGAAATTCGTATAATTCTACCAACTCAACGCAGAAATTTCGTTTAGATCTAAGAAGGAATTGAACGAATTCTTTTAACATTTCTTTGTCTCTTCTCATGAGTTCGTTAGAAATCATTTATTTCTTTGTCTCTTTCATTTCATAAAATCGATTTCTGCATACAAATTATGTTTACAAACACATTTAATAGTTTGCCGTGTGGTGCCGGCATAGAATTTCACCACCCCAACTCTTCCCATGGGTGTCGTAAGAGGCGACTAAGGGAAACACAGCGGGGGGCGGGCAGCAGCGCCTTCTGCAGAACAACTACACTGAACTGTCGCACGAAATGCGACAAAAGCTTAGGCATTTTTTTCACCACACAGCAAAACGCATATACTGCGACTCGGTTTTTTTACTCCAAAATGACGACGCACGAAATGCAACTAATCCGTGCTCAAAAAGTGGCCAAATGTCCCGCAGTGTACGTCACGTGTTGACCATCCGTTTGGTGCTTGCAGTTTCCAATTAGCGGCTCGCATTGTACGCGACGCGATTGTGCTGCCCCCTGCACACCGATTTATTGTTTACCTTGTTTAAGTGTGGGGATTGAAATTTAATGGGGATTTATTCAAAGTAGGTTAACAATCGACGGCTGACGGACGACATTGTAGTGGCTATGGGAGGTCGGGGATGGAAAGTTGCTCAGGACGGTAATTTGTGAGCCTATGTTCAGCAGTGGACTTTACGTTGTAGGCTGAAATGATAGAATGATAGATAGAATATTCAATTCAAACAATCAAATATTTCCTCTTTATAATATTAGTATAAATAAACAAAACATAGACTAAGTATTTTAATAGGAAACATACCTACATGCGCTGTGTCAGATACTAACCAGCTCTAGGGTGTGATGAAAAAAATGTTTTCTAGATAATTAGTCATGACACCTTTTACTTATTTTCTCTATCTCTCATGGTTTCGGATTTGGCCATCCAGTCCCATCTCAAAAAAACATCCTGTATAAACAGTTAAACAGACATACAGGATGGCCTTTTGAGATATAATACTGACGAAGGTAAAGATTATAATTATCTTAATATGGCACAGAAACGCGTAGCTTTGATCACAATCAGTGGGTTCCTAACATACTACTCAATTAGGTTTGTTCCTTTCATCGGCTATGTGTAATATAATAATATTGTAATAAGTATAAGTCATCTGTACCCATAACACAAGCTCTACTTAGCTCGGAGATAGTGCTGTGTCTTTAGCAATATATATATTTTTGTTGCTGGACAATCCACACAGCATCATCTAGGCCCAAGCTAAGCAGAGCTTGTGTTATGGGTACTAGATGACTGATATTATACATAATACAATATTATTACATAGATAGATATTTTTTATACAGAAAACGACCAAAACACCTTCAACAAATATCTGCAGATCTCACAAATATTTATAAATTATTTAAAATATTGTTTTACTTTTATTTTTAATTTGAGATTGCCTATATAAAATACCTATTTTTAGTTATTAACGCAAAAAATGTAATTTAAATCCTAATTTATTATATTGTTCAATGTTATCTTAAATGCAGCCAGGGTCTTGGGGACGCTTCCGACTTCTGTAATTTGGTTATTTAATAGTCATTTTCTTTGTTAATAAATGTTTTATTCCTAACTGTGCTAAAATAATAGTATAAAAAATATTGAAAATACTAGTTTTGGTTATATAATTGTATTTTAAAAGGTGGTTTTACGTTTCGTGTAACGTATAGATAAATAAATCAGTTGATCATAAGATAGGTTCTCTAGAGACTTCTTTAAGTACAAAATGACTGAACAAGTTTTTATACTTATTATCAAATATTAATCTCCTACCCTCATCTTCATTAAAAATGAAAAGCTTGCATTAAAAATGCCATTTGACCTTATTACACAGATAAGAGTTACCAGTTTCTCGCTACGTTTGCACTTTTTAAATCTTGCATCGCACAGGGATGGACTAAGGCTATGGGGGCTATAAGTAACGAATGGGGGCAGAAACTGCAAGGACAGTTTAGGTAAAATTACAGTTTGCGTTAAAAATTATTTTAGTAGGTGAGATATATACCTAATCATTCTAAAGCTCTCATAACACTACTTTAATGAGTCAGAACAAAAACAGATACAATACTAATCGTCATCACAATAATAAATTACATAAACAGTTTTAGTAATTTGATTCATAAGAGAACTAGTTTTGCCCAATTACAAGACATCCTTGATTACGTCCACCGATCTGCCCCCTTTCATAGTAATGTTTGGATGTAAGCCAAATGGCATTGGTTTTTAAATTTTTAACTCGCATGTGAGGTAAAGCGCTAAGAATTGATGGCAACATTAATATTTCATTTCGTGAACTGAGAACTGTCCTGTTTCGGTGTTGGTGCAGCATGAAATGGCACACGGCATAGTTCTCGTTGACATAGTGGCACAACTGGGTATATTGCTTGCTGACAACATGCAAAATTCATTTTGAACCTACTTTCAGGCCAGCCGTCTGTCACAGTAACGCTTGGTATAAAAACTTTTTACAGTGCATGTAGGTTACGTATCTTCAAAAGATTTTTTCTTCTAATAAGTCTCTAAACACGTCCACTCAAATTCTTAACGAAAATTCTTTAGTTATGAGAGGAAGACTTTAAACATGATATATGTATAAAAGACAGCTATCTGGCTAAAAAACCTTGCTTGGGTCTCTTGCTCTTGGTATGGTAATACAAATAAAAATCCTTGAGCTGAAATCCATGTATGTAGGATGTAATGTAATGTAAAATAACCTCAAAGGAGGCTATTGGAACTTCTCAAAAAGTATATTAACTAATATCTTGAAAAAGGTTTTATAACTCAAACTCACTTGCGTTACCTCCTTGGTTTATGTTCTAAATGATTTTCTGAACATTCTTTTTTCAAATCTGACGGATTTTGCGCCTTGTAATTTTAATTTTAATTTTTTGCTGGTTGCAAAACACAACCATAATGAAATTTGCTCGTGCGTCTCCCAGTAAGCCAGAAAGATCTTCTTTGCTGATATTCCTATCAAACTCACTTGCGTTACCTCCTTGGTTTATGTTCTAAATGATTTTCTGAACATTCTTTTTTCAAATCTGACGGATTTTGCGCCTTGTAATTTTAATTTTAATTTTTTGCTGGTTGCAAAACACAACCATAATGAAATTTGCTCGTGCGTCTCCCAGTAAGCCAGAAAGATCTTCTTTGCTGATAGGAAATTGGCAAAAATAATGATAGTTCAGTAAATTTTGTTATTTTCAATATCCGAACGCGCATTTTTCAGTTCAAAAGTTGAGTTCCGATTTCGATCAAACTAAACATTTTGACTTCACGTGCGCTGGATCCGTTAGGCAAATTCAATCACGATAAATGCAGTTTTGATGACCATTTTGTATTTGTTTTTACTCCAAAGACCCAGAATTTTATTTGAATACGAATGTAAATAAATGGGGCAGCTTTTTGAAGCTAGCATCTGGCGTTAGGGAATGCTAGACATTATTAGTATTTTATTGAAACTTTATTTTTATTGCACACATAAATGCATATAAAAAGGTGGCAAAAATGCCGATGAAATTATCTACCTGCCAACCACACTTAGTAGAAAAATTTACATTTACATAGCAATCGCCCGTGGATTTCGTTAAAATAATTTTTTAATTGCTTTATTCAGGACAAAAACATTGAACTGTCGTGATATCATAAAAATAAGATTTACTATTAATGATTCAAAGTTCTTGGCTACGCAACACTTTACGCAGGTGCTCATGAAATTCCAAACACGGTGAAAACTTAGAACCACACGATCACCAGCAGTTACAAAAATCTTTCTGTCAGAGAGTAGCCCTGATCAGATCTTCTTGCAACCACCGACAATCGTACTGTGACACAATATGCCAACACGATTAGAGAGTTGCTCCAACCACGCATTAGCACATGTTTCCTGGATTAGCAATCAACACATGAAATACTGTTTTTTTTTGTACAAAATGTTCTGAACATAGCCATTGCAAATCGAAAGGATTCATGTACAAACGGATCGTCTCGGTACAATACCGACCGCTTATCCATCAAATTCCATACGAAATGATTGGCTTGTAAAATAACTAAATGTCATGAATTTTTATATAAGAATTAAAAACATTCCATAAAAAGAGTTATCACGTCTGGATAGTCTCGGTTTATTACCGACCATTCGTGCGAACAGCTATTTAAATTGGAATACTTGCGGAAAGTACCCGCATTTAAATCAATTAAATTAATCATGGCAATCTGGCCTAGAAATTTTTCAATATTTTTCTAAAATAATTACTAGGTAATTACTAGTCGTCATGAAATTTGATAGAAGAACAGGTATCTACCAGAAAACTTTTCCATAAAAAGCGTTATCACGTCTGGATAGTCTCGGTTTATTACCGACCATTCGTGCGAACAGCTATTCAAATTGGAATATTTGCGGAAGATACCAACATTCAAATCAATTAAATCAGACTAGGCAGTCTAGCCAAGAACTTTATCAATATTTTTCAAAATAATTATGAGATAATTAACTAAAACATACCTGGGTTCATCACACTTCTGAAATATCGTGGATCACTATGCACTTGATATTAATTTAATTTTAGCAGTACTACTATAGCTTGAGACAACTTGCCAGTTTAACGCTCGGGACCGAAGTGGCTGCTTTACAGCTGGTGATTTTCCATCATAGCTCGTTGGCGGCAAATATCGCAACTACCACGCGATTGGACGTGCCCCTTATTGGCTAGCGTGTCTCGTCCAATCGTGTTTTACAAAAATGGTGTTGCCAGGCGTAATCAGTGTTACCAAACTAACTGAAGTTACTTGACAATTTCAAAACAGATGACAGGTGGCTATAATTATTGACGTACCAAAAATCACGACAGAACTAAAATACAGACTTATTAATAATGTGCATATTCATTGTGCACAAATAATTAAATTATTCATATTACTACGATGATACCGTAGCTGTTGCTCAAAAGTATTGTTTAGGGGTTTTTAATAATATGAGAGTGTTAAAATTATAAGGTAATTATATTATTATGAAGACTATAGAAAAACGCGAAACCTTTGAAATTTAAGTGTTAATACCTAAATTTATATATTTTTATATCTAGGTTCAGATAGTAAGAACATGTCAATGAAATTCTTGTGGTACATATCGACAAGAGGCATAGTCAGCATTAGTTCGTACGAAAAGATTTTAAATAAATAATAAATACGGAAACTTAAAATAAACCAAAAGTTTTAAATTTTTGATGTTTATGGAGAGTTACGAGTAAAAACAAAAGACTATGATCACTTTCCCGCGTAGGTATTCATATTTAAAATTTGGATAGCCAATAGCGCGTCGGCACGCGCGCTTTTTTTTGCAACCGGCCATGACTTTACTGCACCGAATTGCGTTCAAACTTTTTAATTAAATATTGTAGTGTGTTCCCAATTCAAAAGTCATTTTGTCACTGTTATTAAGCGCGCTGGATCGACCCACTTTGTTTGCACTCATTGAGGAACTCTTTGCTTCTTTTCGTATAGATGGAATGAAAAATATAATGTAGGTCTGCATCTAATTTTAAAAATAATATTACAAAAAAAAAAATCACTTACTACCACTTTTTTAGGGGTGTCGTGGTCGGATAACCTCCTCGTGAGCCCGTACTGTTACCTGTCCTCCGGGATTCGTCCCTGGGGAACGGTAGCAGGTTGCGGGCCGGTGCACCCTGGTTCCCATCGTTAATAATCTCTGCCCCTACGGGGGGGACATTGTTAGCGGTGGCCAATAATCCGACAAACCAATCCAAGGTGTCATACGTACCGTGCCGAGGGATGAATGGCTGAAGGTTATTCAGTCGCGAACGGTGTCTCTTCGAAAACAGGGCGAATCGGAGTAGTACTTAGCCCACCCGTGGGCATGCGGGGCTCTGCTGGCGGGTAGCTTTAGTTCCCTAGCTTCTCGTGGGATTTGCATGGATATCGTTAAAACGCCAACCAAATCTTCTTCTCCTTCTGGAGAACCCTCTTCTCCCTTCTCGGGAGAAACCAATAATAGGCTGGAGGAGGCCCTACTGGCCTCTCCAGAGCCTATGATTACTGCTCCTTGCCTGGCAGGAGACCGGTCAGAGGTCGGCGGCTCCGAAGCTGCGGCCCCTGCCACGGGAACGACTGCAGGCAAATGCAGTAAAAAGCTGAGCGGAGCAGCCCGGAAGAGGCTCCGAATGCTGATGGCCGCCAATCTGAGCTTTGAGGAAGCTCGGCCTTTGGCGGCAAAGCCTTGGAGCCAAATCCCCGTGGTTGACGCTCCCCCCGATCCAAAGGCGTCTACCAAAAGACCCAGATCGGAAGAAGAATCCCCCAAGGAGCAACCTAAAAAGGCCCCAAGGCTGGATGTGTCCCAGGTGTCGGATGTCAGACCTAGCTTCAAGCAGGTCGCGGAGGCGAAGCGTGTTGGTATTCGCAACACCACCTCCATGAGCGACGAACAAATGAAGCAGGTCCATCGTTCCCTGACCCTGGCGATACTGAATATAGCCAGCAGCTGCAAGGGGCCCAGGTTCGCAAATTTTAGTCACAAACCTGGGTGGATACTGGTTACTTGCGAGAACCAGGAGAGCCAAGATTGGCTCGTAAGCGAGGTCCCTAAAATCAAGCCATGGGCCGGGGCAGAACTCTCGGTTATTCCCGAGAGCGAGTTGCCCAAGCCTGTGGTTGTGGTGACGTTTGTGCCCAGTATTGAGGCGGCATCGGTTGACGAAGCCGTCCAACTACTGAGAACTCAGAACGAGGGACTTCGTACTGAACTTTGGAAGGTGCTATACAGCAGATCTGAGGGGAACGGGTTCGTCGTAGCCTTCGCCCTAGACGACCTGTCTCTAGAAGCCCTTCGAGCCGTCAATTTTCAGGCTGCCCTAGGCTTTAAAAAGATAGCCTTCAGGGTAAAAGGCGGCTCCGACTCAAAGCCGACAGTGGCCGGCATAGAACCGCAGGCGTCTACGTCCGGTGTGCCGGGCTTCCCAGGGCGAAGCACAGGAGAACCAAGGCCGCGTCCTGACGTGGCAAGGCGCTCCAATGTACCGCCCCTGGGCACGTCCGGTCCATCGAGGCGTGGCGTGAGCGGTCCGCAGCCGTCCACGTCCAGTGGAGCGAGTTCTTCCGGGCGAAGCACAGGAGGTCCAGGGCCAAGAGCAGTAGTGGCTGGCACCTCCAATGTAACGCCCCAGAACAGACCGGCTCCACTGAGACAGAGTCACGGAGGTCCCCGAGGAGGTGCAAGGGGTGACAGGCCGGCCGAAACTAGCCGAGGGCGCGGAGCGCGCCCGAAACTAGTTAGGTCAAAGCCTCGTTACCATCGGGGAAACCTGTAACGGCTACCCAGGCGGGGACGGCGAGGATCCTCCAGGCAAACCTCCACCATGCCGCGGCAGCTTCCGCGGTGATGGAGTGTTGCCTGTCTGAAGGACAAGCTAGCCTCGCCTTGATCCAGGAACCCTGGGTAGCCAATACTCAGGTTCTGGGACTCGACGCCGCCGGTAAGTTACTAGTTAATTGTACTGGCACTAGACCCAGAGCTTGCATAATTTTTAGGAATTTTGTTAATTTTCTGTCTGTCACAGAGGTTTGCAACGACGACCTGGTGGCTGCTTTTGTCGACCTCAAGGGATGGAGCGGGGCGAGGGTAATTGTGTGCTCTGCCTACCTACCCGGAGAGAGAGACAACCCAACGGGGGACTTGGCGAGGGTGGTCGACTTCGCCGCCCAGAACAACGCCGAACTCCTCGTTGGTTGCGACGCCAACGCTCACCACTGGGCTTGGGGGAGCACGGACGTCAACGCAAGAGGTGAGTTACTTTATTACTTTATTGTAGCTAACAACCTAACCATACTTAACATAGGCCGCGAACCGACCTTTGTAACCCGGGTTAGACAAGAGGTGTTGGACATAACGTTCGCTACTAACAACCTTGCCAGGCATATCAATGACTGGCATGTTACTAGCGAAAACTCAATGTCCGACCACAAACACATTTGTTTTGAGATTAAGGCCTCCCTTGATCCTCAAATCTTAACTTACAGGGATCCTAGGGCGACTGACTGGGATGTTTTCAATGACAAACTTAGGCAAACGCTCGATGAATGCCCCAAAAGTATTAAAACCCGAGATAGTCTTGAGCTTGCGGTTGCGATCCTCTCTAAAGGCATTTGCACGGCCTATGAGGAGAGCTGCCCGTTAAAGTCCAAAACTACTAAAAGAAAAGTTTCCTGGTGGAACTCCAAGCTTGAAAAGTTAAGGAGCAAGACCAGAAAACTTTTCAATAAGGCTATGAAGACTCGCGTTTGGGAGGTCTACCAAAAAGCCTTAACGAAATATAACATAGAAATTAGGAAGGCTAAGAGGACAACATGGAGGAAGCTCTGCGAGGAGATCAAAAACATGCCTCAAAGTGCAAGACTCCACAAACTGCTCTCTAAAGCCAAATCTAATCAACTAGGTCTCCTCAAAAGAGGGGACGGCTCCTTAACAACAAATGATAAGGAAACTCTAGAGTTGCTGGCGTCAATCCACTTCCCTGGTTCGCGGGACAAAAGCCTGCATCAACCTGCATCCACCAACTCCAACAAGCCTCGGAATGAGGACTGGAGTAGAGCAGCCAGGATCATAAGACCGAACCAGGTCAGGTGGGCTGTGAACTCCTTTAAAACAAACAAAGCCTGTGGTGAGGATGGAATTCTCCCAATTTTTCTCCAGCGGGGAATAAGCGTCCTCACCCCATATCTGGTAAAAATATTCAGGGCGAGCCTCGCCTGGGGATATGTGCCAGAACAGTGGACTAAAGTCAAAGTTATCTTTATACCCAAGGCTGGAAAGAAGGACTACAGCCAGCCAAAGTCCTTCAGACCAATAAGCCTTTCTTCATTTCTTCTCAAGACAATGGAGAAGGTGGTAGACAGATACATCAGAGATGTAGCGCTCGCTACATCTCCCATCCACCACAGCCAACATGCCTATCGCAAGGGCAAATCCACAGAAACTGCGCTGAGCAGTCTCATTGACAAAGTGGAGAAGGCTTTGGAGGACAAGGAAATAGCTCTCTGCGCATTCCTTGATATTGAAGGGGCATTTGATAACTCCCCTACATCGCTTCTGGTGAGTGGGTTGAAAAACAAAAATGTTGACCCGACCACCACCAGATGGGTGGAGGATATGCTCACGCATAGGGGAGCAATCTCCCCTAGTCCTAGCAATCTCACGCAAGAGGCCGTGTGGTGCCGGCCATAGAATTTCACCACCCCAACTCTTCCCGTGGGTGTCGTAAGAGGCGACTAAGGGAAACACACACCGGGGGGCGGGCAGCAGCGCCCTCTGCAGAACTACTCCACTGAACTGCGATCCCCAACCCGCATGCCCAGCGTGGGGATTATGGGCAATATCCCCAATGATAAGAACCGCCACAAAATGGCCCCCAGTTCCCGGCCGCCTCGCTATTCCTGGCCATGGTAGCGGCCACGGTAACGGCGGGGCAGGGGGTGCTAGGAATCTCCGGGCTACATTAGGCTACCACACCCCACACAAACTGACCCTGGCAACGTTTAACGGACGCACTCTGAGGCTTGATCACCATCTAGCGCAGTTGGAAGTGGAGCTAGAGAACATTAAATGGCATGTTCTAGGGTTATGTGAAGTCCGTAGAGAGGGGGAGGACACTGTAACCTTAGACTCAGGCCATCTTCTCTACTTTCGCGAGGGTGATAAAACATCCCAGGGTGGCGTAGGTTTCCTCGTCAATAGGGCCCTCTCTAACAACGTCGAAGAAATCTCCAGTGTGTCGACCAGGGTAGCGTACCTGATCCTTCGGCTGTCTAAGCGCTACAGCTTGAAGGTCATTCAGGTCTACGCACCGACCTCGGCACACTCGGATGATGAAGTGGAGGATATGTACGAAGACATATCCAAAGCCTTACATCACACCACCAAGGCTCACTTCAACGTTGTTATGGGGGACTTTAACGGCAAGGTGGGAACCCAGACTGGCAACGAATCCCGGATAGGCCCGCATGGTTTTGGTGTTCGAAATCACAGGGGACAAATGCTTGTCAACTTCCTTGAGAAAGAGGGGCTGTTCTTAATGAACTCTTTCTTTAAGAAACAGCCCCAAAGGAAGTGGACATGGCGGAGTCCCGATTCTGTGACAAAAAATGAGATCGACTTCATCATGACGGATAGCAAGCATATATTCAGAGATGTCTCAGTGATCAACAGGGTCAATACCGGATCTGATCACCGACTCCTTCGAGGCTCTCTGAATATCAATCTGAAGCTTGAAAGGAACCGTCTGATGAAGTCCACGCTCCGACCGAACCCAATCAGAATCATGGCGGGCACCGAGAAGTTTCAGCAGCTTCTCGGGGATAGATTCGCTGCCTTGGAACCCACTGATGACGCTGACGAGACCCTACACAATCTGGTCGAAACTTTGAGGGACGAGGGCATCAAGTTTTGCAAAAAGCAGCGTACTGGTAAGAAGTCCAAACTCTCGGATGAGACTCTTGGGCTGATGACAAAAAGACGGGAAACCACCCAAGCGACTTCGTCGGAAAGGTCAGACCTGAACAAGCGAATTGCGAAGATGGTACGGCGCGACCTTCGGAGCTCCAATACACGCCTCATTGCAGAGGCGATAGAGCGAAACCGAGGGTCCAAAGTATTCACTCAGCAGCTTGGCAGGAGCCACCTGACGAAGCTTAAAACGCACGACGGAAGGACCGTATTGTCGAAGCCGGAGATATCGGCCGAGATAGAGGACTTTTATGGCCGTTTATACGCTGCTCATGCTCCCCGTTCCCAACGAGACGGCCACGATTCTAGAGCCACCTTGATACGCCACTATACCGACGAACTGCCAGACATCAGTCAAGACGAGATCGTGTTAGCTCTAAGGCAGCTTAAAAATGGAAAAGCCCCCGGTGAGGACGGAATTACATCAGAGCTTTTGAAAGCTGGAGGATACCCTGTTATACAGGAGTTACAGAGCCTCTTCAACGCCGTCCTTCACAGTGGGAGAACTCCAAAGGCGTGGAGTGGGAGTTTGGTGGTGCTCTTTTTTAAGAAGGGAGATAAAACCCTTCTTAAAAATTATAGACCCATCTCGCTCCTAAGTCACGTCTATAAGCTTTTCTCACGAGTTATATCGAACCGTCTCGCCAGGAGACTCGACGAGTTTCAGCCACCGGAGCAGGCTGGGTTTCGCGGAGGATATGGTACCATAGACCACATTCACACAGTGAGGCAGATTATACAGAAGTCCGAAGAGTATAATCAGCCCCTGTGTCTGGCTTTTGTGGACTATGAGAAGGCCTTTGACTCCGTTGAAACCTGGGCTGTTCTACAATCCTTACAGCGATGCCAAGTAGACTATCGTTATATCGAGGTGCTGAGATGTCTTTACGAAGCCGCCACTATGAGTGTCCGAGTACAGGACCAACAGACTAAACCAATCCAACTGCGCAGAGGAGTGAGGCAGGGGGATGTCATATCCCCGAAACTGTTCACGAGCGCGTTGGAAGACATGTTTAAGACGCTGGACTGGAAAGACAAGGGCATCAACATAAACGGCGACTACATCTCACACCTGCGATTCGCTGATGACATAGTTTTAATGGCGGAGTCGCTAGAGGAGCTGAACCGGATGCTGGACAGTCTAGCTTCAGCCTCCCGATGTATCGGTCTTGGCATGAATTTGGATAAAACCAAAATCATGATCAATGGCCACATTGATCCAAGACCGGTGATCGTACATGGCCACCTCCTCGAAATTGTTTCTGAGTACACTTACCTCGGGCAGATTTTGCAGTTGGGTAAAAACAATTTCGAGAAGGAAGCCAAGAGGAGGATCCAGCTAGGCTGGGCAGCGTTCGGAAAACTACGTCGAGTCTTCTCGTCATCCATACCGCAATGTTTGAAAACGAAAGTTTTTAATCAGTGCGTCCTACCAGTTATGACCTACGGAGCTGAGACGTGGACACTCACGATAGGGTTGGTCCACCAGTTCAAAGTCGCTCAGCGAGCTATGGAAAGAGCTATGCTCGGAGTTTCTCTGAAGGATAGAATTCGTAACGAATACATCCGACAGAGAACTAAAGTCATCGACATAGCTCAGAGAATTAGCAAACTGAAGTGGCAGTGGGCCGGCCATATATCGCGAAGAACCGATAACCGCTGGGGTAAACGTGTTCTTGAGTGGAGACCGCGACTCGGTAAACGTAGTGTAGGACGCCCTCCGGCCAGGTGGGATGACGATCTGCGAAAGACTGCTGGCAGATGCTGGATGCGACAAGCCGAAGACAGGGCGCTATGGCGCTCATTAGGGGAGGCCTATGTCCAACAGTGGACTAACATAGGCTGATGATGATGAGGGGAGCAAAACTTGCCCTTCAACAATCAACTATTGAAATATCCACGGCTAGGGGATGCCCCCAAGGCGGAGTCCTATCGCCTGTTTTATGGACCTTAGCCGTGGATAAGCTCCTGCGTGATCTGGCAGACCTTCGCATTGATGCGCAAGGTTACGCAGATGACCTTGTGATTGTCGTGCGAGGTTTCTGCCAATCCACCATCTCTGGTATCATGCAGCGAGCTCTCAACACTGTCAGCGACTGGTGCCGTAACAGCGAGCTCTCAGTCAATGCTGATAAAACTGTGATTATACCTTTCACTAACAAACGAAGGCTAGACAAGCTTGTGAAGCCTGTACTCAACGGTAAAATCATAACGTTTTCCACAGAAGTAAAATACTTGGGCGTCACCATCGACCAAAAACTAACGTGGAACACTCACCTAGCCAACGTCTTGCAAAAAGCAAAGATGGCTCTAGGGGCGAGCGGCAGACTAATGGGTAAAAACTGGGGCGTTAACCCCAGGATTGCCCTTTGGCTGTACACTGCTATTGTGAGGCCGATTACAACATACGCCTCTATGGTATGGTACAACAAAGCCTTTCAGTCCAGCGCAATCACCAAACTGAGCAGCCTACAAAGGACTGCCTGCCTTATGGCAACGGGAGCCATGTCCACCTCACCTGGGCTTGCACTTAATGCACTGCTGGGACTTCCTTCTCTTCATATACACATACACAAAGAGGCAAAGACCAGCATGTATAGGGCTTGCATTGGAGGCCGAAGGAACTGGCTCTCCCAGAAAATGAGATCTCTTCAAGACTCAACTCTGGAATCTCCCATCCTGAGCATGACAACTGATGCCATGCTCCCACGCCATGTGTTTGATAAACACTTTACAGTGGAACTGCCTTCCAGGGAAGACTGGCTGAATAGCCAGCTCCCCTGCAAGGATGGGTGCCTAACATGGTACACAGATGGCTCCAAAATGGGATTGGATGTAGGCTGTGGAATATACGGAGAGCGTCCTAGGTTTACCAGGAGCATAAACCTAGGAGAATACGCCTCCATTTTCCAAGCAGAAGTATTCGCCATTCTCGAATGTGCTGATATAAATCTGCAAAAGCGATACTCCAACCAAACTATCTATATTAACTCCGATAGTCAGGCTGCCCTTCTAGCCTTGGATTCGAAGGTCATCACGTCCAGGCTAGTCGAGGACTGCCTGTCACGCCTGAACGCTCTGGGTTCGAATAACAGAGTTATCCTAAGATGGGTACCGGGCCACGCGGGCATCAACGGCAATGAGAATGCCGACGAGCTCGCACGGTCCGGGGCAATGGGGACTCAGTTTGGACCAGAGCCGTTCTGTGGCATTCCTAAAAGCCTGGCTAACAGAATCCTGCTGAACACCTGCTACGAGGAATCCATCAAGCTATGGGAAAATTCCTTGGGCATGCTTCATGCAAAATCACTGTTAAAAGCCTTCGACAAACGGTACACCAACCAAATCCTAGCGCTAAACAGGAACAATCTTCGCATCATAACAAGAGCCCTAACTGGACATTGTCGCCTTAACAAGCACATGTTCAAATTGGGGCTAAGCGACACGAAATCCTGCAGATTTTGTGATGAGGCGGAAGAAACGCCTCTCCATCTGCTAGGAGAATGTGGTGCACTGATGCAAAAACGTAGCACTCGTTTGGGCAGGCACCTGCTTAGCCCAGACGAACTACGTGATATCACCCCGAAGGATATCCTACAGTTCTTAGCAACTGCTAGGATAAGTGGCGAACTATAACGCCGCGCCTCCGGAGGTGAACCGTCAAAGTGGCGATCACAATAGGCCAACCATGGCCGCAGCGATACTAAAGCCACTAACAGTAAATAATAAAAATAATAATACTACCACTTTCAAACTTATTTTCCTTAAATGCAGAAAGGAAAAAAAGACGGAAAGGCAAACAGTTTTCGTAAACAATGCACAATTCATATATGAACTTTTTTTAAATTTATTTATTATAAAAGCAAGCTCATTGCATTTGTACCATATAGGTGTACCTTAACCTTGTGAGGTTTGTCTTGGTACTCACATTCGTTTTCACATTATTGTCTTAAGAAGAGATAATCGAAAAGAAGAGAGATAGAAATAAGAGAGATATCTTGCCCTACCATACCTACTGGCTACTGCATCGGCTTTCATGTTCATGTTCACTCCGTCGCACACAGCGCATGATGTTTATGTCGTGCATTGTGAGACAAAGAATATCTGGGATCTTAGGTGGCTAGGGGACAAAGGGAATTTTAGTGTTAAAATTCCATTATCTTCCAAACGAGAAAGAGGGTTAAAAGCAAACCTTTAACGAACTAACACAACGCAACGTCTTATTTCTAAAACATTTACTTTTTTCAGGGAAAATCGCAAACTAAACTAATCTAAAAGCTTATATTCTGTTATTTTAATTCATCTTATTTTCCATACGCTGCAAAAACGAGCTTGCGCAAGTCTAAATAGGTCAGTTTATAATTAAGGCTGCCCACATACCGTCAAATTTGTGATGCATCCCTCTTGTAATGTGAATTTGAGTCTGCATTTTTGCATATTAGACAGACTCAGGGAACACGGACAAATGTAACGCAGCGAGATATGTTGAGTCGTTTGAATTATCGTTGCAATTAGTAATGTTGTTATAGAGAAACGCTACATATTTGGTATATTTCATATAATCCTATATCTATCAACGACGTTTACGCAAGTCTTCTACAAAATTATCAGTCGTAATTATTGTAATTGCACGCACTCACGCCACAAGTTACTTTCAAAATACCTTGTGTTGGTAATGAGACCCATTAATAAGTTCCCTATCCCTATCCCATAAGACCCATCAATACTTTTTCATGAAATTAACTTTTTTTTAACACGTCTATGTTAAAATCCAGGCAGACTAGCTAAAAAAATATCTGTAGGTACCCTTCACTATTGCGAGTCGCCTAACCCTGGAGTTCCGAACATAACGCAGTATTGGCTAACCAACATTAAAATAAGGATAAGCGGGCACGAATGACGCCGACTGCAGGCGTCATTCGTGCCCGCGCCTTATTTTTGCCACTATGTTCTGAAACGTAGCAAGCCACAAAGTTTTATTTTCGAAATTACTGACATGTTTTTTACCGTAGAATCTGTGATACTAATGTCCCTGCGGCCGCGGAGAGGTCGGTACCGATATAATTAGAAAACGCTTGATTATACGATTATTTTTATTTTTATATTTTACTTCTGTACCGCCCCGGCTTTGCACGGGTGCATGTTATATCTACATATACAAAAAAAAAGTAAAACTTCCTTTGAAATCTACTATTAAACAAACTTCATTATAATCTATTGCGTAGGATCAGTAAGATAGCGGGAAGAGTCTCTTTCCGCTTTTAGCTGGCAGTGTAGCCAAGGCCTTAGCGTAGTCACTTCGCTTATTTCTAGTCGAGTTGACCGAGACATCGCAGCGAACTGGAAATAATTGTTAACTAAATAAGCGTATGTTTATTAGATGGACATAATTATCGCTTCCCACGCTAGTGCTGAAAATCGTAGGAAGATTTACGTCAAATTGATACAGTGTGAAGATTCTATATAGGGGAAGCCCGGGCAAGACGAATATGTTTAGGGAAAGGCTAAAAAAAACACACAAATTTCTAATCAACAACAGTGTTTTTATTATTAATTTGTACTTAAGTTAATCATCTTTGGAAAATGCTAGGAAAAACTTTGAGAGTTAAACAACTACTTAATAAATTTTTAAGATCACGAAAAAGTGCCCATTATTCGTTTTGCCCGACCCCCCCGGGTAAAACGGATACACTTCCAGGGCAAAAAGGATAGGTACAGTAATTTATCATTAGCTTTTTTAACTTTTTAATGGAATTTTTAAAGCAATTCCAAATTTAGTAGCGGTAGATTTTAACCTTCTTTAATATCTTTTACAGCTTTCTGAAGTGATTTTTCTGACCATGCTCCTCGATTACTTTTGCGTTTATTTAAACACCAATAACCAAACAAAATAATCATGTTTTTAAATGTAATACCAATCAATACACTGATTACTTAAATACTACTGTATATGCTAATTGACTTAATTAAATGTGTTTAATTTCAATAAAAAATACTATCGAACTAACCGGGCTAAATGGATAACCGTTTTGCCCATATCCGTCTTGCCCAAAGCACTAATATTCAAAAGTTTTCTCATCCTTCGGCTAAACTTCTACCAACGAAAGAAAAGTTATAAACAAAAATTAAACTTTAAAAAACACGCAACCGATTAAACAAAGTCTATTCATTAACACTTAATACTAAATACAATAAATCAATACACATACCTTGCGTAAGGAAACCGCAAGAAACTTGTTTTAATTTTCACAACAAATGACGGCATCCATTGTTTTGGTTGAACTGTCATGGCGTCGCTGAGCTCCTGCTTTACCGATCTGCGCTAGTCTAGTAGTGCCACCAATTGTTGGTTTTAAATAAAATCGAATATCCGTCTTACCCACACTATGCGTCTTGCCCGGGCTTCCCAGATTTGTAAGATATGAAGATTAAACGTTTCATCTTATGAAACAAATCACAAGATAAAAGTTTTTTCTTTAAGGGGGAAAAACTCGAATAGTATTAAATTAATATATTATGTACAATAAAATTAATTATATAGTAATATAATTACTCTAAAATCCCCTCAGGGAGATAACTGGAATAAGACGAGTTTTCTACTTTAATTTTAGATTGATAGACAACTTGTCCGAATCTAAAGTTTCTTGGGTTTTGATTTGTACCCCTTTTCAAATTGAAGTGAATGACTCGTCCCCTTTTCAAATTGAAGTGAAGATCGTCGTTACTTTCAAGGGTACCGTAGCAAAGTTGATCTGCGACCAAAGTATAAGAATAGTGTACGTATCTTCTATAATAATTATAAAGAGTAACGGGTTGATTTTTTGTTTTTTTATTGAACAGCCTCCGATTTACTGGACTGATTTGAAAAATTCTTCCACCATTAATATTTTTATTATCCTTGACTAGTTATAGTTATAAAGTACGTACACAGCGTCTTTTAGCTTTGGTTACCTGGAACAAATCGCATTAAGTGATAAGCGATAAGGTCGCCAACTCATACCTATTATATCTTATATCTTGTTTAAGTTATAAGTTTTTCAGAATAAAGTATCATCTATCCTTTCCTTTCGATTATTTCATTAGAATAATATTTTATTAGAATTCTCCCTCCGGAGCGATCGGTCTATTTTCCCCATCGGTCTACTTTCACTATTAGTCTATTTTACTAATCCGTACACTTATTTTTCCTAATCTGTCCGTTTCCCAATACGTCTATTTTCCCCATCGGTCTACTTTCACTATTAGTCTATTTTACTAATCCGTACACTTATTTTTCCTAATCTGTCTGTTTCCCAATAGGTCTAGTTTCTCTATCGGTCTACTTTCACTATTAGTCTATATGCCATCCAAAACAAATAGGTACTTGTAAAAAAATTGTTTGTCAATAACGTCGGTTTACGGATGATGATTTTACGTGATAACGTCATCTTCCCTAAGGACCCAAACTAGACACGGCTGCTAAACCAAAATTGATGTCCTTTTGTTGGCGCAATATCACGAACGTGGCTTCGTTTTATGCGTTTTTAATGATTCCAATGTGAATTTACAGAATAGTATAAAAAATATATAGAGTTTTATAGTAACATCATCATCATCATATTTTACTATTACATAGATTGTAATAGTAAAATGGTGGTGTTTTTTATTACATAATATAAATATTTTTATTACACATATAGAAGGCCCTGAACAAATATCTGCAGATCGTACGAACAATCATCCCAAGATTCCCAAGTAAGGATCTGACCTTCGCCCACCACGCCACAGAGGTCTTCGTAATTACGAGGACTTCTAAGTTTATAAAAAGAGCTTATGAATAAAAACTTAATGATAACTGCTCTAGTAGAAGTTCAGCTTCGTTCTAATGATGCTCAATTCATTGTGAAGCGATGTAAATTTCTAGACTCTGACCCAGAGTCAAAGTTATTCAAACGATATCAAAAAAACCTAACGAAACATACGCATTTACTTTCTAGAAAAATCCCGAATAATGTTTATTTGATCCGTGATTTAAATCGAATACAAGTACTGGAAATGTTTTTACACTTACGCGATCTGAACACATAATGATTAGTAATTAACGGGTATTTATCGCGTTTTTTTTTTCGCGATAAATACCCGTTAATTACTAATCATTAAGTACTGGAAATCCTCAACTTTGAGACCTAAGATTTAGCATTTGCGCGTGTTTAGGTATCGTTAGAAAATGATATCCCCTTATTCACAACTAGCGGTCAAGCCCAGCTTCGCACGCATATTTAAATACACGTTGGGTTACATTGTACCTATCATCACCAGCCTACAATAGTCCACTGCTGGACATAGGCCTCCCCTAATGAGCGCCAAAGATGGCATTATCATTTGGGCTTTAATGCCCATAATCCCCACGCTGGGCATGCGGGTTGGGGATCGCAGTTCGGTGGAGTTGTTCTGCAGAGGGCGCTGCTGCCCGCCCCCCGGTGTGGTTCCCTTAGTCGCCTCTTACGACACCCACAGGAAGAGATGGGGTGGTGAAATTCTATGCCGTCACCACACGGCCAACCTATCATACAGATCCCTTACTTTTTGAAAATATTCATAAGCCTTTTTTCATCAAAGATAATGTAGGATTCTATTGTTTAAAGAATTTTTCAAATCGGTCCAATAGCTTCGGAACCTATTCAATTTGATACATTGAGGCAGAAGCCTAAAAAAATACCATTTTAATACAAATAATAGCAAACCATGGTAAAAATATTCTTAAATTACAAATCATTTTGGTATGTACTACGTTTGCACGGGAAATTCATTCGTCACTTGATCCTTAAATTACAATAACATTACTTACAGTCCCAGAATTTGATCCCAAGCATAGCGGCACTTTTATTTGGGTATTTTAGAATCCGGAACTAACCCTATTTCTCAATCTGTCAGACAGATCTGTCATGGAAGAGAAGATAAAAGACAGATTCTGTCTTGTATTTATTGGCAGCGAAGAAGTATTGATATAGCTTAATAAATTAGCGGTTTTCGATTTGCATTTTTACAAAGAAAAATAATTAATTTCTAAATAGGTATATCAATAGGTGGCAGGACGTCAATTGGAAATCAGGGTATGTCAATGTCAAATTAACCCATTAATGGTTGCCGTACCAATTTGGGAACACCTAAATAATGAGGATAGAAAAAAAAACCGCTGACACCAGTCGTAATATTATTGTAGTTTTGAGTAGTTAGAAATGCAGTGATTGAATAAACATTAAAACGATTTTTCTATCATTAGTAGTTTTTTCATAATTTCTTGCTGAATTTTGATATCAAGACACGTGTGGAGGTATGTATTGGTTTTTAACTATTATATTATGCAGATAAATATAATCTCCCTGATTCCTTATTATATGTATAATATAATAAGTAATCGATGATTTGTAGCGTGTTGCAGTAACTTTTTATGATAATTTATATTTTTGTGATGTTCAAAACATTACTGTGCCAATTCGGGTACAGTGGCCACAAGTATACTAAATTTATCTATATTTTTCAGAATTTCAAAATGAGTCTTAGGCGTAGAATTAGCGCTGGTAACAACTTTCAAGGCTTAGAAGAGGCTATAAATTTCATAGAAGAAGACAGTGGCGGTTGGGAGTATGACTTGGCGATAATTCCTCCAGAACCCTGTGTCGTCACTGATGACGAAGAAGGTTTAGACAACAACGATGCTGTATCTAACCTTCCAAATGAAGTTCCCGAAGTATTGAGGTATTTGTCTGTGATGTTGGTGTTCACTCAGATTCAGAAAATAGCAGTGATGATGAGCCTCTAGCTGCCAAGAGAGCTCGAATTTAGAGCCGATGTACCTCAAAGAGATGACCATCCGACAAGACCGAGTCCTTCTACATCAACTGCACCAGTTTGATGGTGTACCCCGAATTATACTAACTCCCACACAAAATCTGACGTCCGAATACTAAACGAAAGTCGCATGAAAGAAGCAGTGACAGAACTTACACCTGTTCAAATATATGAAATGTTTTTTGATGAAGAAGTTTTTGCCATGAGTGCGGGCTTTAGTATTTTGTACGCAAGTCAAAATCATAGACACAATTTTACGGTCAGTGCTGGAGTGCTACAGATTTGCTTCGAAATACTAATATTGTCTGGTTATCATACATAAGCTACCTAGAGAATGCATGTATCGGTCATTAGATAATAAACAAAACCAAAGACACTCTGCTCGTCCTTCAACATCAAACATTTTTTTTTGTTTGCAACTGGACGGCGGCGCCGACCACGTACCTGAAAAGCTCCCGAAATGAGTAGGCTGTTATTTGCCATATTAAAAGCCGCTAGAAGCTGTAAAAAATGCAAGAAAACCCTGTTCATCGAAAAGCCTTCTTTAGAAAATTATCACTCATAAGTGGCCACTGTGCCAATTTGGGCACACCCCTTGAAAATGCTGAAAATAAAAAAAAATAACTTTTTTCCTTTTCTCATATTTTTTTGTGACCCATAGAATAAATAAATAAAGAAAGTTTCGGTTAAATCCATGTAGTTTTTGTTTGACCATTAATGGGTTAAAGGCAAACAAAAATAAATGCTAAATTGGCAGCACTGACTAGAAACTTGAAAACGTTAGTTTTTCTTTTATTTGACATTGACATACCCTAATTTCCAGTGGCCCCTTCTGAAATATTTGGATCTAACTTTTATTTATTTAATGTAAGTTGAATACGCTTAATAGATCATCCGAGATAATATCTCGGATCAAAATGATCATTCTAGCCCGCTGATAATTATATTATAATTATCAGCGGGTTAGACTGACGATGATAATAATGAACCAATGAAATATATTTCACGCTTATTTTCCACGTCTACGCGATTATAACAAACACGTACTAGTTTTACGAGCGAGTGGAATGATGACGAAATATAAAATCTTAAGTGCTTTCTTCACTAATCCTGGAATAGTGGTAATAATACATACGAGATGGGGCAGATTGCACCGACACCTAAACCAAGGTTTTTATTATAAAAAGTTTTTTTTTAATTCAAGGTTTTGGTCAGTTGTCATTCAGGTAGGCACACGGCAATTGCTTAACAATAAAAAGATAAATACCCTTGCGAATTCGTGTTCGTACAAACAGTAATCTTTCATTTATCTATAACATTTGATTGCTACATAGGGTTTGATTCCGCTTTGGTGAATTGTGATTTCAGTGATTTTATAAGTTGCAATAAATATATTATCTACCTGTCTAATGCACGCCGACCCATGCTGATTGACGAAAGCAACGTGCTCTCCCAGCTTCGAATAACTAACCGGTGTTAACCTCTTGAAATCGGTGGAACCGGTCCCAAGCTATAAAACTTTATGACTCGTATTGTCCACTCAATGAGAGGAAAATAATACCTTATTATATCGAGAGCGGCTTTTGTGAAAACCGACCTCTTTGGGGGATTTGGTCCATTTAGCGAGAATATTTTTTGGATGTAGGTATAATTTTGGACTTTGGAATTAATTGAAATGGTAAGAATTGACAGACACTACAGCTATTACACAATCTATAATATATCTTTCAATCTATAGCCACTTAACCGCGTGATGTGATTAAATAAAAAATAATGCCGGACAATCCACACGGCATCATCTAGCCCCAAGCTAAGCAGAGCTTGTGTTATGGGTACTAGATGACTGATATACATAATACAATATTATTAAGTGGATAGATATTTTTTATTATACATAGAAAACGACCAGACCCCATGAACAAATATCTGCAGATCGTACAAATATTTGTCCCGAGGCGGGAATCGAATCCGCAACCTCCTGCGTCGCAGGCGGACCTTCGCCCACCGCGCCACAGTGGTCGTCGTTTGATTAACGAAATAGACACGCCATTTTGCCGAAAAGTCATAAAAATTGTGATGAAATGCATCCCAAGGCACACTGCCAGTGTTTGCCGACGTTCTGCAGATACCTACTATGTAATTTGGTATCTGTTTATTTCCTCAATATGTAGCTTAAATTACGAGTGCTTCCCCGTTCAACCCACAAAATTTCTACCCAATAGGTATTTTGCCCCGTTCGACCCAAAACCAAAAATTGAGTGCTCTACCCAAACGTACTTATTATTTCTATGTTCTTAATTCGAGATCTGTCAGTGTGCTCGTGGTGGGTATTCGCCAGATGTCATTTTTCTTTCATAATACTTTCTTTTCGTAATACAATAAGAATTCAAATCATTTTCATGTAAATTGTTTGATTATTTTGTTTTAGAAAACAAAGTTCTTGTTGGAAAACCCTTTCTTATGACTCTAATGAGTTCACAGTCGATCAGCAAGGTGTGGTAATGGCTAGGCTTCGGGAAGTTTCTATGGCATTAAAAACGAATGTAAAGATAGACAAATAATGTTGCCTAGGCTTGATAATACATACTAACACCTTGAATGCCCATATAATATAAATAATAATTACATAATAATTACAGAAAAAAAATATGTTTTATTTGTATGTAGGTAGGTACTTCATTTTAATTATTATAGTGTCTGACGCTTTGGGTTTACTGTGAGTCTGACAACAATGTGAATGAATAAATAAATAAATAAATAAATAAATAAATAAATAAATAAATAAATAAATAAATAAATAAATAAATAAATAAATAAATAAATAAATAAATAAATAAATAAATAAATAAATAAATAAATAAATAAATAAATAAATAAATAAATAATAAGCAAAACCCAGGTATTATCATTTAGATACAAAATGTATTTATAAAATTAGTATCATCACCATCATTATCAGCCTATATCAGTCCACTGCTGGACATAGGCCTCTAATGAGCGCCAAAACGCATCTTGAGCTTGTCGTGTCCAGCATCTGCAAAAAATGTATTAGAAACAATCTCACAAAAGGTAAACAAAGAAAATAACATAACCTACAAACACGTTTCTAGGTTAACTAACAAACGTACTACAAATTCAATAAGGTTTCCTGAGAGAAACGCTCACAGACTCACAGCGATAAGGCGGCCTTTTGAACTGTTTTTATTTAGATGTAAGATTTTCTCTTTATATGGATTAGATAAGAAAATACTTAATTGTACCACACAAAGAAAGTAAATATTACAAACAGATTTAAAGTAGAGAATGTATAAAGTGTGGACTTAGCGCTATGAGAGATCTCTTCCAGGCAACCTTGGGATGGGATATAAATTTTTAGTACTTACTGTAAAATGTTCATTCTTTCAATAGGTACTAATTGTCGAAGTACCTGAGTTAACAATGTACTTGGTAAATAATTCATGCTTAAATACCAAATCATTTAATCCAAAGGAATAACTTTCTCAAGATTTCTCGAGAACTCTTGATTGCCGGGTTTCGTATCCAGAGGTTCGTTACACCATCCGATACGATTCTAACTAAAAACATACTAGCTTCTGTGTCCTCGGCATTGTCTTCACACTTTTTTCTGGGAAAGCCTGTATTTTAATACAGATTTAGATTTTTTTTGTTTTTTTTTTCTTTATTTATTATATGGGAGTTTAGTCACACAGTGACTATGTCACTCCCGTAACAGATTTAGATTATCTATGCAAAATTACAGACTGATCTGTTCATCATTTTTGACGTCAGGCAATCGACTTTCAAACATCCAAACTTTCGCTAACCTTGGATTATGGGCAATAACCCCCAAATTATAAATAATGTCATCTATGGGCTCATTAGGGGCGGCCTATGTCCAGCAGTGGACTATTATAGGCTGATGATGTGATGTGATGTGTTATATTTATCTTATTTATATCTTAGTATCTAAATTTACGAATAGATGGCCAAGTCGTATCGTCGAGTGTAAATCGATCTCACAAAATCGATTACAACATTATTCGAGTGCAAATCGAGTAAGTTTGAATAGGGTGGATTCGCTGTCGAAATATTTATAGGGAGTTCATTGAAAGCTGTGATTCAATCCGCGTTCGTGGAAGCGGTTTCATAGAGTATGTATTGTGGGTGTTATTATTAGGGTAGCTACAGATTTATTACCTTTGGAGGTGTTAAAAAGTATGGAAAGTCATAAAACGCGGCAGATTTTACGAAGTCTGCACGATTAAATTGGAGATTTCAGTGTATTTATATTGTAAGCAATATAAATACACATATGTCCAGCAGTGGACTATTATTAGGCTGGTGATGATGATGATGATGATATTGTAAGCAGCCGACAGTGTTTGTCAAGTTGGTCGCAATGTGTTTTGGTGTGTACACACCATTATCACGCGCATGCCTGGTATTTGCAAGCGATTTCAAAACGAGGCGAGTGCAAATCGCTTATAAATAGAAATAACGCTCAGGCTCTTATTTATTTATTTATTTATTACTAGCGATCCACCCCGACTTCGTAAGGGTGATTTAACAAAAATTTAATTTTTCATGCGTTCATTTTTTTTATATTCTATAGCCTATGTTTATCGGGGAAAATTTAGGATTCCAATGGTGAAATAATTTTTCAAATCGGTCTGGTTGTTTTAGAGCTTATTCAATTCAAATCAACAAACAATCAAACCTTTCCTCTTTATAATACCAGTTCCTCTTTATAATACCAGTACCTATAGTTTATTTATTTACATTGGTGACTGAGTGAGAACATAATTATAAGGTAAATACGAATAAAACATAATCGAATAAAAAGTATTAATAAAAAAAAAATTAGAAACATACTTCATAAAATACATAAACAAGCAATACATATTTACATAACAAATAAAAAACGAAACATTTTATGCCAAGAATTAGGTAAGCTAGAAATAATTTAAAAGAAGTTGTTAATGTTAGATATTTGTTATTACAATAGAAAACATCAACTTCACTCGTCCATAAACGCCTCGACCAAAAGAGATGTCGCCTAAGATGCCGCCGCGCACCATACCTGAATATACAAATTCAAATATTTGAAAGCACAAAGCGTCTTGTCCGTGGTTCTGTATAATATATCCGGTTGAATGAACTATAGGTGAAAATGGATGGATATTTGGTGTGCCCTGTTTGTCACTATATCCGGCCAGTAGATTCGTTCAGGATTACTCAGAAAAACGGAGCCTTTTTTAATATGTTTTGGTGTTAGGAAGTTTGAGTGAAACGACTGAGCGATCCGATGCTAGATTTATTTATTACCGAATTCCTAGAGATGAAGAGAGAAGTAATACATACCTGCCATATGCCCAACATACAGTATAAGACCACGTTTTAAATGAAGGCTTATTGCTGCTTATTGTACACAAAAAGATTGCCGTAAATGTTGAAGAAGTTTTAAAATAATTCTAGATAAAGTGCTGGATATTGCCGCGTTGTATCAAAGTCCAACAAATCACACAAAATCATTCTATAACTATCGTATTATAGTTTTCGAATAAGTAGTTAGTAGAAAAGTTTTCACATAAATAACAAACTGTTCTCTGTGGATCAAATACAAATACAAATCGTCAAATATCGATCGTTTTCTTACAAGAAATATTTCCTCGATCAGAGCGGCAAAGAGAAAAGTGTTTAGGAAGGAGTAGAAAACGATAACAGTAAGATAATGCGCAGCCCGTAATAAAAACTCTTGGTAAGTAGTTGTGTAGAGAAAGATAGTGCTCAAATATAATGTAGTAATGTAAAATGCCCAGCGTGGGATTATGGGGATTATGGGCAATAACCCCCAAATAATGATGCCATCTATGGCGCTCATTAGGGGAGGCCTATGTCCAGTCGTGGACTATTATAGGCTGGTGATGATGATGATGAATGTAAAATTTGGGGGTATGTATTTCAAAATTTCGGCAATGTAATTTATATATTTTTTTTTATTTTCACACAGAAGGGTAAGGGTTAAAGTAAAAAAATAAGTAAAGATGACAACTTAAAAAAAGTAAAGATAAATACTTAGAATGACTAATAAATGACTAATAAATACTTAGAATGACTTAGAATGATAAATACTTACATGCTGCGTGGCTTTCAGCTAGGTCAGCACTGCATCGCAAGAAACAGATGATTCTGTTCCAAATGGTTCCTATATTAAGAGTGCCAAATGGTTCCTTACTTAAAATAAAGTCCAATTAAAATTAATTCACACACAAGACGTACAAAACAATTACGCTACTAAAGTCTCCCATAAGTGCGATGTGCTTGGCGTCGTTCCAAATGCGGTATAACTGCGTATGGCAACAATTATAGTAAGTTTAAGACTGCTGTAAGGTTTAGTTAACTAATTTTAATTAAAATTGTATCATGCTTACACTTAATATTTTTATCTTACGCGATGTTAGCACATTATTATTAGTAAATCAATAATTCTGGACTATCCACACAGCATCATTTAGCCTCAAGCTAAGCAGATTTTGTGTTACGGGTACTAGATGATTGATATACATAATACTATATTTATATTACATAGACAGATTTTTTTTATTATACATAGAAAACGACCAGAACACACAAATAAACGGGTATTTTGAAAATAGGTAATAAACGCGATACCTACCCGTTATAGAGGCACTAAGAATAATTTTTATACAAACCTAATTTATTTGATTTTAAGCTTTCTCTACAGGGTGGTTTTGAAGGGCGGTGATGACCATGTTCGAAATCACGATACTTAGATAAAAACCATTAAAGTCAGTGAGTCTCGTTTTACAAGAAAACAAAAACTACATATCTAGTTTATTTAATCTCTTGAGCGACTCGAATGATTACAAAAACAACCTGTTTTAACATACAAATAGATTTGGTTGCAGATAAGCTTTATAAAGAAAAGTTAAAACATTCCATGGCTATTTTCTTTCCTTTTTAGATTACTTAATAGGATAGGAAATAGCTATAATAAAGCCAAATAGAATATTTTAAGTCTTTAATATTTATATAAACGGGAAAACCTTCACCAATTCAAAATGATTGGTTGATGGTTCATTATGTGCGAAATTAGGGGAGTCCTATGTCCAGCATTGGACTATATAGGCTGATCATGATGATATACATACTATTTTTTATTTATACTGCTGATATCAATAATTAATTACTTGATAAATAATAATAATAAATTAATTATAATAATTAATTATTTACTTTTTATTACAAATAACTTTATAAGATGGGTGTTCTGTGCTCGCCTTTCACCAAAAATGGCATGTTCAAAAGTTCATCAATGATCCAGATATCATCTGTTCTAGGCTTTAGTATTCTAAATCCTAGAACAGATGAACAGAGTGTTTGATTCGGCTTCTTTTGACATTATTTAGTAATAATATTAAAGAAAGCCAAATCAAACACGCTTCAAAACTCCTGAAATACCATTGGACCCAGTTTAGTACATGTTTGCCCAACCAGTTTGCCCAATCTGTTGATTTGAAATCCCCCTTCGCAAACATTGGCCCAAACTAGTTAAGCGTTTTGAGAGTCGGCAAATACTTGGGCAAAGTTAATCTGACTGGAATCCAGGATCTCAAGTTGACTCGAGAAAATCAAGTTTAAATCTAAGTGGAAATAGTTTGTTATTTTATCTTAAAACAGAACTATAACGAAAATTTAAGGAGAATTATAACGACTTTAGTGGTATGTTGGGTGAAATTCTGAGATTAAGAAAATTGTGGAATATATTATTAATGGAAGACTTTATCACAAATATTGTTTGTATTGGAAGAATACGAATGTTTTCCAACATCAATGGTATTCTTCCTACACGATGTCCAACAGAAACAAGGTGATTATCTGATATATACCATGCGGTACATATATGTATATGCATAGCGATTCGCGCCGCTTTGCACGAGTAATTAACAAATAATTCAAAAAATATATTTCTTTTTCACCCACACACGTTGGGTTACTTTAAGCTTTCATAAGGATCCCTAACTTTTTTGAAAATATTCTTTATCCTTGTTCATTAGTTCTTGTAATGGGTCCAGTAGTTTCGGAATAGAGGCCATTGCCTCTGTCCAGCTGTGGACTAATTATGCAGTAGCGGCGATGAGAGGTGTATTCATTGAATGAGTCCCCGTACCAAAACGGAAAATGCATGTATTATGTATATAATGGTGTTCCTTTTACTCGTTTAGGTACGATACTTTTTAAATCATTGAAATCGGTCCATTGGTTGCGAAGATATTAAACATTTTGTAAAAGCCAACCGCGGGGCGTCCGTATAGACCGTGGTGACGTCACGAGCCCCGTTCCGCCCGCGCGCGCGTTCTCCACCATTTATTTATTAAAGTTCACTCGATCTGGGCGGGTCGCGTAGTGCTTCTGTGGTTTTTACGTGAAAATATGCAGAATTATAAGTACAATGTAGTACCGAAATGTACTAATACTTCAATTAGTACTCCTGAAAAAATGTTTCCAATGTGCCAAAGGACCCGAAAAGTCGCAAAAAATGTACTGTCATGAAGAAACAATTAAGTTTGTACATACTTATCTACATAACAATGTTGAAAATAACGGCGTAGGTAGTTACAACAACAATCACAACTGCCCTGGCTGACTAACCTAAAACTTTTAAGTATTTAATATATGCTAGTCCAGGTAGGTAGGTACTACATACATACCTGGACTAGCCTACTTATTATCCTGCTGTTCTGAGTAGGTTAATAATGAGATTTTTTTACCTCTGAACTTTCCAACCACGAATTTTAGTTTAAATAAATATAAATACAGAATGCTGGACAATCCACACAGCATCATCTAGCCCCAAGCTAAGCAGAACTTGTGTTTTGGGTTACTGATATACATACATAATACAATATTATTAACAACATTATTTACAATATTATTTTTACTATACATAGAAAACAACCAGAACCCCTGAACAAATATTTGTACGATCTGCAGATCGTACAAATATTTGTCCCGAGGCGGGAATCGAACCCGCAACCTCCTGCGTCGCAGGCGGACCTTCGCCCACCGCGCCACAGTGGTCGTCATTGATGAAATTATTACTAAGATAATCAAATACCATGAAGGTATCAACCTAAGGTAGATCGAAAAAACGATACTGAAGTAGTATTTCTACCACTCATTTGTTATATTATAATAATAACCTTCTACTATTAAACAAATCAAATCACTTATTAATCAATTTGGTATAAACTGGTGAAGTTACGCTCCTAGTTGGAGGAGTATCGCGAACAAAATAAGAGTGCGCAGTGATTCGGCGGCAAGCGCTCGGGTTTTATGACGTCATAGCTTGCGTTCGCGCGGTCAGTGAGCCTCGCTAGGTATTTTACCCATAACTTGGTCAGTTTTGGTCGTAGAACAAAATTTTTTACACTTTATGTCTTAGTTTTTCAAGTTCTATAAAACTGCATTCATAACAAAAAACTGTACGGGTCCTCATTCGAGATGACTTCCCTCTTAACCGAAATATTTGCATATTCAGCGCTAGGTACCTAAACTTTGATTACGGCGAGCGAAATAGAACTTAGTTCCAAGATTGCATTTCCATTGAATCCAGTTCCCAATCGAAGGGGCTCAAGTTACCAGGAACTTGGAACTAATCTTAAGAGGGAAGACAATGTGATAGGAACTGATGCTGTGACGACCTCTGTGGTGCGGTAGGTACACCTGGGACGCGGGGTGCGGGTTCGATAACCGCCTACTTACCTACTATATCTTTGAAATATCTGGTTCATATTAAAGTATATATTATATGTATGTATACTACAAAACTACAGGCCGTGTGGTGCCGGCATAGAATTTCACCACCCCAACTCTTCCCGTGGGTGTCGTAAGAGGCGACTAAGGGAAACACAGCGGGGGGCGGGCAGCAGCGCCTTCTGCAGAACAACTACACCGAACTGCGATCCCCAACCCGCATGCCCAGCGTGGGGATTATGGGCAATAACCCCCAAATAATGATGCCATCTATGGCGCTCATTAGGGGAGGCCTATGTCCAGCAGTGGACTATTATAGGCTGGTGATGATGATACTACAAAAATTAATTAAAAACACTCGGCGCGCGAGTTTTACTCGCACATTACGAATATTTTCTAAGTAGGTAAGTAAGAATCTTTTGAGGGTTAAGCTTGCGTTGTTTTTTCTGGACCTAATCTCTTTTTGTATATTTTATGCAATAAAGAATTAAGAATACCTAAAAGTATCAAAATGGCTGACGTAATTTTGCAAAACGAGCTACCAAGATATTTGTTTTGAACAATAGAAATTCACAAAAAGTTGCAGATAATTAACTAAACTGGGTTTATTGTTATTTGTATTGACATGATTATTATTCTTATTTTTATTGATTATGATTACCAATTAAATTATTTGATTTCCATATACGATTGAATGCTATTAATATTTGCACACCTGCTTGCGGGTTGAATAGATAGACACTAACTGTAGTTATAAGATCTGACATGTACCTATAATAATGTATTCGGCAAATAAACGAATTGATTTGATTGTTTTAAACCTTTTTGTAGGTATATTTATCTAGATTTCAATTATCCCACAATAATATAAATAATAAATGAAAAACTTATTATATAAAAGAAGAATGCTAATTAACTTATTATGTAAGTAACTGAAGTCTTATTACTTCTGTGTAACAAATTATATCAACTATTCAAGTAGGTAAGAGGCTTCGAATGTTCCAGTTACAAAGTTTGATGAGGTCTGGATGGAGTTACGAAGAGCTGTATAAATAAAGATGAAAAAATAGGCAACAGTGACTTTAGGACGTGTTATTTACAGGCAAGCCGTCAAGTTTAGACTTAGGTGCAAATTATGTTAACAATTCCGATAAAATAGGAAATATTGATTATAGGACGTGTTATTTACAAAAGCAAGTTGGCGAGATTGAAATTGGGTTTTAAACTACCTATTATAGAACTGAATTTGGGATGATGATGAAGATGGGAATCAAAATAGAAATATATTATTTTACTGAACAAAGTATCTCAATTCAACAAGTACTTCTAAAGGTCCTTCTCATCTTAATCATCTTTATAATCTATGTTAATACTATAGGTATATAGCTTAAGACTAAATTATTTCTGGGCTTAAGTACTTTTTGTGCGTAGCACAAGTTTATGGCGAATATGGCCTACACTCAGCATTCTTAGAGACTGGTGTGTCTACCCAGCGCTGATTTTCAGTGCAGTCCTAAAGTCAAGTCACGTCATAACCATCCAGGAAT
This sequence comes from Eupithecia pulchellata, assembly GCA_963931895.1. Classification (NCBI taxonomy): domain Eukaryota; kingdom Metazoa; phylum Arthropoda; class Insecta; order Lepidoptera; family Geometridae; genus Eupithecia; species Eupithecia pulchellata. The sequence goes on along the minus strand of OZ007543.1, from coordinate 2,162,158 downwards.
GATTAGTACTAATTTAACGGGTATTTATCGGTTTTTTTTTTTCTTTTTCAAGACAGAGTGTAAACCTGTTGAGGTGCACTCTGTCGTGGTCTCTAATGACTCTCATCATCTCGTGACCACGATAGAGATAGAGAAACGTTGAGAAAAAATAAAATAAAAAATAACGCGATAGTATACCCTTTAAATTAGTACTAATCATGTGTTCTCATCGCGTAAGTTTAAAAACATTCACCATCCAGAAGTTCTATTTTCGTTCATTTTGACCTCAAATAACTGGTCCTACAAAAGTACTGACGCATAAACTCCTTACGTCACGATTCACAAATGTCGGGTCTAAAATTACGGGTCTCGTAAGTCCTGCCCTAATGATTTAGCAAATAAATGGGAGGATGTAAATGGGAACACGGCGCGTATGGAAATCAGTCCTGCCCGGAACTTATGAGATTTTTCGGGTAGTGGTCAGGTTTTTGGCGAAATCGGGAAATGTGGAGTTTTTAATAGTTAATGGTTTTATGAATGGAGTGTGAGGAGCAATAGTGGGAGTATCTCCATTGTTTTCAGGGGAAGTTTTATTGTTGCTTAATGCCCATAGTTTTCTTTTATAATTTTAGTTAGAATGTTAAGAATTTATTTATAACTGTCGTATAAAATGTCAGTAGTGTGTAACATCTGAATTTTTGTTTCACATATGGCGTTAAAAAAATATGTGTAGTAATAAAGCTCCGGCGACACGGATGATTTCCAAAATAAACTCAAACATAATACCAAAATAATTTGTAATTTGAGCAGATTTTTAACATGATCTGCTTTTGCTCTGTATTAAAATTGTATTTATACCCAAGGTTCCTACCACAATTTTTCCAAAATACTGATATAATTTCATTTCTATATAATACTATACAGAAATGAAAAAAAACCAAATCGCTTTCTTATTCTTTGTGTAGATAGGTAAGTATTTTCAAAAAAACTTGTGGCAGGAACATATTAAATACAAACTATTTTTCCATGATTAATTGACGTACGTTTTCTCTATTCTACCCTAGAAAACAATTCCTATGCTAGGAAGGTTACAGAAGTAAAATACTGTGTCGCAGATCGTAAAAAACCATCGGTTTGCGATTGACTTTGCTTTTTATAAAATTATCCATGCTCACGTCACAATCCTGCATAACGAAAACAAAAGGAAATTGCGACAGCTTTTTAAAATTTATTATATTTAGTCTCCTAGTCATAAATAAACACAGTTTTGTGAAAACCTCAAATCAGAACAAAGAAGGTATACTTATATTTCTTAAATAATACCATAAAGTCCCTAAACAAGAGAAGCAGTGAAGCAACCCGTATCCAGAATCCCATCCAACATAATACATTTTCTTCTAAGCTCACCTCAAACGTCACAGCGTAAATTATACGTCCAACCTACCAAAACAAAACACAATCAGTTGGCAACCCAAAAAACACAACAGACAATCATTGACTTTATTTCTTGTTAGATAGAAGCTAGAGTTGTGAAGTAAAATTTTACTGAGGGTAGGGATAAATTTGTAGCAATCTCATGCTTGTTTCATTCATTCAGTGTAGGTTGGGACGTTGGGTCCAGCGCACGTGTTCGTCGTTTTCCTTTCCCGCGAAAAGTTCGATGTAAAAAGTTCGGACTATTGTGGAAGTTGTGAGTGGTTTTTGTTTTGGATTATGTTGTGATGGAGAGCTGATTGAGTTTGGAATAGGTAAGGATTCTTATAGAAGATACGAGAACAAAGAAAATTAGGAAAGGACTTGGTAATTTGAAATTTTGATGAGATTCGTAAAGCCTTAGAGAATAACTGGTTAAAATTTATCCTTTTATCGATCGAGAAAAACTTTTCTAAGAAGCAAATATAACAAAAGGACCTGAGTTTTGAATTCACGAAATTGCCTTTGTCTGTTTTATGACATCAAGGTATTTAAACTTTTCCAGAAAATTTATCATTCTGTTAGATTACGACCACGAAAGAGGTTTTCGTTTGTAATCACTTACGCAGAAAAACAATACATTGCATAGATAAATAAATAATATAATACATTGCATAGATTTATATTTTCTATCATATATAAAAAATACCTTATCTTATTTTTTTAAAGCGGTATTCCAATCCACAACCTCCTGCGTCGCAGGCGGACCTTAGCCCACCCTGCCACAGGGGTATTTAAGTTAAACTATCTAATCTAGTTACATAATTAATGTTAATTCTCTAGCACCTTCAGTGCGAAAACTTAGTTAAATCACGGCCGTTACTTCAAGTTTATACCACCGGAAGTTTAATATCTATGATAATATAATACTTAGAAATAAAAATGTTGATCAGACTTAAATAAAGACTAGGGATTCATTATGAATGTAAGTGGGTTAAATACGAACCTATTGCCGCACTCACCCTGATAGTCCCTCGTTAAGGGATGAAACGTTGGTGTTCTTACAACATATAATAGGTTCGTAGTTAACCCGCTTACATTCATAATGAATTCGTCAAACTACGATAGTTTTTATAGTAAAAAAGACTAGAGATGTTTCCTATTCTATCTTTTGTAGGTTATTTCGGTCTATTTTTGGCGCCAGGAAGTTAGCGGTGTTTCATCCCCCCCCCCTTGCCTTGGAAAGAACATAATGCCTTAGGTCCTTAGATCCCAAATCCACTAGAGGGAGAAACCGGCTTGTTTAATATCTCACAGGAAATGGACCATCAATATATTTACATAGAATGTTAAATCCCACAGGAAATGGTCTGTTAATATTTTTACATATAAGGCACAAATAAATCTTGTATTCTGATAATTTTCTTTCTTTAGAATTAAGAAAAAAAGAACCTTAATATTTATTTAACGGAAAAACTATTGTTGCGGTTTTTGAGGCAAACCGTGAGCTTTATACTCACAACACAAATAAAACGTCAATAAAAATCTTTATGAAATGATTCATGAATAATGCTTGACCTAGACTGGATTATTATTTATTTGTTTATCCAAGCTTACTTTTATGATTACAATACGCATTATCTTTTTTTGAATCACCTTTATAACAGAGAGAAACACAATTAAATAACCAAATAAGAACTAGTATATACAATTATATCAATTGAGCTTCATGTAGATTGTTTGCAACAGCCAGCATAATTTTAAACCATGATACATACAGATGGGCAGCTGTGTATGAGTCCCATTTACAGTTTTTTGGTTTATCTCACCAAACATCACTAATAAAATACAGTATAATACAAAAATGCTGTCTTGCACAGCGAAAAACAACATAATAAAAGATTTTACAAAAGAGAAGTACAATGGGCGGCGTTATTGCTTAGAAGCAATCTCTTCCAGGCCTTACAATGGAATTATTTATTTGAATTTAAGAAAGGCATAAGTTACCCGCGGTCTTATCTCGTTTATCAATAACGTGTAGTAGTAAAACAATGTTAGTCCTTTGAGTTTATTTAATTAAGCTTTATTATGATTTCGCAGATTTCATAATTACAAAATTTCGACGTCGATTATGAGCAGGAAATTAATAATTTTGAGCTTTATTTGTTTTTAGATTACATACTTGTTACTTTGATTTTTTTAACAAGTAAAATTACGATTTCATATTACAACCAAATTGGAGCAAGTATTCTATAGCTAATTGCAGACTATTGCAAACAATCTGTAGTTAGCTTCAATTCCCGCCTTGGGACACATATTTGTACAATCTGCAGATATTTTAAAGGGTGTTTTTGTTTTCCAAAAATAAATAATATTCTTATATAATAATGTAAAATAAAAAAATATCCGATCCTATCCATTCAAAGTTTGCCGGCTTCGCACGGTCAAAACTTAATATTTTTACGCACATACATTGGGTTACACTTTAGGTTCCTTAATAGAAGTTTGCATTGGGACCCCTTTCTTTTTTTAAATATTCTGTAGCCTATGTTTATCAGGGATAATAAAGGACTCTAATGGTGAAATAATTTTTCAAATCGGTCCAGTAGTTTCAGAGCCTATTCAATCCAAACAAACAAATAACCAACCGAATATTCCCTCATTATAATATTATTATTAGTATGTCTTATAATTTGTACATTCAGCTAGTTTATTCATTTCATAATCATGCATCATTCATTCTATTTTCCCCTATCATTTATTCATTTTCTTTCGTTTTGTCACTTATCAAAGTTATGCCAGTGAACGGCGAGCGTAGAAGAGTGAACTGAACTCACCGAGAAATCTGGTTTGACCTGAACTCTTTACAACAAGGTTTAATTTGCAGCAAACGGACACAGCTGCAGTGATTTCATGGCAGATGCAAGTTTACGTAACAACGTAGCATCCGTTAGGGTAGGGCCGCACTGCAAGCGGCTAAGCTAGCGGGTATATGAGCTTCAGTAGGATTGGTAAAACGTAAAAAATAGATTCAGATTCAGATTCAATAACTTTATTTCTTTAGGCTTACAAAATAAGCACTTAGACAAGTCAAATTTTATACAGTTAATTATTATAAAAAAGAAATAAATATGTATTAGACACAAAACATTGTATTCTCTTCACATTGATTTCTCTTCACTTCAATTTTTTGTCCACTAGTGGAAGAAGTGAAAAAGAAACCACTAGTACATTCATATAACTTATGTGTCTAATACAATGTTTGTTATTGCCTATCTAAATCTAAGTTTAAAATGATTTAGATACATCATGTCAATAATTATTTAAATACATATATGAAGCTAAGCACAACATTCAATTTGTTACATGCTATTGTCGGTGTGGAATGGAGCGACATCTGGCCAAGCATTACTATCGTTAACGTAATCATCTATCGAGTAAAATGCTTTCTTAATAAGATTTTGTTTTATGTATTGTTTAAATTTACGAATAGGGAGCTCAGTTGCTTCAGATGGAAGCTTATTACAGAAGCGCACGCAAGTTCCCATAAATGAATAAACATACTGATGATATAATAAATAAATAATAAATGAATAAATCATGTCGGACAATCCACACAGCATCATCTAGCCCCAAACTAAGCAGAGCTTCTGTTATGGGTACTAGATAACTGATATACATAATGCGATATTATTAAATATATAGATATTTTTATTATACATAGAAAATGTCCAGAACGCTCTGAACATCTGTATCTATCAATCTGCAGATCGTACAAATATTTGTCCCGAGGCGGGAATCAAATCCGCAACCTCCTGCGTAACAGCCCCCCCCCCCCCTCTCAACTTTCTCCGCGGGTGCAGTAGTAAGAGACGACTAAGGGAAATCCTCCCAGGAGTTGAAAGCAGCATTTCCTGCAGAACAAATCCACCACGGAAACGTGATCCTCAGTCCGCTTTGGGGATATCGTTTTATCTATTTTGATAAGAGCGAATAAGGCGCTTATCAAGGGAGGCCTACATCCAGCTGTGGACTGATAATGGTTGTTAATTATGAAGACCGAGGGACGCCTGATGAAAACACTCTTCAACAGCTTGATTGACGCTTGTTCAGAAAACTTTAGTGCGACTGGTGTTTAGATAGGCTGGGCTTAAAATATGACATGTTACTAAATAAGTATTGTCGTATAAAATACCAATAGGGAAAATATTCGATAGAAGACAATATTTTGACAGCCACAAAATAACTAAGTTATGCGCCAATATCTACACGCTAAGCAGTCCGTTCCGCTTACACTGCAGCCTAACTTTACAAGGCTTTGTAGCACTTGCTACGAAGCCTCGTAGCGCTGTCTACGGCGTAGCAATCTCGTAGGCTACGATGCGTGAAATTGATTACGAATAAATTTATCTCTCGTCATCATTTAGGGGAGGCCTATGTCCAACAGTGGACTAACATAGGCTGATGATGATGATGATGAAATTTATCTCTCGTAAAATGTCGTAAATTAAGAACGTGTCCTTGGATATAAATTAATTTATAGCGCGTAGCTTCTCTCTAGTGAATTGGGGATGAAACATTAAACGTTATGTTTAAGGAGGCTTTATATTTTAGGTGATAAATACGGGTACCGTACCATATAAAAGCGGTACTACAGAATTTTTCTAAAGAATTACGTAATTTTTAAATCTCAATATTATAATACTAGAACGCATTTTCATATTCGGTTCTGGAATCCATTATAGTTTGTCAAGAAGCGCATGCATAATTTTCATAAAAATAATATCAATTACAGAATATGTGTTAGCATTATATTTTTTGTTTTTTGGTTAACTTTTAATTATATTTTCGATAATAAGAGACTATTGTAGTTTGTTAAAAATTATATACGTATGTTTATTTTCTCAATCTACCTAAAATAAAAAAACAACCTTCAATGATCGTTTGCTCACACACAAACGCAGCAAGCAATAAGCGTTAAAATTTGGGTTCCTAAACGGACAATGCGGAATAAAAGCTTTTTAATTCCCTTTCTTCTTAAACAATGTCAAATTCATGGGATCAAAAGACCCGGTCCCCTATTTTACTAATATCTTAATATTTCACAAATTTATATAAATAGTTAACACTTGTAAATCCTTTTTTAAAAACCTATCAAATATCTACTGCTTTATACTCGTAAAGTCTTTTCTTGTCAAATACTACCGCTTTACACTCATAAAGTCTTTTCTTGTCAAATATCTACCGTTTCTATTATCTTTTGAAAGCTTTCTGATAATGCACCTTACGAACCATAAGTTCTCATACAAACGTTTTCACAGAAAAATCTCTCACCTCGCAAGGTTAAGCATCCTCATATTTTATCCGGTTCCTTCCGAAACCGGAAATATGTCCGTGAGTTACGGTACTCTTTTCACGGCACTATTACCGTATTACCGTACAGATCGCGGTTTGGGAAAACTATTTGTGATAAGGATTTGAGGTGGTCAGAATGGTTTTTTGAAAGGGGATGTATTTTTGAAAGGAAGCTCACGCCCACATATTAATAAATTATACTGGACAAACCACACAGCATAACCTAGATCCGAGCTAAACATAGCTTGTGTTATGGGTACTAGATGACTTATAAACATAATACAATATATTAAATAGATAAATATTTTTTATTACACATAGAAAGAAAAAATCGACCAGAACACCCTGAACTGATCTGCAGACCGTACAAACATTGGTACCTGTCTATCTGATGTCGTCCATATGTTTTAAAGATAAGTTTAATTTATTTGCAAAAACTCGTGTAAACAAAGATAAATTAAGCTGTGACACATTTTGTTTTACAATTTATAACTGTATGCAAAAATTTGTAGAGTATTATGCAAATTTAAATTTAACAACTTATGTAGGTAAAATTTCATGCAAATTTAATACAATTATTATCACGGACAAAGTAACAATTGTAGTTTAAACTTACCCTGTTTAACGTTTATTTAATTTATTTTATTTTATTTACAAAGAACTTGAATCAAATGTAACCCAAACAATGTATATGTGTCAAAGTTTTTAAATTTTTGTAGACCGCAAATTGTTCCAAATTTTAAAATGTTCTTAATTTAATTCTTAGATCACGAACAAACTCTCAAACATTTTGAGTTATTCTTTCGTTTTTCTTTGAATTTGCGAAGAAAGTCCGAGTCAAAAACTTTCATTTTCTCGGTTATTTTCTTTGTCCGAAGTTTTTTCATAGTAAAGCCAACAGTCATTTATTCCCTCACACAGTACAAAGCTGAATTAAAAAAAACATTTATTTAAAAAGAATAAAAATAAAGCTATTTTCTATTGAGATAAACAATTGCACATAATAATTTCTAAAAAGAGACAGTGCAGTTTCTTACTGCAGCAAATGGACAACACAAGGGTAAATAGGCTATGAATGAATGAAAATTGATATTTCACATTCCACAGATATGTACAGTCCGCGTCACATATAAGTACCCCCCCCCCCCCCCCCGATCTCAATGTTTGTGGGACACAATAGTTGTTATTGTTGGGAATTTCAGACTTTGTGTATTATGGAAGGGCGGTTCGATCCTGAGCGTCGGCGTAATAAATTTTTGCATGTGAAAATTTGTGAATAGTTACAAGGGAATTAGAAGTAGTCGAAAATATTTTGTAGAGAAGGGGGTACTTAATTCTGACGCGCACTGTACATAATATGTCAAGTGCGCGTCAGAATTAAGTACTTATAGTGTTTGTACGTTTTTATTCTGTGTTAGATGTACCTAACAATAACATCTTGGTTATACTTCCAACTGGTATTGTTATGGATCAGTTGAGCTACGTGTAGTTTATTTGCAACAAGTCTGCGTAAGCTCAATTGTTTCAATTGTAATTAATAATATAGTTATATCAATTTTTATAAAAAAAAATAATCAGCATATTCTTATTTTAATACAAATCACTAAAATATTTTAGAATAGACCTGGCGTGTTCACAAACGTGTTGGGTAGAACCGTTTCAGTGATTTACTAATAACCTTGTATAGTGCCTACGTACTTAAACTATAGTATACCAAGCTTCGTTATTATCATCATCACCAGCCTATAATAGTCCACTGCTGGACATAGGCCTCCCCTAATGAGCGCCATAGATGGCATCATTATTTGGGGGTTAATGCCCATAATCCATGCGGGTTGGGGATCGCAGTTCGGTGGAGTTGTTCTGCAGAAGGCGCTGCTGCCCGCCCCCCGGTGTATTTCCCTTAGTCGCCTCTTACGACACCCACGGGAAGAGTTGGGGTGGTGAAATTCTGTGCCGGCACCACACGGCAACCTTGTTATACTAACCCTTAACTACTTATCATGCAGATGAGAAACCAAAAGTCGAAATGTCAGATTACCCAACATGCAAATGACTGTTTGGTGATGCGCGGCACGACTAAACAAATTCACGTAAAAATTTTCATCTGTTTACGATTACTTTGGGATGCTGAGTAATTTGTAAAGTTTGAGTTGTGCTACTGTGAACGAAAAGGATTTGTGTGTTTGTTACCGATTATGGTGGAACGATGTACTTTGCGCGTACTAAATTTTTTTTATACATCTTTACTAATATTATAAATAGGAAAGAATTGATTGTTTGTTTGTATGTTTGTTTGTTTGAATTGAATAGGCTCCGAAACTACTGGACCAATTTGAAAAATTCTTTCACCATTAGAATCCTAAATTTTCTTTTACTAATATTATAATGAGGAAAGATTTGATTGTTTGTATGTATATTTGTTTGTTTGTTTGTTTGAATTGAATAGGCTCCGAAACTACAGGACCAATTTGAAAAATTCTTTCACCATTAGAATCCTCAATTTTCCGTAATGAACAAAGGCTTTATAATATTTTCAAAAAGTTAGGGATCCGCATGAAAAATTCAATAATTGAACCATGCGCTGTATATTCAACTTCTTTTTCTATTAAGGCGCGTCATAATAGGAAAAGAGGTTGAATATAAGCGCACGGTGCTTGCTTTTTCTCTACGGCCAGTGTCAGTTATGGAGTGTCGAGTCAATGTCATAAACCCCAATGCTGTTAAAGAAAGTAAGGGATCCGTATGAAAACTGTAAAACACATCGTGTTAGTGTGAATAATTTCTGAAATTTTTGTTTAATACCCGTGCGAAGCCGGGGAGAACCGCTAGTTATAAAGAGGAAAGATTTGATTGTTTGTATGTTTGAATTTAATAGACTCCGAAACTACTGGACCTATTTGAAAAAATGTTTTATCTTTACAATCCTAAATTTAAAATCCCTGATGAACATAGGCTATAAAAAAATTCTGTTAAATAGCCGTGCGAAGCCGGGCCGGGCGCTAATATCGTATAAATATTATAGACATGACGATTATTGACGATATAACTTTTCCGGACGAGCATACCAACCGTAATTTCAGACGAAAAAAAAAATCACATAAAATAAAATCACATATTCATGACCTATAACAAAATCGCAGTTGGCCAGGTTTGTGTATTCTACGCGCGACGCCATTTTATTTCCATGATAATGCTTTCTAACCTACAGACATTGTGTAGCCAACAAAAAAATAGAGGCCGTAAAGGGAGGCTCACGAAAACAACATAACATTCCCATACCCTTAAACCTTAAGGTGGTGATTTGATGGGTGCGACATACCCTTAGGCTGCGTTTTTGGTGAGAGCGAGAGCGGATAAGAAAGCGGATTTATGACAATGTTCATAATTATTCTTCAGTAGCTGCAAACCGCTAACGCTCAAACCCTTTGAAGGAAAGTGGGTATATAAAATTATGAAAACGGGGACGATTCTTTGTTTAGGTAATACGTCATTTATTTTAGGCAATTTATTAGTCTAGTACAAAGTGTAAAATGCTAAAAACTACGGCCCATAAAAAAGTAATACTTACCAACATAAAATAAACCTATTTACCTACTATTTTAGCTGTATGTTTCTATTTTTTGCGGATACGTCAAAAATAGAGTTTACTAGTGTAGTCATTAAATATTAAATATTTTATTCCTTCAACTTCACAATATAAGCCACACAATGTAAGGCAATATGATTTTATTATATCCATCTACCCTAAAGAATAATCCCCGTCATAATGTGAATTCACTGATTTGGATTTGAAAATAACCCAACGAACGTAAAACATTCCTACAGCGCAACACCATCGTATTCGTCGCAATGCCACACCTCTCTCTATCTAAAATCGCACCTTACCCCGGCAAATCTCTGCCGCATTTAAATCTGCGCTTTATTGAGCTAATCGCCGTCCGCGGAATTGTTCTCGTACAAACAGACGTACAAACGACCGTTTGGAAATGCAAAGCGCGATATAAATCTTGGCGCAAGACGTCAGAATCGGAGCGCCTCATTTTAAATTCTGGTCCTGGCGGTAATTCGGTGCTGATGCGATAGTACTATGGGTTTGGAAGTCGCTGTCGACTTTCGAGAACTTTGTGTAGCTTATTTCAGTTTTTCATCTTGTAAATGATGCGAAAACTTGGAAATAAGTGTCAACGAAAGGTGAAATATCACCGTAAATGCAACAGTTTTTTTTGGACGAGAGTTTTGTTAGGTATAATCAAATACAAATCCACGCCACGCGTGCATCCCCCGCACTCAAATGATAAAATAAATTTACTGAAACTTTATAGGTCTGAACATAAATCATTTCAATCAACTGGAATGACGTTGTAGTCTAGAATTAATCCATCTGGCAATAATTAATATTGATACGTAAGGTACATAAGTTTTGGTGCTGCATAGCAAGTTTTTTATATCATTACAATACATGACATTGACTTCCAAAATGACAATTCTGGCTTCTAAATTCACTCCAATCAATTTCTATTTGAATAAAATATCTTAATTCTTTTTCATGAAATGTATTTATATTAATGTTAATATTTTAAAATCATATTTGACATAAATCTTAATAAATCTGAACTCAGTTTTGCAGTGCCCTTCCAGGGTGCATGTACCTAGTGAAAACTATACTAACCATTCAATTAGACCTCAGAATGAATGTACATGTAAGCAAAAATAAATGAAAAATATGAAAATCGAATTGACTCTTCTTCAATCGATTTTTGGAGCGGTGGACGAAGGCCCGTGATTGCGTGATTGATCCTGGAAATGTTTGTACGATTTGCAGGTATTTGTTCCGGATGTTCTGGTCATTTTCTATGTACATAAAAAATATCGATCTATGTCATAACGTTGTATTTATTTATAAATTATAATAGTACCTACCCATAACACAAGCTCTGCTTAGCTTGGAGAAAAGCCATAATAACTCATCTCTAGACATAGTCACTCACTTTTACACTCTTTTGATGTTACACATGCCATCAAATACATTTATCGTAATAACCCGAGATTATTTAAATAGAAACCTTAATAACAATACCGTACGTAAAATCTAAGCAATGGCAACATTGGAACTTAAGACCAATGGTACCACCATTTCATTTACATTCCGTCCCTATTTGAATTGGAGATTTTACAGGCTTTAATCTAAAACCGGCGTTGAACGTGGAAACGTGTGCCGTTACCCACTAATTAAGCACTGATGGTACCAGATGGATCTTTAACGCTCGGGAGATTATATGAATTGATGATTTGTACGCAGTGTGATATTCTAACCCAGTTTACGGGAAAATAGACTGGTTTTGTATTTGCGTGCCGTCACGAAACGGCTCTGTCGGAAGACCAGCGTTGGCTGTCACAATAAAAAATAAAATAAAATAATTCTGGACAATTCACACAGCATTATCTAGCCCCAAGCTAAGCAGAGCTTGTGTTATGGGTACTAGATAACTGACATACATAATAATATACGAGTACATACAGATATTTTTTATTATACATAGAAAACGACCAGAAATCTATATAAACGAGCGATTAATTGATTTTTGTAGTACCTAGCAGTTCTGATCTAACAATATTTATAATTGTAAATACTATTCTAATTTGGTTATTGAACTGTAAGTTTCTTTTTCGTTTTATATTTTACTCTATATCCGAAAAAAGAAGTAAAAAAACAGTAAAAACGAGTATTCAAAAGAGTTCAAACATCTTTATTTGAACGGCTGAGAAGTTAGATCTTGCAGCAATAAACATACTCTGGCACGAGTTTGGCCACAGTCTGACGAAATGTGGCCAGTAGGTGAAGATGCAAAAAGTAAAAAAACACGGTCTGAATTTTCGGTGAGTATTAGCAGATTTTACGACCGCCGAATACGAAAGATTGCGTCTTCAGTGAAAACATATCGCCACCATACTCAATCTATGCAACAACATCTCATCAACATCACCAGCCTATAATAGTCCAAGCTGGACATAGGCCTCCCCTAATGAGCGCTATAGAGGGCATTATCATTTGGGGGTTATTGCCCATAATCCCCATGCTGGGCATGCGACAGAGTGCAATCCTGTTGAAACGTCAAGAAAGGAAGAAGAAGAAGAAAGGAAGAAGAAGAAACGCGATAAATACCCGTTAATTACTAATCGTTATAAGGAAACGACCTCCCTGAAAAAATATCTGCAGATCGTACACACATTTGTCCCCATGCGATCTAATCCGCAACCAAAATAGCAATCACAAATATTTGATATAATTTCAACCTACCGCGTGCAATTTAGTTAACTATCAAAAATTTGGTGCCACCATTCACCAAAAATGCAGTCCTTCGTTTTCTGCATTTTTGGTGGCATCTTACTACATTTTCTTCCACTGTGTCGACATTTTTAGCGGTTGGAACTCGCGGGCCGAGTCTCCCAAGTATTAATTGCACAAGTTGCTTGTTTATTATCGCTCGCTACTTTTGAATGTCTGTTTAACTTGAGATTTTAAAATGTATGAATTAACTTTTGTTTGCAGAGTTGTTCAGGCTTTTCTGGCATTTTTCGGACTAAGTGGTATACAGAGTGTTGCCTGGAAAATAATGATTGGAGTGGCAAATCCGCCCTTTGTACCGCTGTGATTGGGTTTAAGTTAGCGTGAAGGTGAACAAAATTTGTTTTTCCGTTGATTAACCGCAATATGGATATGGCTATGCATAGAGAGACCATACATATATTATGCCTTGACTTCAATTTGAGTACATGGTACTCCCTAAATGAAAAGTGAAAGTGTTATAATATACTCAATATTCTTCAAACTAAAACTTATTAGGATATCGACACTATCAAATAGCAGTTTAAAAATCACACTTCAAGATCCGGCTGAAAATTAGGCAGAGCTCAATTAAGAATTTACCAGATGATTGATAAAGTCTTAATGATAGTTTTTTCCCAACAAAGAATGACATAATAGAATCAAAAAATTGCGGCGGAAATCGATCCCGCAACCCCCTCAAACAGCCCATCGCAAACTGCGGCTGATATTTATAACTCAAGCTACAATACTTTACGTCTATCTAAAGCTTAAGTTCCATCAAGCTGTCTCTCGCAAATTACTACCACATAGTCGTATCAACTGGTCTGTAATCTGTGGTCTGTCGACGTAATGAGTTTGGAACTTCATACGCGATGCAGTGCATTGATTCAGGACCGCTTCATGCGGTTCACTCAACTCAAACGACTGCTAGTTGCTGAAGAACTTAATTTCTTTATTGGTAACAATTTGGGTTGGTAAAGAACTTAAGTTCAAGTTCTTTATAGGTAACAATTTGGTTAGGTGTCAAATATAATATAAATCTATACAAGGTGTAACAAAATATGTGTACTAAGCCGAAGGGGGAGGTTTCAGACCCCAATGGTGATCAGTTGTGGGGGGGAGATAATTAAAAATTCCTATTTTTCGTTTCCCACACAAAAAGTTTTAATTTACTAGTGCCTTTAAAAAGTAACAACCCTATCCGGGTAACCTATACATACCTACTACCACTGCAGGTAGGTAGGTATTTATCTTCGTAGAGTTCAGCTATGGCGGAGCGGGAGACTACCTAATCTATCTATTTATCACTCTACATCTGTGACCATACTGACGTCATTGTTACAGGTACAAGAAACCGCTGCCTTTAGGGTTGTCACTTCGTAAAAAATCAGCTGTCCATGTTGAAACTTTGATGCAGTTTTTTCCGAGATACCGATCGAAATTCCAAAAGTCGTTGAACAAAAGTTGGTCCCCGGAGGGGGTGGAAATTCACCCCCTTTCGTTTAGTACACATATTTTATTACACGGTGTATAATATGAATAAAATATAATTCAGAATATAATGTCACAAAAAAATAAAATTATATCGCTTGCATTAAACAAAATAAAATTAAATTTTAAGTCAAATTAAAACTCATTTAAAACATGTCAAGAATTAAATTCAGTATAAATGAATAGTAAATTATCATTAATAAATAAAGTTACGTACATTTACGTTCGAAGAATTCATCCACAGTGTAAAACATTGATGTGCACAAGCTTATAGATGTATGCATGAGGTTCAATAATGGGTCTCGTTAAATGTGGAGACCGCGACTCGACAAACGTAAGACGCACTCCAGCCAAGTTGGATGACGACTTGCAAAAGACTGCAGGTAGATGCTGGATGCGGCCTTTTAAAGTCAGAACGCTATGGCTCTCATAAGGGGAGGCCCCATGTCCAGCTGTGGACTAACATAGGCTGACTGATATGGACGTGTTCACTGAAATTCACAAAGAAATAAATAAATACCAATCATGTTTTGGTCAATATGTGCTTACTTGAATGTTTGTACCTATGTATCTAACATGTATCTAATAGTTATCTTTTCAAAAAGCTTAGGTAAAATATTTTGTTGGTTTAACCAAAGCTTTTTTCCAAGATACAGTATTTTTACGAAAAATTGCGGGTAGAATGAGTGAGTTTAACACATATCAAATATAGAATTAATCTTATGCTACAAAAAATTCTCAGTTATTCGAATATTACCTATAGTTATTTTCAAACATAATCCTCTACGAAAAGACGTCAAATATCAGATCCTCAATACGATAACGAGGAATGGAAATCGCAATCTCCTGCGTCGCAGGCAGACCCTCGTCCACTGCGCCACAGAGGTCGTTCGACGACCTGCATGTAATAATTCTATTATGTACATATATCATTCATCTATACTTTGTGTTATGGGTATAACACAAAACCACGAAATTTCTTGTCTTTCTGGGTCATGTTATTGACATTTTATGAATTCAACAATGGCACGTCATTTTTAACATACTAGCGGTCGATGCATTTCACAAAAATTTAATGTTTCATACGGATCCCTAATCTAACTTTTTTGAAAATTTTCTATAGCCTATGTTCATAACAGAAAATCTAAGATTCTGATCGTGACAGAATTTATCAAAACGGTCCATAAGTTTCGCCCCTATTCAATTCAAACAAACAAACAATCAAATCTTTCCTCTTTGTAATATAAGTACCTATAGATCAACCACTTTTTAATTCAAGTAAGCTCTTCCTAAAAAAACAAAATAAAGCTTTGACGTTCCAATTTCAAACCTCAAGTGGGTCAAATTAGGCAATTTAGCCGACATACGAGTACGTCCTGTTTTACGAACCGTGGCCAAAGAAAAACGCTGAACTTTCAAATTATGTCCCGGCCCTAAGCGGAGTTATTTGCGAGTTGCTAACTGATGTTAGAGTGGTTTCTAGGGATGGGGTAAAATACATTCGGCAACTCGAAATTTTGTATCTCTGCATTCATAAACATTATAATTATAGTAAAATAGCGTTTATTTAGACACATTATACATTTTTTACGGTAATTATTCTTAAATTAATTTTTGTTTATATTTGTGTATAAATATGTTTGTAATTGTCTAGGCCCCCAGAACAACTTAAGAACTAGTATTTACAATTGAAACAATTGAGTTAGTTACAGACTGTTGCCAACAATCTACAGGTAGCTCAAATGATCCATATTGGTCGGAATCGTCCCCATCTGATACTAGCTGCATTGCCTCGCTGTATGGCAATGCTGATGCGCTGCGGCCAAGCTTCGGTAGATACTCATCAGGTGTCGGGTCCCACGTCTCACTTCGAGTAGCTAAAATATTTTTTTTGAGACGGTTATTCCCGGATTTCGGGCTTTTTTACTGGCCGTATCTCAATAACTATAAGGCCTATAGTTTTGAAATTCATACATATTGTAGGAGGATAGTTGAGGATATTTTCTAGTGCATCGCTAGACAAAAACACGAATGGTGTCATTCTACCTGATAGAAAAATAATCACAGCTTAACTCATGTAACTTTAGATGATTAGTGTGAATAGAAAAACCTATAAAATAGCCCAAAATGTATACCCAAAAATTGCAATCGTTATTACGCAGTGTATCATTAGAATTTTTTGGTATGTTATACAAATATTTTTCAAAACATCTAAAAATCTACAAAATCGTGGTCTGCTGCCTACGCACCGTCTTGCTTACACTCGCCGAGGCGCCAAAAAGAGTAGTCATGTTGAAAATTCTCGCCTTTAACCCTTTAAGTATCGTGTATACTTATACCCCATCCCTAGTTAAACTATTAGGAGCACATGTGTTAGTATCACGGCAAGTTCGCTAATTACTGAAGTTGGCCCAAATATTGAGGGATCCGAAACGGAGGTTTTCTCGGGAACTGCCAGTTTATCCGGGGTTTGCTGATGTGTGGAGAGATTTCAGTTGGGATTTTGAGACTTGTGGCCTTAGTATGGGTTACTGCTAGTTAACGAAACTACTATCGTTTTATTTTCCTTCATTTAACGCATTTGCAGCGCCCCTACCGAGTGGAGAGGAACAATTTTGTTCAAACGACTTTAGTGTGAAGAAGACTTCTTTTCTTTATTTGTCGGCTTATGCGACTTTAGCCCCCCATATACCTACGTAGTATTAGTACAGCAATACCGATAATGAGTGAGTATACCGATAGTGAGTGAATGAATGAGTAAAGTATACCTTTACTTACCAACTGGCTTGTTGAAGTTCATACAAAGAATCACTCAAAATCATTCTAAAACTATACTCAAATTCGTATGAAACTATTGATCGCTACTACGAAATTAGTTCCCAGTATTCCGGTAGAGGCGCAGAATGCATTGAAGGAAATGAAAATATTTTTAGTTTTCGTAAACTATGCAAAACTCATTATAGGGCCTCTCGAAGAACCGCGTATAAAGGACTAACTTTAGAGACAGCACCCATAGCTACCACTACCTCAACTCTAAGGCTGCGTTTTTGGTGATCGGCGTGAGCGTAAGCGTTGGCGGATCAATGTCAGTCAATGTCAATGTCTACCACATTGAGGAAATTGGTTGCGTGATTGCTTCCGTGGTTTATATTATTTATTTTCGGAATACATGTAGCTTATGGATATGGTATTCCAAGTCAAGATAGATTTAATTATATTGTTATATGGCAATTATGTATTTTATCGCTAAAATTATTACTCAAACTACTACTATGCTATGTACTTTACTATGTACCTGCTACTACTATATAGCTGAAATTTTGCATATTATATATAGTCCTGTAATAAATAAGATTATGCAAAATCAAAAACACATTAATTTCAGAAATAAGCACATACACAGTTACATACACACTCTATATTTTTATATATACGTACGTACATAGTACGTATGTACATCTTTTAAATTAAATTAATTTACTTTTATCTCTTGGAAGTACAGGCTCCCAGTTTGTCAAAACTGAAATTTCTACGGAGGTTTTTTAGCTTTTGGAAAGAAGAAGAATAGTTAGTGTGCAACGATTGGATTGCAATCATAATACGAAAATTGATCGTCTCCATTCAACAATAAGCCGTGTGGTGCCGGCATAAAATTTCACCACCCCATCTCTTCCCGTGGGTGTCGTAAGAGGCGACTGATCCGTTGGTTGGTTGGTTGTATGCAAAAGATAAGTTAGTATTGAAACATCGAATACGTTTATAAAGTTTGGTTATTGTGATTTCGCGAGGAAACTCTTCCATTGGCTGTTGATGAAAATTAATTTGCGGTCACTGAAACTATGTAGGTATAGTTTCAGTGAACCGCAACTTGATTTTAAATCAGAACATGCACTGATTTATGAGAATTATCGGATTTTGGAGAATTAAATTTTAAAATGTTCACAACCTTCGTTGGTTGTTATATTTTTTCAAAAATCAAAACAAAAAAAACTGAAACTAACCTGATACCGTACACAAACAAAAAAAAGGAAAAAAATATTAGAATTTTCCGTCCATTTCCCACACACGTACAGTCAGCGTCAAATTGATATGAGCGTTGAGAGATGTCAAAATGATCTGGCCCAAAGTGTTCAATATATCTTAACTCGCATTGTTTCATATTTATATAACTCTGGATGTTCAAAAACCATCTTAGCAAAGAAATCTCTCCTTTAGCATAAAAAAAGTAATCTATGTCATTTCAAATATGGACTCAAAAGATATAAGATAATTTTGAACACCTTTGGCAGGATTAGAATATTATGATTCGAACTTTGTATATCAAATTGTTTTTATGTTTTTCAAATCATTTTGACTACTCTAAACGCTCATATAAATTCGACGCCGACTGTAATATTGCGGAAAAAGCGTATCGCAAACAAAAGTACTGTCATGCTCAGAAACAGAGATTAATATCAGTTATGCGTTTGCATTCGCGCGTCCTCTCGCATCGATGGTTTATTAATATTTGTGAGTGCGCTAGGGATGTGACTTGTCCATCGACTTTTATTGGGCTATCGATAAACATAAAATCATCGACCAGACTGAAGAAAAATATTATTTAAAATAGATTCAACTTAAACTTTTACAATATTTCCATCGAAAAATCATTATGAACGTTTTGTCTCTTGTCGGTGCTACAATATTTTATATACATATACATCTACATCAGATGAAAGATTAGAAAAAGAAAGGAAATCACATGATTATATAAAACTTAAGAACATAAACAATATAATTAGGAAATAAATTACAATGATCTAACTAAATAAAAAAACCACTAGTATTTACAATTGAGCTAACTGCAGACTGTTGCGAACAAACTACAGGTAGCTCAACTGATCCATATCAATACCAGTTGGAAGTGTACCCAAGATGCTGGCTGCATTGCCACGTTGTATGGCAATGCTGATGCGCTGTGCCAAATATTTACCAGCTCTCGGGTCACACATCGCTTCGACCAGACGCTCTGATAATTTTTTGAAGACCCGGAGAGCCTCGGTACCCCACGGACTAATATTAGGTAGTAACTTAGTATAAACAAGTCTAGTACTCCTAACTTAAAATTTTATAAATGAAGGTAAGGAAAATTAAAAACTAATAAACACAACTTTTTAAATAGTGATTCTAGATAATAATTGCGACTAACTCTGTAACGTTCAAATTCCTAACTCCGAAACATAATATCGCAATTTTTTATCGGATTGCAGTTGCTCTTACTTATCGATGACAGCCAATACATCGATACGAGAACCCAACTCTATCCATCGACAAATCTGAGACCCTCATCCGAAGCATGCATTCGCATAGAGCAGTCACCGAAGTGTAAATTTCAACCCGTAGGTTTTTCCCTGAGATCATATTCATTTTATATTTTTTCCGAGTCATGCACATTTGAATTTACTCTTTGGAATGTACTTTAATGTCGCCTTTATGTGACTTTATTGAAGTTAAGAGAGACTGGAATGCCAGAGTTTGAATATAAGAGAAAACGTAGAGTTTCAGTAGTTGTTGAAATCCTTTGTAGATATTAAATTTGAAACAGATGTGGAATAGGTTACAACCAAAAAAAACAATCAAAATAGACTATAAGATCGGAACTTCGCGATTTACACAATTCCAACCTTTTAGATCCAATTTAATTAAGCCGCCTCTCTGAGTGATGCGCTAATAAAATTTATAAGGTTAGATATTATTTACTCTTTTCTTTAAATTGCAGGTGTATACGAGGCTGACATACTCGTAATAATGATTTAAAGTCTCAAAAATAACTAAGAATAGAAAAAAATTCAGCTGGATAAGGTTGATAATGTATTACTTATTAGCGGCGTTGGCGTCGGCCCCGGCTTCGCACGGGTTTTTAGCAAAAAAATAGGTTTTTATGCGGATCCCTAACTTTTTTGAAAATATTCTATAGCCTATGTTCACCTAGGAAAATTTTGGATCTATTCTTGGTGAAAGAATTTTTCAAATCGGTCCAGCATTTCAGAGCCTATTCAATTCAAACAAACAATCAAATCTTTCCTTTTTATAATATTAGCGTAGATGTAATTTGTATTTTGTGACGTGTCCATGAGTTCGGCCCCCTAGGTTTTTGAATTAAGCACTTTGATTTTGATTTTATTTAGATTTCAAGAAGTTTGCTAACTATCAGTTATTGATGCTCTATGTATACAGCATGATCTAATAGTTTTTTTTGAGGAATTTAAGTCCGCATCAAAAGAATCCTTCAAGTCCTAGCGATTCCATGCCAACATTTCCGCACCTAATTCCATCGGCATGGAATAACATCCTTCCCGCTAATCGCCTGCGTTATTGATGATGGTGATTAATCACCCTGTCCATCGGTTTTAGGGTTTGTTTTTGTAAGGATTGGAATACTGAATGAGAAGGCCTTTTTAACTGAAAGGGTTGGATTTTTCAAAGGTTTGCGAATGATTTTGTTGTGAAAGTTGGTCGGCAATTGATAAACATTTTTTGGATTTATTTTTGGTGTTTTCTTCGTTGGGTTTATAATGGAGGGGTAAATGGATGAATGCTGTGGAGCTTAAGCCTTAATACTTTGTTGTCAATAGGAGGTCTATTGGATATCATATCATAATAAGTAAGAAAAGAATCTTCTTGCGTTCTCGGATAGTAACCAAATTATAGGTAAAAGTTGTTAAAAATTTTTTCATTAACAAAGAAAATATTTTTTTTATAATATACTATAATAACTACTGAGATAATTGTAAAATGTGACAAAAAAAAAGTTATTATTATTTTTCAAAAAACGGATGTGGCCCTAAGTGGATGTATTTAAATGTCTATTCGTTATTTTAAGGGCGTTTACTGAAATGTTTTGTGAGTTTTTGCTCTATAATTAAGTCTATCCTATCGGGGACAGTGATGATGATGATGAAGGAGACGGGTAAATAAACAATGAATAACATTAAAAAAAAAATATTGCCTCCGGATATCCAATTTTGGCCTCGACCCCTTTTACCGAAACGTCACAACGTATTAACGGCTTAAATGACAGTTTAGGAGGGTCAACCGTCCAAATGTTCTAAACGCCCGTTTATACTCATCAAATATGTACAATTTTGCTCCGTTTTGAATAAAGAAGGTATAATGCGGGCCTTGAAACCTAAAAACGGATAACCTTGTAAAGGACAAATCCTATGCGGGGTTAATTTTTTTAATGTTCCCTGAGATGAAAAAAAATTAACGAACCCCAAGCAAAGACTAAAATTACATTTTGTTCGTTATTTTCTATGTAGCTATCTATCTACGGTTAGAATTTCCAGAAGGATCCACAACGTAGATATTCGTTGTATAGGAACGTAGGTAAGTTATACCCAGTTGCGTCGAGCATAAAACTATGTCATCATATCACACATAAAACTGGATGGGACACAGCGCAATAAGAACAGCTATGTTGGTCCCAGAATCCTAGATTGTTTCGTAAACGAAGGGATTACAATGTCAAAGAATATTGGTGGAAAAACAGCTCTATAAGAACAGCTATCATCATCATCAACAGCCTATGATAGTCCACTGCTGGACATAGGCCTCCCCTAGTGAGCGCCATAGAATGCATTACTCATCATTTGGGGGTTATTGCCCATAATCCCCACGCTGGGCATGTGGGTTGGGGATCGCAGTTCGGTGGAGTTGTTCTGCAGAACTTCGGTGCTGCTGCCCGCCCCCTGGTAGTCGCCTCTTACGACACCCACGGGAAGAGATGGGGTGGTGAAATCCTATGCCGGCACCACACGGCATTAGAACAGCTATGATGGTCCCAAAATCCTAGATGGTTTCGTAAACAAAGGGATTACAACTATTAAAGAATATTAGTGGAAAATATTAGATAATGGTATCAAAGGAGCAAATCGCAGAAGTTCGAGAATTTTTTTTAGTTATTAAAGCTTTTATTTAAATACCATCCATTTAAAATTGAATTAGAACCATTCATGTAAATCAGCGGGTGGGTAGATACATCTACCCCGCTCAATTATTGCTGAGTGTAGGCCATATTAATGAGTGATAAAACATCCCAGGGTGGCGTAGGTTTCCTCGTCAATAAGGCCCTCTCTAACAACGTCGAAGAAATCTCCAGTGTGTCGACCAGGGTAGCGTACCTGATCCTTCGGCTGTCTAAGCGCTACAGCTTGAAGATCATTCAGGTCTACGCTCCGACCTCGACACACTCGGATGATGAAGTGGAGGATATGTACGAAGACATATCCAAAGCCTTACATCACACCACCAAGGCTCACTTCAACGTTGTTATGGGGGACTTTAACGGCAAGGTGGGAACCCAGACTGGCGACGAATCCCGAATAGGCCCGCATGGTTTTGGTGTTCGAAATCACAGGGGACAAATGCTTGTCAACTTCCTTGAGAAGGAGGGGTTGTTCTTAATGAATTCTTTCTTTAAGAAACAGCCCCAAAGGAAGTGGACATGGCGGAGTCCCGATTCTGTGACAAAAAATGAGATCGACTTCATCATGACGGATAGCAAGCATATATTCAGAGATGTCTCAGTGATCAACAGGTTCAATACCGGATCTGATCACCGACTCCTTCGAGGCTCTCTGAATATAAATTTGAAGCTTGAAAGAAACCGTCTGATGAAGTCCACGCTCCGACCGAACCCAATCCAAATCATGGCGGGCACCGAGAAGTTTCAGCAGCTTCTCGGGGATAGATTCGCTGCCTTGGAACCCACTGATGACGCTGACGAGACCCTACACAATCTGGTAGAAACGCTGAGGGACGAGGGCATCAAGTTTTGCAAAAAGCAGAGTATTGGTAAGAAGTCCAAACTCTCGGATGAGACTCTTCGGCTGATGACAAAAAGACGGGAAACCACCCAAGCGACTTCGTCAGAGAGGTCAGACCTGAACAAGCGAATTGCGAAGATGGTACGACGCGACCTTCGGAGCTCAAATACACGCCTCATCGAAGAGGCGATAGAGCGAAACCGAGGGTCCAAAGTATTCACTCAGCAGCTTGGAAGGAGCCACCTGACGAAGCTTTCAACGCACGACGGAAGGACCGTATTGTCGAAGCCGGAGATATCGGCCGAGATAGAGGACTTTTATGGCCGTTTATACGCTGCACATGCCCCCCGTTCCCAACGAGACGACCACGATTCTAGAGCCACCTTGATACGCCACTATACCGACGAACTGCCAGACATCAGTCAAGACGAGATCGTGTTAGCTCTGAGGCAGCTTAAAAATGGAAAAGCCCCCGGTGAGGACGGAATAACATCAGAGC